>JANIPN010111403.1:0-322940 GCA_027478595.1 Erythroxylum anguifugum
CCCCCCCCCCCCCCCCCCCCCCCCCCCCCCCCCCCCCCCCCCCCCCCCCCCCCCCCCCCCCCCCCCCCCCCCCCCCGTCTCTTCGCGAGCTGGACTAGGGCTGACAGTTGAATCAGGAACGCCCAGCGTGGGTCACTGCAACACCATGGGCACTGCATCCACCATGAACGCGCTCGCAGAAGCCCTTGGCATGGCCTTGCCTGGTGGCGCCGCCATTCCAGCACCCTACAAGGAGAGGGGTCAGTACGCTTACCGTACGGGAGAACGAATTGTGTAAGCTGACTTGAAACAAAACTTCTCGGCGAATTCCGAAAGGAAAGCTGCTAATTCTTATGATCACAGAGACATGGTTCGCGAAGACATAAAGCCGAGTGATCTTATGACAAAAGAGGCATTCGAGAATGCAATTGTTGTGAACACGGCCATTGGTGGAAGCACAAATGCCCCAATACATCTGAATGCCATCGCAAAGCACGTCGGGATCGACGTTGCACTCGATGATTGGGACAGGCTTGGCTTCGAGATCCCATTGCTGGTCAACATGCAGCCAGCTGGACAGATGCTGGGTAAGCAAAAGCTGCACAAACGTCCTCGACAGACAGCTCGCTAACAATTTGGCAACAGGGGAGGATTACTACAGGGCAGGCGGTCTGCCAGCTGTGATGGCAGAACTGCTGGACAAAGGAAAAATACATAGCCAAGCACTAAATTGCAACGGAAAAACCGTAGAAGAAAATGTTCGAAACATGTGAGTCATTACTGCTAGCTCAAGAGTTACAGCAGGTGCTTCAGCCTAGCAAGCTAGCAAACAATGGCTACTGACATTTCGTCCCACACAGGCACAGCTGGGATCGACATACGATCAGGAGATACGATGAGCCCCTGATGGAAAATGCAGGTCTTCTTCACATGACTGGGAACATGTTTGACTCGGCCGTCATGAAGAAATGCGTCATTTCCAAAGAGTTCCGTGAGGCATTCCTGGAGAATCCGTCAGACCCCAATGCGTTCGAATGCACAGCCTTCGTGTTTGATGGCCCGGAGGACTATCATAGGCGCATCGATGCGCTAGAAGAGATTGATGAGAAGTCAATCCTGATTATCCGAGGAGTTGGGCCAATTGGATATCCTGGTGCGCCTGAAGTTGTCAACATGACCGCACCTGCGAGGTATGTGGACTTTCGAGAGTCCTATTGCTTAGGCCAAGGAGATTTGAGGTTACACCAGCTGACAGAGAGCTTTTTGATCGAAGGTTGCTCAAAGCAGGACTGAAGTATTCTCTGCCCTGCATCGGAGATGGGCGTCAATCAGGTGAGTACGATGAGGAACATCAGACCCGACATGAACAAAGAACTGATTTCAGCAGGCACATCTGCGTCGCCAAGCATCCTAAACGCGAGCCCGGAAGCAGCAGAGAACGGCAACCTTGCCATCGTAAAAGACGGCGATAAAGTCAGAGTGGATCTCAATAAGCGGAGGGTCGACATACAAATCTCAGAGGAGGAGCTGCAGAGCCGAAGGACGGAGCTGATGGCAAATGGTGGGTACAAGATTCCGGAGAGTCAGACCCCATACCAGGATATATTCAGGAGGGAGGCTGGCCCATTGAGCGAGGGCATGGTGATGAAGAGGGCAGTGAAGTTCCAGCGCATTGCTCAGAAGCATCCAGCTCCACGAGACAATCATTGAAGAAGAAGGAAAAAGAATGACAAGTCACCGGAGGGTTTCCCATGAGGGAGGCACGGCCTTTTCAAGGCTGTTTGAGCGCCACTCATAGACGGAGGAATCAGCTGTCTCATGGCACTACAGGCAAACGCTTGCCTGCTGCTGAAGGCTGCAGCTTGCCTGCCAAGAGAGACCAACGGAGGCCGTGGACCGTACTAGCGCGTGAGTATGGGGGAAGGGATGCATCGGCAGGATGCATCCGTTGTACACCGCCCTGTCCCAGATCACTGCGCGGCGCATCCCGGTTGTACACTAACGACAGTAGTAGAATCTTGCATTATCTGATTTTTTCCTTCCTTTCACAACTCTGATTATCTTTGCTCCCTGTCGTCCTGTTCCTCGTGACTAGACAGATGAAACTAGCACACAACAAGCCCACACCAGAAGACTCAAAGGCTTAAAGTCAGTCTGACTCTGACTACACGTTACAAAGCAGGACTGCAGACGATATTTCACAAAAATGCATACAGGAACTTGAGAATTTTTTCAACCATGTACCCAAGTGGACTTCTAGAATTTCTACGCTGCGACGTTGTCAACAATTTTCACAAGACTTACTTGCCCGTTTTCAGCAGAATACGTTCCCTCCAATCATAGCTTGCTAGATTGGTCTTGTTGATGCCGAAAATTCTCAATCTTCACAGTCCATCACACAAGCTGGCGCAGAGGCAAATATTCGTTTCTTTGTAAAACAGTAGATTCTATTCTTCATTATCCCACGCGGGTCTTCTTCTTCTGAGCATCATCTCGCCTGAAAGGGAAATCATTCGAAGCGCGTAGCTATTCATGCCCGCCCAGTTCCATCATCCATTCATTCCCTGCAACTTTCTGTTTCCATGATTCTTGACTTGTAAAATAGATCCCAACATAAATCTTAGAAAAAGTAAGAAAGCTGTAATCTCTAATCCTAGGATCCCGTCAATGCTCCAAAAACGATGAGCTTGTCCCTTTAACATTCCGTAAAACCTCCACGCTTTTACCTGTAAGCTTCGTCTTCCCCTCCACCTGTATAACGCCAAAAGATGAAAAGATCAGAAACAGCGTCGTGTTTCCCCGGGTATCATTATAGAAAACTCCGTTATGCCATTAAGCCATCCTGTCAAGTTAAAAGAGAAAGGACAAAGAAGAAAGAGATGGCGGGCATTTTGTGCCCAAGAAATCAATGATAGATTGTGAGTCGTGAAAAAGCCAAAAGGGTCTCAGGGAAGGGCGAGATCGTGAGATGGTGAGAGAGTGGGTGTGAACGTAGGAAACGATGAACTCGCAGCTCAAATCTCTTTGCCAGAGTCAAGATCGCGGAGATATTTGACAAAGGCCTTCTTGTGCACCATGCCCGCGTACAGGCCTTCGCGCGTCACGCAGACGTAACGCAGGCCCAGCTTCATGAACGCTTGGTAGACCAGGTCCATGGGCGAATTGACATCGAGCGAAACAGGTGCTGGGTCGACATATGGGGTGAGGTCGAAAACACCAACACCGTCCACGCCGTCTCCCTCTTCATCCAGGTCAAGATCGCTGTACTCATGGGCCTTTTCAGGCGCCATTAGACACTTGATCTCAGCATGGTGAGCGAAGAAGTCAGTGACACTAGCGCGATCACTCGCCGTATCACTGGTGGCGATCGAAGGTCGTCTGTGTCCCAGGTCCTCGCGCAGCTTATCCAGAGCAAACTGAAGATCAGGGGCTGGCAAGAGTCCGACAAGGACTCCTCGCCTCACAATCGGAAGACCTCCGTCGATCTCACCAGCGGCCTGCAGATATGCCAGCTTCCTGCTCAGCTTGCCGACCGGCATCTTGGACGAACGAGTGATATCGATCCTGCGCTTGCCACGCAGCCGTGGGGTGATGTCGCCCAGCTGCGAGGTGAAGACGGGATGGCTCTTGTTGTCGAGGTAGGGGTATTGATTCAGCTCAGTGAGGAGATCGTAGATACTGAGCGGTTCGATCGCGTCAGCCACCCATTTCGAGATCAGAATTGCCAAGCTGAAAGGCAGCACATGGTCAAGGCTCCCAGTCAGCTCGAACAGGATGACAACGAGCGTCACGCTCAGTCGGGTCACGCCGCACATGGTCGCACCCGCGGCGATCAGAGCGTAGACGCCCGGAGTGATGCAGGCCTCTGGTCCTCCCTGCAGCGAGCATTCGGCAAACAGAGCGGCTGTTTGATATTTCATAGTCAGAAGCTGTAGTCCGTGGCCGAACAGTCTGCCCATGATACCGCCGACAACCATTGATGGGACGTATATGCCGGCAGGAACCTTGATACCAAAGGTGATGACGGTGAGGAAGCTCTTTATGACAAAGGCGTAGGCGAGCGTCAGCGCAGTTTCGTAGAACTCGCTCTCGTTCGTGGGGCATAGGGTGCTCGGGTTCGTTGTGGTTGGCTTGCAGGGGCTGGCGAGGTCGGAGAGAAGCTGGGCAACGGGTTGCTTGGTGTGCTTGTTCCAAAATTGGATCACACCGGAAATGAAGGCGACGATGGCTACTTCGAGCATCGGCATGCGCCTTATGATGCCAAGCCGGCGGAATGTACGTGCCCAGAGCCGGCTGGCCTTGATGAAGAGGGCACCCAAAAGGCCTCCGAGGCAACCAAGCACGGCAAAGCCTGCGATCTCAAACAGATACCAGTTCGAGAGGTACTGCACCTGGAAGATGACAATCTTTCCCGTTCCGTACGGATCAAGAAATTTGAGCGACATTGCGGCAGCAATGCAGCAGAAAAAGGTGCGAAAAAGGGTTTTTGGTGGGAAGTAATAGCTGACTTCCTCGAGACTGAAGAGTGTGCCAGCAAGTGGCGCGCCAAAAGCAACAGCGACGCCACTTGCAGCTGCTGCACTGAGGACTTCACGACGCTTGCCGTCGTTGTTCCTATACTTCGCAAATAGCCGACATGCTACATTGCCTACACATGTAGCGATGTGTACGAAGGGGCCCTCCTTGCCTAGACTCATGCCTGATGCGACGCTAAGAACTAAAGCGAGAGTCTTGACCACGAGCGTTTTGAAACCAATGTAACCGTGGAAGACAAAGCCACTCAGAATGACCTTGACCTCAGCGACTCCGCTACCAGCGGCGGGATAGTAGGTCATGGGAGGCGGGGCGCCAGCAGTAGTGTGTCCGGGACTGGCAAAGTGCGAGGTCTTGTAAACCCCCTTGCCATCGTGGGCAATAGATCGCACCTCCGCACCAAGATTCTCGTCCGTGGTTGGTAGAGTGACGTTGGAAGGCACGACTGTCTTAGTGGTCAGGGTCAAAAGGCAGGAGGCCACGGCGAAGGTGACGACGGAAGTGACGTATATCACCAGGTCGATAGTCTGACGCTCAAGGCCGGAGAGTTGCAGCACATCACCCCAGGTTCTCCACAGTGGGCAATCGTTTGTGTTGAGACAACAGTGGTCCTTCGCCTTGTACCAGCCGCTCATGCAGTAGCCTTCCTTTAGGTCAAACACTGCACTTTCGCTCATGTCGACAAAGTATGCGATGAAGGCAGTGATCACACCGACGATGGCAGCCAGGATCCAGCCCTGGGCGCCGTCGAAGAGGAGGGCGAGCCTGCCACCAAGTCCCTTTCGTGCCCTCAAGTCTTTGACGCGGAAGTTGTCGGCTATGCTGTCGTGAACCCAATCTGTGGATGTATACTGATCATACCAGACCCTCTCGTCCCAAAAGGCGGAATACTTGTTCGAAACCGCAGACTGTTCCATACTATTTTGCATGCCACCGCTACCGCCGTGCCAGCTCGACTGCATGGCTGCAACAACCTTTGCACCCCACGCCGGCATCTGGGCTGGAGTTGACGTTCCAATGGGTGTACGAGCGCCAGACATGCGACCGGCTGCTCCATATTGCCTCCACTCCGGCCGGGGAAAAGAAGATCTTGAGGCACTGTGGACACTTTGAGTTTTGTGAATGGGCGACGGCGTGGAAAAAGACCTTTTCATGGACGATGAATCGAGCAGCGAGGTGCGTTCGTCAGGCAGCCGAGCATCGGAGTCAACAGGTCGCTGGGTAGGGCTGCCACCAGTAGAGGTTGCAGTCGAGGTAGAGGCTGGTGAATACTCCCACGGCGGGTCTTCGTCTTGCGGTTGAGCCGCAGCTGTCGTCGTAGACATGATGGCAGACTGTCGTGACTTCAGGCGCAAGGCTGTGTGAGCTGTGTAGCAGTTGAGTCTGCGATAATGGTGACAGACGTGAAGTTGGAGGAACGGTGATACTTCAAACTCTCGTCATCGAGAATACCGCTTCTGTCTGCTGGGGAGAATGAAGCATTTGGTGCACGCTCGCGCGCCAGTAACGAAGGCAACTTCAAAGGAATGTGAAGAAGAGCATGAAACGACCAGAAATAGAAGGTAAAGTGTATTGGGTTCAGTGAGCAGGTGACGACGTGGGAGTAAGCAAGCCCGTGTGAGCAGGAGGACCGTGTTCAGAGACGTGGCTGACGCAGCAGCGTGACGCGGGACGCGGTACAGCAGCAATGAACCGGGGGGGGGTTTAGGGCGCCACGGTGGGAGAAGGCGAGGAAGGATGCTGAACTGAGACGGGATGACCGCTTCTGAGCAGGCAAAAGGAAGTCACGGTCGCCAATAGCTTCGCCGAGGGCCGGGGATGCAGATGTATAGCGTGATGCTCGAAAAAGAGGCGGGCCGTCAAGGACAACGACGAAGGCGCTTCACCTATACAAAAGTAAGTCTTTAGTATTGGGGTCTCTAATTGGCAGCATGTCACGGCAGCGCTCGTGATGCCCGGGTGACGACTGGGTGACGCTCCAGGGACGAGCCACGCGAGGACAATGGGGTCATCCACCAAAGCACTCACCCAAGCATCCACCCGGGGCAACGTGCCGACACCCAGGAGGCAGGTGAGGCACTGGGTGGCTGGGAGACTTCGGTACGTACCTTGGTAGGCCGGGGGAGGGGGACGATTAACGGCACAAATAGCAGAAAGCTATGTCCGCGGTAACAACTAAAGATTTATAAGAACAGTGAGCTGGCTTAGCTCCCAACGGGAGGAGTTGGCCAGCAGAAGCTGTCAGGCCACGCACAGGGCTAAGAAATGCAAGAACAAAGAAGACAGAACATATCAATGCTTCTTTATCAGAACAAGACTTGCATCTTTTATTTCAGTCAGGGAGTATTGAGAAAGAAAGCAGGGAAGGACCAAAATTTTAGGATAAGGCGAGATAATTCAGCAAAGGGTTCGTGGTCGGCTCACGAGGTGCAGGCCCGATCCGAGCGCCCAACCCCAGCTGCTCTCCATGCAGCCCCGAGGCGTGCTTGGTCTAGCTCTGGCTCTAGCTCTGGCTCTGGCTCTGGCTTTAGCTCTAGCTCGTGCCCCCGGCTTTCGCTTTGGCTTTGGCTCTGGCTCATCCGTGTCTTGAGTCGATACTGACTAGGTCACACGCCAAGAATTTAGAATGGTAGTTCTGTTATCGTTGCTGTTGGCATCGTAACGCTTGCGAATTTCAGCTTCACTTCTCCCGTTTTGACCCGCTGTACGATAACTTCTCTCACCAATCTGATCGAGAGGGGTCACGCCGTGATGGTGACCAGTCGCTGGTGGAATTATGGCGCGATGATAGCGCCAGCCACTGAGCTGCTCTTGACATTGGAGGCGTTTAGCGAAGCATGACTGCTTTCAACAGAATTATTCAGCACCGATAGAAGTATCAAAGACCGAATTCCTGCCATGATTTAAGTTCAGCGACGTACCTATCGAACTCAAATGGTTGCCGTTGTGATCCTACCTTTCAGCACGGTAGCATCCTTTCACGTAAAGACAGCACTTCACAGAAAATCTTGACACTGCCATAGCCGAACCAAATAGACTTCAGTCATTAACATGTCGTTTCTTCTGCTTGGCCCAATATCTCTTTCTAGTTGTCCAACTTTGCTATCTACCCAGTTGATGCATGGAGTTCGAGTCTGAGGCTGAATTATCAAGATTGCTCCATTCTCGGACGTCGGCCGTCGGTGCATCAACTGTAGCAGCACGAATTCGTCCACAAGCGATTACTAGCGAGGAAGTGCAGTGGCGACCGGGTGCCCAGACGCCACTAGAACCTTCAGCGACATCCCAACAGCCTTTGTGATGCACAGTACTTAGTGGGAGATAGCGACACCGGTTGGGGAAGGCCTCAGGCGATGTCTGGACTCATTGATATGAGCTCCGCTACCTGCAGAGAGTCCCCCCGGCTCACGCTCATTGCCTCCTGATGCGTACCTAGCTATACGGGGTGCAGCAGACGCTGCAGATGAGGCTCCAGCCTTCACATAAGTGGCCCAATTAGGAAAACGAGCTATAGGCTAGAGCCAATTGAAGGCCAGAAAATGCCAATCAGTCTGGCCATTTAGGATGAGCACGCCTTCACGCTAGTAGGCAGGGCTTGCTTATTGCAGGGAAGGCAAGCTTGTGTCAGGGATAAGATCAGGATGGTCCCCAGGGCTGATGATCAGCGGCCCTTCGATCTGCACCATGAGAAGCGATGGGTGGGCGTGTGCTCCGCATCAAAGGCGGGAGGGTGGCTGTTGAATGCAGCCACCAGAGTGGGGAATGAAGACTCGAGTATGAGATTAAATCCCCGGCGCTTTTTTGCCAAGTGGCCGTCGCATTCAGCACCCATCTCTAGGCGGGGATCGTAGCTGTGCGTGAGAAAGGCAACAGCATTTGTGGGTCTGCCCGCTCTTGCTTCCGAGTTCAAGATAAGACGCACGCGTGTGATGACTGTTGAGCCAGGCCATTACTCGAGTCTGAGCGAGAGCATGACGGCCGCGCATCGTAACGTATGCGGACAGGGCAAAAAGCACTCTCAAGGGCACAATACGATCCAGCTGCCTACATGACAGGCTGATCAGACGAAGAAGAAATGTGCTGAGCCAGGATCAGAAATCAGACGCCTTCTCGAGCGGCCAACGTGGACAGGCTCCAAGGAGACGAGCCAACTGGGTATCCGCACGTCACATCCTTCAGAGAATGCGCAGAACTGATTTCGCCTCTGTGAAATGATCGTGGCTCAGTTCAGCTGACGTCTCCCTGAAAGCGAACTTGAGTCAGGTGGGGGTTTCGGTGTGTGCTCCGCCGAAGCTATGGACTTCACAAAGCCCAGCGGAGACAACTCCGACATGCAGAGATGTTGGCTCTCTGCCACAGGCTTGGAGTCTTACAACATTTCTTCGATCAGAGGGTATGTATTGCCCACATGACTTCTCTTATTACGAAGTTTTATCAGTGTTCGCATCTAAGTCATTTTCACCGTTTATCCATTTCTGATCTGCATCACTCACACATCTCTGCCGGCTCGCCCCGACCGCGCTGACTGGGGTTCTGGTGGGATGATGGCCCAGGCCGCAAGTCAGAGGGATGTCCCGCCTCAAGCGGTAGCATGAGACCTGAACCTGTTCTGCTAACAGACCATCCGAGCCATGAATCAATCCGCTGTTGAGGTGTTTGGACCCTTGGTGATCAAGGCTGTGTCAAGAGGATATTCTGGAAAATTGAGTGGATACGATGCTCGTCATCAGATGATGCGTGACTCTCTCTCCTTGGTTACTGCACCTACTCATCTCCAGAAACGGCGCTGCAGCCTTCACTGGTAGTTCACAGCTTCTGTCGAGGCCACATACCCACGTTTTGCTGCCTTCTGACTAAGCGAGCACGTTGTGCCAAGACGTCAGTGGTGTACCACAGATCGAATGACTGACTGCTAGAAAATACAGATAAGCCTGCAGCTAGTGGCGGAGCAGTCTGTGATTCGCGCACTCTGATCGTTCAGACGAGAGTGCTGGTTTCAGGTAAGCTCCAGCACAGCGAACGGCCATCTCTTGTCGGCCTGCTCGACTCTCTAACCTGTTTGCCACTTTTCTAGGCAATACCCCGCTTGACCAGATGCTTGGACGCCTGTAACCGCCCGCGTCAGTCTGATAAAGACAAGAAGTGAAAGAAGCTGGGATTCGACCACTTGGGAGTTTCAGGAGAGCCACCAGCTTAATCCCGGTCTCTCGCGGTCATCTCCCATCACATTAATTGCCCATCATGTCCTCCATGCCAGCAGTCACACCTTACCCGCAACTGATCCTCTTTGGGGACTCCATCACCGAGTTCAGCGCCCTTTCTCCTTCGCCGTTCTCCTTCTTCTCGGCACTGCATTGGCAGTACAGCCGACGACTCGATGTGATAAATCGGGGTCTCAGCGGTTTCAACACAGCTCACGCCACATATGCCCTGCCGCGTTTCTTTCCTGCCGCACCCTCCACGCCTGCCTCTCCGCGAGTCAAGCTGCTGATCGTCTTCTTTGGTGCCAACGACGCCTGCCCTCCGGGGAACCCTTCGGGCCAGCACGTGCCGATTGAACAGTACGCGGCGAATCTGACCGGCATCATCACGCATCCTGTCGTCCTGGCGCACGACCCTGCCATAATCGTGGTCACACCGCCTCCTGTCGACGAGAGGCTGCTCGTAGAGCACGGCCTGGGTGAGCGAGCGCGGGTGGCAAGCGTCACGGCGACGTACGCACAGGCTGCACGGGAAGTTGTCGCTTCCGCGGTGGCGCGGCAGCTGCAGACAGAGAGAACAGCAGCGGCACAAACAAAACCAAGGATTGCTTGTTGTGACCTCTGGACCGCCTTCATGCAAGAAGCTATGAAAGGCTTGTCGACACCAGAAGCTGGCCAGGACGAGCTCTTGCCTGGAGACTCAAGGGCACCGGTCAACGACAGATTGCAGGCATTGCTGGCAGATGGCTTGCACCTCACTCCGGACGCGTACCGACTCTGGCTCGCGGAGCTGCTGAAAACGATAGAGCTCAACTTTTATCCAGAACTGGACCCTGCTCAGATGGAGATGGTCTTTCCACACTGGTCGCAGATGCCAAGGGCGTGAGACTGACGCCGCGAGGGCCGGGGAAATGTCTGGGCTGTGGTCATTCACCTGACTGTTAGGCTTGTCTAGCTGCCATGGCCATTAATCTAGAGTCTCAGGCGATAAGTCATGGCAAAAGAAAAGCACCTATATACATACAGATATAGACAGACATAGATCGAAGCTGAAGTATAGAAAACAACGTCGAGCTTTCCTATCTTTTAACATCGCACTGGGCACAACTCTCTCTACAATTCCTTTCTCTCCTGCTGAATAGAAACCCTCATGAATTGATGGCTTATCATACAATCGTGGCCGTCACACACAAAACCTGTAACCTATGAACAATCTCGAATCGTCCTTGTTTTTCTCATTGGAATTATCCGTACTCATCAATCTCTCCTAGCCTCACAGCGCCCCATTCTCTCCTCAGAAACGAGCAAGAACCCTCTCCGACGTATCCTGCAGCGCCCACTCGCTCTTACTCTTCTTGGACCTCACACTCTCCGCCTGCTTGAGGGTGAAGCCCTTGGCGACCACGGCCGGGTTGTACCCGAGGCCGCTCGCCTTGCCCACCTCCTCATCACTCATCTTGCGGACCTTCTCGCCATCGGCGCGCTTGTACACGGTCACGACAACGGCGCCGCCCAAGCCCAGGTTGTGGCTCAGCGCGACCTCGGCGCCGGGCTGCAGGCGGTTGTTGGCCCAACCGCGCAGGTGCCAGACCAGCTCGGCGGCCTGCGCGATGCCCGTGGCGCCGAGCGGGTGGCCCTTGGAGATGAGCCCGCCCGAGGGGTTGACGACGACGCGGCCACCGTAGGTGATGTCGCCGGCGCGCACGAGCTCGTGCGCCTTGCCGGGCTCGGCGACGCCGAGGGCGTCCAGAACGATCATCTCGTTCGCGCTGAAGCAGTCGTGCAGCTCCACCAGCTTGACGTCTTTGATGGATACTTTGGCCTGCGCCAGGGCGTCGCGTGCTGCTCGCTGCGTCATCTCGAAGCCCATGAGTGAGATGCTGCTGCGGTTGAAGAGCGATGGAGCGTCGGTGGCGAGGCACTGGCCGGCAATGAGGATGGCTTGGGACCGGAGCTCCGGGCGTGCTTGGAGGAATGATTCGCTGACGAGGACTGCTGCGGCGCCGCCGTCGGATGTCGGGCAGCATTGAAGCTTGGTGAGTGGCTCGTGGATCACGGGCGCGTCAAGCACCTGCTGCAGCGTGTACTCGTCCTGAAACTGCGAGTAAGGGTTCCGCTTGCTGTGCTCGTGGTTGACGCGACCGATCTCTGCAAAGTCTTCGGCCTTGGCGCCGAATCGCTCCATGTACTCGCGCCCCGCGTTGCCGAACATCTGCGCGGCGCCGGGAGCGTTGGTGAAGCCGCGAGTCTCGGCCATCATGAGTCCCGTGGTGCCAGTCGGGTTCGCCCGGTCATCCCAGTGCGATTTCAGGCTGCCGGCCTGCATCTTCTCGAAACCGACGACCAGCACGGCGTTGGCCATGCCGCCCTGCACCATGCTCCGCCCCAGGTTCAGCCCCGTCGAGCCCGTGCTGCAGTTGTTGTTCACGTTGTAAATGGGGATGCTGGTCATGCCAAACTGATAGAAGACGCGCTGGCCGCACGTGGAGTCGCCATAACAGTAGCATGCCACACCCTGGTCGATGTCATCGTAGTTGATATGGGCGTCGAGAAGCGCCTTGACGCCGGCTTCGTAGCCCAGCTCCGTGTAGTCCACCTTGCCACGCGGCTTGATGAACTTGGTCATGCCCACACCGAGCACGTACACGTTGTTGGAGGCCGTCATTTTGGTTGAGTGGTGAGAGAAGATGTACTGAGGTGGAGATGAAAGGGTGACAGGGTGGGAAGAAGAGCCAAGATGAGGAGAGTGTTATCACGTTAAAACACAGCACAGACCGGTCATCAGTATGAATCAAGGCGAGATTGGGGTGATATTTTTGTCAGCAGGACCGGACTACTGTATGCTTTTGTCGTGAGTCTTGAGACTGGAAAGTCCGAAGTGCGACAAAGACGAGATGGAACAGCTGCAATTGATTGTGTGTTTGACGTCGGGGGCTCAACCTATGAGATCAGAGCTGGAGGGGAATCTTTGCCCCCCCGGCCATATGCCCGAAAGGGCGTCTACCGAGGCACGTCAGCTGTACCTACCCGCCACCGTCTGGAACCTGGCATTTTCAACATCCTGTCCTTTTACTGATAGTATTGTTTGTGACCTGTCAAGATAGGGATTTGAGCATACGAGAGATTTTAAGCCATCAAACTAAGCACTCCCTCTGAGCATTTGGGTAACTATCGCTTGGGCAGCATGTGTCGTGGAAGTTGATGATATATGCTCGCTCTATGTCTTAATTTCCAGCACTGGCAGAGAGCTCTGCTATTCAAAACACTGCATCCAACTGAAGCTTGCTGTGTCCCGCTGGTCGACGTAGCACAGCAGCTGCAGCTTACCCCGGATTTCCCTGACTCGTGTAGCTTTCCTCCTGCGAATCGCATAGTCTAATAAACATTGGTATTCCCGAGAATCCTCTTATACCCGAGTACCCATTTCTCCCTTCCGCCAAGCTACCGGAGCGCCTTTCCGCCTCGTCTCCCCGACACGGCAATCCCTCAGAATTTGGCCTCCAGCTCGCCATCACGCATCGCTTCTCACGACTTCAATCCTCATCTTTCAGTCAGACACCCACAATGTTCGGCGCCTTCCGCCCCTCTTCCTCACTATCAGGCGGTCTACTCTGGTACGATTGACTCCCTCCAGCTCACTCCTCGAAAACACGTCGCTAACGATTCGATGTACAGGAAAATCCCATGGCGGCTCTCAAAACCGCGTAAAATGCGGCAGCGCAGACGGTTGCGTGCCGTCGACGCCGTGGTAGACACACTCGAATCGGCACTGGGAAGGCAGGGTCTCACAGCCAAGGCGATTGAGCGATGGCGCGCGGAGATGCCGCGCGAGGAGCAGATGACGCCGAAGGACAAGTACACGCTATTTGATCGGAAGGAGAAGAGTTACCGGAAGGGAGTGCACAGTACGTTGTTTCGGGGTTCTTGTCGCGTCCTTTTAAGAACCAGATTTCGCTGGATCTGGTTCTTGAAAGAGGGGGATGATATAACTATGGAGTACCGATCGTCAAGAGAAATCGAAGCTAACGGGTCAATAGAATTGCCAAAGTGGACGAGAGTCAGCCAGCGTATTAATCCTCCGGGTTTCTAGTATGCCACCTTCATAAAAAAAAGTCTGGGTGAAGATTTTCTTCGAATTCTTTGTGTTATTACGAGTTACATATTTCATCGCTGTTCGTGCTTCGAGAAAGAGAATTATAGATACAGAAGGACTTGGGATCGGCATTTGGGCGAATAGGTCAGGAAGAGCAATTGGCATGTTTGCTACTTTTCAAAGCTGCTTGGCAAGGCCAAGCTTCAGCCTTCACATATGAGGCAGAGTTGACTTCAGCAGCTCTTGTATGATATATCTCAAGGGAAGATCATGTCTCACTTCGTTCAGTCATCGCATGACCATGTTTGAGCAAGCGATCTGCATCGTCTGTGCAATCAATTACGAAGCGCCCGTCTTCCTAAAATGTTACTGAGTGTCTTCTTTCACTTGTTTTCATTGGCTTAGTCGGGTAGCAGCCCAAGCTGCATATCTACTACTGTACAGAATGCCAGGTCTATCACTTCGGCGTAGACTCTCAACGGTGCACACAGGCAGCGTACTTTGTCCATAAACAGACGACCAAGCCATCGAGACCCATCAGCTCGACCGTTGGCCAGAAGGGCTCATCCAGCTGAACGCGCTGGCACCACCTATGGGATTTGATCCCCTCTGCTTCAGCGTGCTGCGGCTCTCTACTGCTGACAGCGGAGCTCCGTCACCTTCACCCCCCGAAGACGACGCCGTCGTGGTGTCAAGCCACTTTGGCGTCGTCGATCCCGGCTCCAAAGGGCTCTGAATTGCCGAAATCGAGCGTGAGGTGTTGCTCCTACTCGGCCGGAGCACCTTCATACTCTTGCCACCACGGCCACCACGTTGTGAGCTATTCGATGCCACGCTTGAAAATGAGACGCCATCCTTGGGTGCAGACGCTTCACGGCGCCAGGAAGCGACTGTGTTTGGGTCTGGCCGAGCTGGTGTTTCGACGGTGCTGCTTGAGCTGGTCTCGGTGTCGGTTGCGATAGCCCGCGATGTGTCTAATTCCCTGTTCGCCCGGCGCCCCTCGCCAATGACTGACGCTCGCTGTGCCGACGTGAGAGGAGCTCCGAACAGGCCGGAGCTGTTATCTGCTTGTGCCATCGACGATAACGTCTCAAGCTTGTCGGACGAGCCAGGTATATGAGTTTCGTCTGCAGTTCTCGCAGGTTTTATGCCATCAACGAACGGTGCTGATATCGTAACCAGGTGCTTGAAGAGCTCGGTGTTCTCTGGTCGGACCAAGGGAATAGTCAGCCTGTTGTTCTCGTCGTCAATCATAGACAGCTTGTCCTGTGAAAAGAGAATATCCGCGTTCTTCAGACGGAGAAGGTCGCTTCCTAGAAGCACCTCGATTGTGGTTGTTCCTGGCCGGCTGAATTCTGTGACAACAAAGTCCACGGTCACGGCAGGGAGTGAAGGTGCAGGACTGGCAGATCTGGACGAGGAAGATGAGATCGTAGCTTCTGGAAGGTAGACGGGTATCCGAAGGCGCTTCTCCCCATCCTGCTCACGCACATCGCCACTCTGCCCAATACGTTCCACAAGCCGAGAGGACAGAGTTGACTTGTAAGATCCAGTACAAACACCAGCGTAGAGTAGCGTATCATTCGAATAGTTCGTGTCCAGCCAGCAGCGAATGATGGAGGGGAGGGGGCCGAGCAGAAAAAGTCCTGGCGGGGGGCCGATAGCGGATGATGTTCCTGGTGCAGCGGAAGCCCTTCCATCAGATCCCATCGAGTTCAGCCGTGCCGAGTGTGTCGAGCTCTGTCTGCCTTCCGACTTGTGAGATGCGGTGCGCTCGGTCAGCGGGTGCGAGCCAAAGGCGCTGCTCGATCGCATAGGAAAGAAGTCGCTCGAGGGCCGTGAGCTGTGTCCAAAGTGACCCAGTGCGCTTTCGTCAAAACGTACGCTGTTGGCTCGAGATGTGCCACGCCTCGGCTCTTCCTCCGCGTCAAGATGAAGACTGCCCATCATGCTCGCGCTCTGATCCTGGTCGAAGTTCTTGAAGGCTTCTGCAGCTGGGTTGTAGGCCGGCTCTGTTGTAGAGTGTCAGAACTGTGTGAGATAGACGACAACGCAGCTGAAGTAACGGAAGAGAGGGAAACAAGTCAAAAAATGTCTTTCTTTCTCTCACCTGTTGCTGGCGTGCCCACCGGCGCTGGGAAGGGTGAGGCGCCTCCCCAGATGGATTTGGTTCGGCCGTCGTCGTCTTGTCGTCTCTCAAGTCGAGCGAGCCTGTCAGCGTGCTCCGCCTGGATGGAAGAAACGTTCTTCATATCGTTCTGAAGCCGCCAGAACTCATCTCTGGAGACCAGACTGTATTGTGGATCCATGCGATCTCACCCCAGGGAGGCCAGGAAGCTGTCTGACTGTTCAGTCCGAGAAACAGACAGACAGCTAGAGCAGCGCCCACAACGCAGGGGTGGCGAGCTTGCCTCTCATCAAGCGGTCTAACAGTTTTAGGCCCTCGTCAAAAATGACTCAAGATGTTTCCCTTCTCCTTCCGAGCCCCTCTCTGGACCCCTTCGACGAACCACGCCGACAGTGCAGGAATGAACAGCTGCAGACCAAGGTATGGGCTTTGGGAGGTTGCGCCGAGCTTGTTTGGGTACAAGTAACGAGTAGATTGGTGAAGAGGGGGTTTCCAGGGAACTGACGAGCGATAGGTTTGGCTCGGAAGAGCGTGTGAAAAGGACAATTATTTTTTTAATGACGAAGGGAGTAGTGTTCTGTGAACAAGGGTGACGGGGGTGGAATTTGTTGATGCAGAGCGAGGGATGGAGAGCAGGTCGAATTTGGTGAGTATTGGAGTAAGGTGAAGGAGGTCGCTGGGCAGAGGATGTTGTGCTTTGCGTGACACTGGCACTGTCAGAGTGTTCTGCGGTTTCAGCTGCGGTACTGTAGCAGTCGACAATTCAATAATAATCTGTGACTGCAGGAGCCTTTGAGCGGAACCGATCCAGGGCCTGGGCCGGAAGCTTAGTGAGACGCGGTACAAGTTGAAATATCGACCACTGGTGAATAACCAGAATCAATAAGATCTTAAGCTGTTGAAGCTCTTATGCACTCAGTTCTTCGGTGTTCCACACAGTAGTGTTAGCTAACAAAAAATGCAAAAATCCTGGACATGCTGACGATACTGCCATTCATGATTTATCCTACTTTTAACCAGATACAATTTTCTTAATCGATTGATAAAAGTACTTCCCGTACTCCTAAAGCTTGCGAGTAATTGATTGATTGATTGATTGATTGATTATACTATAGCTGATAAACGTCGCTATTGGTGATATAAAAGTCTGGTTTTAATAATTAGCCAATAATATTAGAATAAAATAAAACAACAAGATAACAAAAACCCTAACCCTAACTCACACTCTCTGATAACTAAGTCCTATAAATAATAATATAATACGCAAAATTTAATTTAAAAAGTACGTGCTATTTCTATTATTTAAATGATTTAATATTGAAAACTTGGTATATTAATTGAATTGAGTCGTTTTTACATCTTATTTCGCTTTTTATTTTCTTTTGATTTTGATTTTAGGACTACGGAAATAACTTTATTATTTGTTTTTTAGGTACTTTTTTACTTCTTTAATTCGATAGTAAAGATTTATGAGATTGGATTATAAATTCATCTAAAGTCTTATTAGAGGCCTAAGTGCTTAGAACCTATAGACGAGTAAGTATTGTAGCTTCTATATTGACTAGACGTTATATAGAGGCTTTTTATAATAACTAAGGGTAAAATAATAAGTAAAGGATAAAATAATAGTATATACTACTCCTATAAAGTATAATATACGAGTTAATAGCGTAAGGGACTCGTATATAAAATAATAGTAATATAAGTCTTTTAAGACGCTAATTAAATTAATAATATAGCGAAGATAATATATATTTAATAGTAGTACTTAATATTATATAAGGCACGTAATAAATAAATAGAATAAGTAATAACATAGTAAAACGAGTATATAATATATATATATATATATATTATACCTCCCTCCTACCTCTATACCTCTATTCGCACCTCTAAGTTCCAAATCACGTGCTCTACTTTGCCTATATATAGCCCTATAGCGCAGAGACCTATACGAGCACCTGTGCGCAGCACAGTCTCAGATAGAATTTCATTTAACAGAAGTGAACTCCCCAAATAGCTTTGTTGAACATGGGTATTATATGGTCTCAGCTGTTTCCACCGCCAGCGACTCTTACTGAGAAGAATCTTCCTGACCTTACGGGGAAGGTATTTGTCGTCACTGGCGGTACATCTGGAATTGGCCGAGAACTCGCTAGTATTTTGTACAAAGCAGGCGGTAAAGTCTACATTGTCGGTCGATCTAAGTCAGATACAGAAACAGCCATCAATTCTATCGAAGCTTCACACAGCAATGAATCACACAATGGACAGCTCAGATTCTTGTATCTTGATTTGTCCGATCTGGCGACTATCAAACCTGCAGTTGAAAGCTTTATGAATCAAGAGACCAAACTTGACGTTCTTTGGAACAACGCAGGTGTATCCTTACCGCCACTGGGGAGTAAATCACAGCAGGGCACAGAGCTTATGATGGCCACAAACTGTGTCGGACCATATCTCCTGACAAAACTTTTGTTACCATCTCTTCAGGCTGGTGGTGCTCAAACTAGTGGATCCGGCCCGGCTCGCGTTGTTTGGACTAGTTCTTTGGTGGTCGAAACCTCAGCACCAAAGGGTGGTATTCTGCTTGAAGAGCTTGACAAGCCACCCGCAGACAAGACGCGAAACTATGTTACTTCGAAAGTTGGGAACTGGTTCCTCGCAAGTGGATTCGGTCGCGACGAAGACATAATCAGCGTAACCCTGAACCCGGGTCAGCTAAAGACGAATCTCCTACGATATGCTCCAAAGTGGATGTCAGTGCTATCGTCTCCGCTTCTGCATGACGCTAAGCTAGGAGCCTACACCGAACTTTGGGCAGGTCTATCATCCGAAGTCACCCAAGCCCATAACGGAAGTTACATCGTTCCCTGGGGTCGATTCCATCCATCACCTCGAGAAGACCTTCTAAGTGCACTCAAGTCTAAGCAAGAAGGTGGAACTGGTCAAGCGCAGGATTTCACGACCTGGTGCGATATGAAGATAGCCGATTATCTATAGGACTCAGAGATGACAATGCTCATCACATCATTTGCTGTCAATGTGTATGATAGGTACTTCAACTTATATCTTTCTTTCTTTCTTTCTTCCTTTCCTCATATCTTTCAATTTGTTTCAAGATAGCAAGAAGCCTAAAAGTAGAAAAGCGAGAGAACGAATTGCTTGCATGAACCTTTAGATAGACAGCGTAGCAAAGCTTGCTCGCTGCATAAGATAAATGCACAAGCCGGCAAAAGGAAGCATTGTCAGATCACAGGCGTTATAGCTCCCTTCCTTTTACTTTTTGTCCACTGCCCTACATTTGAGCAAGAGCCATCCAAATAGGGACCTATTAGGGCCTCCTCACTGTAGCTGTCCATACATAAATAGTTCGGAATGCTCAACACCCTCTCACAGCCAGCATCGTCATCGGTCATCTCCTCTCGGAAGCCAGGCTGCTGGCACAAGACGTATTCAATACCTTGACCCCGAGGCCCCGGCTGTTTCTAGCCAGCAAGCCAGCTAGATACCGACCTTTCAGGGACAGCTCACTTCCCTCGAATTCAGGCATCGTCTATCATGACGAGACAGCAGCTGCAATTGACAAGGCCCGGAGCGTAAAATCGCCATCTCAGATTGAGCGAGTAGCTGGACAATTTTGTGGTTATGGTGCTGCAGCGCTTCACAATCACAATCCCGAAGGATCAGAAAGTCCCGACCGGTGACCTGCAGCTCCCCGTTCTTGGACTGATGAACTTGAAGCATGAAGTCGACGTTGTCCTGACGGAGCGGGTGTTACATTAGTGAAACCCTAGACGTAAGGTCACATCAGTCATATGGGAAGTCAGGACAGCGGAGATGTTCTTGGTAACAAAATAAAACGTGAATGACGGCTGCGACCTGGCAATAGAACGATGAGTGAAATGGCTAGCCATGTAGTAGCTATCGAGAACGATATCAATGTCAGTGCAGAGTCTCCAGAGCCTAGAATCGTATGAATGATTGGACTTGGCATCGATTTACAGTGACTTCCCATCTTGATGACTACTGTTAATTAGCAATCACAGATGCAGAATCCAAGCCAGCAGATTTGCACACGTGAAAAGGCAGGCTGCCCATGTGGAACACGAAATAATAATAGCTTGGGCAAGAAATTAGTCGGGGCAAAATGGGATGTGGAAAGTGCACGCTTGCGGCAAGTCGCCGCGACCGCCAACACGCCCGCTGATGATGCCACAAAAATACAGCTGCCATTCGGAACGTCATCAGATCCGCTGTAACGCTCGCCGCCTCCAGCGTGCCTGAGGATCCACTACGAAAATCTTCCACATCACTTGGCGATGTCAGCTATTCTCACCCCGACTTTGTTCAGATTCTCTCCCCGACTTTGATGCCGATTATGTCTTGAGCGTCTCTCCTTATCTTCACTCCTTTTGACCATTTCCGCCATTACATACTGTCAGTCTCCCACGCGCAATGGCGTCAAGATCGAGTCGCCTGATACGCCCTCTGCTGTACACATGCAGCGCGGGTGTCATCGGAGGCGCGGCCTTCTACTGGATCTACCGTCCACGCAACATACCCGGTTCCGAAGCACCAGCAGTGCCGTTGAGGTTCGCGAAGGACGGCAGCGTCGCCCCACCCATATTCCCAATCGTCAAAACACGCGCAGAACAGATTGCAGAGCTCAGGCGGCATAGCTCAGACGCTCCCGGGTCCGCCATTGAGGCAGCTAAAGGACTGGCCTCCGCAGCTCTGCAAAGTTCCTCATCAGATGAACAGCAGGCGGAAGAGGCGGAATATGATCTCCTTATCATTGGCGGAGGTGCGACTGGCAGTGGCATCGCGCTCGACGCAGTCACCCGCGGCCTGAAGGTCGCCATGATTGAGCGTGATGACTTTGCATCTGGCACAAGCAGCAAGAGCACGAAGCTTGTGCATGGAGGGGTGAGATACCTCGAGAAGGCTGTCTGGGAAGCGGACATCAATCAGTACAGGCTGGTGAAGGAGGCTCTGCGCGAGCGCAAGTACTTCCTTGACACAGCTCCTCACCTCTCCAGTTGGCTGCCGATCATGCTCCCGGTGCAGAAATGGTGGCAGATTCCCTACTTCTGGGCAGGTACCAAAGCCTACGACTTTCTCGCCGGTAGCGAGGGGATCGAGTCGAGTTATTTCCTTCCACGAAGTAAGGCCCTCGAAGCCTTTCCCATGCTGAAGAAGGAGGACGTAATTGGCGCATTGGTCTACTATGACGGCGCTCACAACGACTCACGCATGAACGTCTCGCTCGCCATGACTGCCGCCCTCTACGGTGCGACAGTCGTGAATCACATGCAGGTTACTGGGCTCGAAAAGGATGCTAGTGGAAAGCTCTGCGGCGCACGTATAAAGGACTTGATTGAGGAGTCCAATGGAAAGACCGTCAGGGAGTTCAGTGTTAAGGCAAAGGGCATCATCAACGCGACCGGTCCCTTCTCCGACGGAATCAGGCAGCTGGATGACAGCTCCGTGAAAGAGATTGTTGCCCCCTCCTCTGGCGTCCACATCATTCTTCCGGGATACTACTCGCCCTCGAAGATGGGTTTGATCGATCCTAAGACGTCCGACGGTCGCGTCATCTTCTTCCTACCATGGCAGGGCAACACGATCGCGGGCACCACTGACGCACCTTGTGACATCAAACACAACCCAATTGCAGGCGAGGATGAGATCGACTGGATTCTCAAGGAGATCCGTGGCTACCTAGCCCCTGATATCAACGTGCGACGCGGTGACGTCCTCGCCGCATGGTCAGGCATTCGTCCACTAGTGCGAGACCCGAAAGCCAAGAACACTGAGTCGCTCGTGCGCAACCACTTGATCACTACATCCGACTCTGGTCTCCTCACCATCGCTGGCGGCAAGTGGACCACATACCGGCAGATGGCTGAAGAGGCGGTGGACGAAGCCATCGATCTGTTCAAGCTGCATGCAACTGGACTCGCAACGGCACCGCACATCTCCGGCAGTGAGATGGTCGACGATGCCGCCGACCTAGACGGCAGCTGTCAGACCCACCGGGTGCGAGTGGTAGGCGCGCACGGCTACAGTAAGACGCTGTTCATCAATCTGATCCAGCACTTTGGCATTGAGACTCAGGTTGCGCACCACCTGGTTGAGAGCTACGGCGACAGGGCCTGGACTGTAGCCGCTCTGTGCGGGCTCACACACGCCCGCTTCCCAGTCCGCGGACACCGGATCTCGCAGCTGTACCCTTTTGTCGACGGTGAGATCCGGTATGCGGTGAGGCACGAGTACGCTCAGACTGCGGTCGACGTACTGTCCCGCCGCACCCGGCTGGCTTTCCTCAATGCGCAGGCGGCGCTTGAGGCACTTCCGCAGGTGATTGACCTGATGGGCGAGGAGCTTGGCTGGAATAAGACCCGGCGCGAGAGAGAGTGGAAGGACAGCGTAGCCTTCCTGGCCAGCATGGGCCTCCCCAAGACCAAGCTTGACGTTACTCGCAAGGATGTCGAGAGCGGCAAGGCGAGCGAGTTTAGCGAATATGAACGGAAGATGTATTCGAGATATGGTAAGCGACAAAACACCTGGCTGAACGCGGTCCTTTGATTCAAGCAGAAACAAGCTAACTTGTCATTCCACAGATGGACCTGCAGATACCCTGAAGAGCGACTCCTATATTCGTCCCGGTCAGAACCCCGCTATTGAAGCCGACTCACCAGCGAACAACTGAAGTCTCGTTTCTCGACTAATTGCAGCAAGACCGACACCATCACCCACATTGATCTCTAAGAAAATTCTGTTTCTTTTCCCTTCTCCCCATTCTACTCTTTCGCAAAGACAATGAGTTTTGTGCGCCCGTGATACACCGATAAGGTTTTCTTGAAAGGCGAAACTGGAATCTGAAATGCAATCTGGCCGAATACAATCTGGCCGAGTAGAAGTGTGATTGCTCATGAACTCGACCATTGCTTTGTGTATAATTTTTGCCGATAAATGAGATAGAAATAGATTCGAGCTTGTCATTTTCAATTTCAGACTGGGCAGTTACTTGTCCATGTGCCACTATTTCGATGCTGGTGCATAAACTCGCGTCTTTCACTTCCCCCAGCTTCACAGGCCTATGACTGAATTCATTGACCACCTCCTACTTCACACGTGTCAGATTCAAAAAAGCAGCAGCTTGTGAATCGAAAAAATTTAATAACTCTGTTGGCTAGATATAGACATAACGCACTACATCATTCATTCATAGACCTATGACAGCGAGCCGACTGTTGCCCTGCTGTAGAACTTGCTCGATCCACTGGGAGCGGTTGATACCTATCGAGGTTCTGGCCAGAATGAAATTTTGGTATTCAGTATGCGTCATCTTCTTTATTAGCAGGATTGAAAACTGCACAAGCTTTGCAACTAGTTGATGTGAAAGCAAATCTGGTATCATTTGAGTACTTTGCATCATCTTTGTCAGGCCGGTTTCCTTCGGTCGCAAAAGTTCACCGCTCTTGCAGAATGGCTCGTCACGGCCGATATTGTATGTTCTCAGCCAGGAAAAGTCACAAGGTCTGGGGAAAATAAGACTCGATCTTGGAACTAGGTCACGACGACTCAGCTCTGAATGGATCTCGTTACCCCACGATGATCAAGCCCCCACGGGATCAGCAGGAGCAAGCATGGTTCCATAATAAATTTGCTGGGATTGTCTCGGCTTCAGGAATGCCGTCCTGCCTGATGGTTGATCCGACACGAGTACCGCGTAAAGTCATTCAGAGCCGTTTTCATGCATTTTCTACTTGGTCAAGAGCTTTACATGACTGCATGTTGGAGAATAGCAAAGTTCAATCTCGCAAAATAATGCTTACATTTCGTCACGGGATCCACTTGGCCACTTCTTGGCTCCAACAGCCGTTGCTGGGGTAAACCCACTCGAAAAGCTATGGTTACGTGCAAAGTTATTCTTCTCTTTTGTCCATTTCCCTTAGATATACATACGATTTGTGTTCAAAGTTGGTTTCGCAATTTTGTTAAATTTTCAAGCTTGTTAGGAATTGGACTTAAACTCTCCCACTGTTGCTTCTTCTTCCGAGATCCATCAGACATGGGTCAAGACCATCGAAATACCAGTCAGGCATCTGACAGGACGAAAATGTCGCCAGCAGAAAACGCGAGGGCAGGTCATGGCCAGGAAACTGGTTCTCCCCCAGTTATCAAGGGCTACGAGGGCAAATCGGATCCCTTCGCTGGAGATGGCAGTGCTGGCGGGACCAAATATAACACCATGGAGTGGTGGCAGGCTGGCATGATCATGCTGGCCGAGACTATATCGCTAGGTATACTGTCGCTGCCTTCGGTCCTTGCTTCGCTTGGTTTCGTACCGTAAGTGAGAATTTGCTGTCTCTCTTGTTGATCGACAGCTACCAATGCGGATCCAAAGCCTGACATCTGACAGTGGAATGGTTCTGCTTCTCGGCCTGAGCATCGTCGCTACGTACACAGGCTACGTGCTCGGCCAGTTCAAGCTGAGGCATCCTCATGTGCACAACATGGCAGATGCTGGCGAGATATTGCTGGGGTCGATCGGACGGGAGATCTTCGGGGCTGCCCAACTGATCTTCCTGACGTTCATCTGTGGCAGCCACATTCTGACCTTCAGCATCATGATGAATACGTTGACCAACCATGGCACGTGCACCATTGTTTTTGGTCTGATAGGAGCGATCGTCCAGTTCCTCTTCAGCCTTCCCCGTACAATGAAGAAGGTCTCGTACTTTTCTATAGGCGCATTTGTATCGATCGTTGCTGCAGTGGTCACCACCATGATTGGCGTTGGCGTCGAAAAACCTGATACCCACGTCCATGCTTTCACAAGTCCTGCGTTTGCACCAGCCTTCCTTTCGGTCACGAATATCATATTCGCCTATGCTGGTCATGTCTCGTTCTTCGGTTTCATGTCTGAGCTCAAGAACCCTGCGGACTACCCGAAGGCGCTCGTCCTGCTCCAAGTTTCGGACACCACCATGTATATGCTTGTCGCCGCAATCATCTACGCCTATGCTGGAGATGACGTCGCTTCTCCGGCCCTGGGAAGCGCATCGCCAGTGGTAGCAAAGGTTGCTTACGGGCTTGCTATTCCGACCATCGTCATTGCTGGAACTATATACGGCCATGTCGCTGCGAAATTCGTCTATGTCAGACTGTATCGTGGCACAGGTTTCATGCAGGAGAAGAGCTTCAAGAGCTATGCTATGTGGGCAGCTATCTTGGCCACCATCTGGACAGTTGCCTGGGTCATTGCCGAGTCGATTCCAGTCTTCAACGATCTGCTATCGCTCATCTCTGCTTTGTTCGCGAGCTGGTTCACTTACGGAATAAGCGGGGTGTTCTGGCTGCATATGAAC
The DNA here is from genome assembly GCA_027478595.1 of Erythroxylum anguifugum. NCBI lineage: Eukaryota > Viridiplantae > Streptophyta > Magnoliopsida > Malpighiales > Erythroxylaceae > Erythroxylum > Erythroxylum anguifugum. The sequence goes on from JANIPN010111403.1 coordinate 25,315, forward strand.
TGGGGAAAGTACTCCCGCAACTGGAAAAAGATGACTCTGACCGGCGTAAATTTAGCCCTCTTTGCATTGGGCGCTGCAATTGTAAGTTGACATTGTACTAGTTTTGAGAATTGATACGAGAAAGTGAACACTGACAAGCGGGTGGCAGTGTGGAATTGGCCTTTATGCATCAGGAAAATCGATCCATGATGACTCGAAGTCCGCTCGAGGCAGTTTTAGTTGTGCGAGTAACGCCAATGCCTAGGCATACAATGCCATTATATGCTACAGAAATAGAGTGAGAATCATTGCGCCGTCAGAACGAAAAGCTCATTCAGCGATGCACGTTCAGTCATCGGTTCTCCATTGACTTGCAGACGGGCCGCAGCTCTGCAGGCGTGTATTCCTCCCGCCAAAACTTCCATCCCATTAGCCTTCCAACTGCTTTCACAATGGCAAACATGGTATGGGACACCATCCAGGAGATCGTCGAAGGTCCACCCCTCCTGCTAACACCAAGCATCTCGCCACCGATGACAGGGTAGTTGTCCACAAAAGCACTCAGGTGCATCAGCGTCGGAATAGATGGAAGAAGCTGCAGCAGGCTGGCACCTTGTCTGAATATCGATCCTCCTTGAGCCAACCCGACAAGCGATGGCTGCACCAGGTCAGAGTAGGTGCTGAATATGTTGCGAAAGAAGACTTCTTTCTCTCCATCCAGTGGGTCAGTCCATTCATCCAAGATGACATCGTCACTTCTCCAGGATCCATTTCGTTTGTCTCTGATATCAGACTCTCCGCATCCTTTTCGACTCATGTAATCCCTCCAAGCCTCATCGACACGCCTGTGATCGACACCTTCGCCATCTGCGCGCCCAAATCCATGGATCGTAAATGGGAGGATTTCCACAGGGCCGTCGTCAGGCTCTAGGATCAAGTGCCTATTTCCCAGCCGCAATAGCGCAAAGCCCTGAACGACTCGGAAGATTTCAGTATGAGTTTCATGCCAATGTGGGGGCACGAAGAGGTTCGAGTTGGGAGGTATTCGGCTGGTAGTAAGCTGTTCAGATGGAGGAACAGGCACACTGGAGGAAGCGTTCACACAGTTGGCGTCGAGAGTCGGTCGCAGCGCTGCTATGGAGGGATCCCCAGGCATGTGCATGGTGATTTTCCCGCCTGGAAGTGAGAGTTCGATTGACGGGAGGCAAGCGGTGTTGGTCAATTTGTCAAACCCCATCTTGCCTGGATCAATGCGTTCAACTTGATGTGTCAATGGGGTCAAGTCAACAGGCATAGGTCGATGGAATCTTATACCTCATATTCATCAAAGACAATACTAGCCAAGCTCAAATTCAGGTAACAACGAATAAATACTATACAGCTTTCGCCAATTTACGCGTATTCAGTCGGACAAATAATTTGACAAAGTTGCAGCTCCAAGCCTGTACCAGCTTTCGCGATTTTGGATCCAGGACAGAGGCTGACATGGCGCCTTAGCTCGGTCTAGAAGTTGACTGGCGCGATCCCGACAGATCCAACACAACGCAGTCAAAGGAAGCCAATCATCAAGCCAGAGGAACGAAATGCCATCCGTTGCAGGCAGATTTCTCGATACACAGAAAGACGATGAAATTACCTATTGCTTAAGTTACCTCTTGAAGTAATACTTTGAGTAGTCTTTTGCGTATTATATTGTGTAACATACATGATTTGATGGAATAATTTTGATTGTAGCCTTTGTAGCCTTCAGCAGCCTCCTCACAAATACCCAGTTAGAATATAGAGCGGCCCGGACTTTCGGCCACCGGCTGAGCATTGGATTTAAGCTATCTGCTCGTTTGCCGGTTGCGGTCTAGCTCATAACAATCCACGGCAGATATACCAGCTGTCATTCAGGTACCCAAATATGACAATTGCCGTCAGATTAGATCAAGTAATTTTTTGCCGTCACTGGCCTGGCAAGGATTGAGCAGGTGCAAAGAACCACTGCGGAGTTGAAGGTCCGGGGTTGTGTGCATTTGCGCTGTTTGCGGCTGGCCTCGAGCTCCTTGCTATCATCACTCAGCAGCTGTCACGGGTATCAGGTTTTGGACGTGACGTTATAAGGAAAATCGCTGGTGATGCCGATCATCAAAACTGCATGGTCAGATGTCTTTGCATTGCTAATGACCCTTCAATGATCACTGTGAATGAGTATGAATGGGAAAGCAAACGAGCGTCCATGGCGGACAGAAAGTAGACGTTTGGCTAGCAGAGAAATCTCTCAAATGTGCGCAAATAACCCACAATCGATTCAGACTGGATTTTATTCCTTTCAAGATGGAGGCATCCACCCCAGTATTGATACTCCAAAGCCGCTTAAAGCGAACACCTTGTTGAAAGCAGTCTTGAGTTCGTGTAGGGACGATACCAAGACATCGCACCAAGAAGACAAGCTCATAAACACGCTTCCGACGGTTAAGCTTTAAGTGACGGCGATCACTCCGACTCTTGTTGTTTATTGCTGCCGAGCAGCGGGCCGCAGACTGTACTGCGCGCGGGCACAAGTACGTGGTCGGTGTGGCTGATACTGCGGGCATCATGCTATTGCAGCGGCAGAATCCTAGACCCACGCTCTAGAAATAGCAAGTAGGCGACGCCTTTGTCCAGAGCAGAAAAGCCTCGACACCATCTCCACTGTTTTCCTCTTGCGGCTCTCTCCTCCCCATCTTTCACTCAATTGAACGTCACGCCTGTTACCTCCTCTCCTCTTTCTTATCCCTCAGCTTCGAGCCATGGCAAACCGCTTTGTGCGCTCATCTAAATATCGTGAGTGCAGCCGCTTGGCACGCAGCTGATATAGCTTCAGCCCCAGCAGCCGCCACGCAAGTGCTGTTCGCTGACCGTGACTCTAGGCCACGTTTTTGGACAACCAACTCGCAAGGTATAGATACAGTCACTGGACATTTCAAGAGCATCTGGGATTAATTTGGAATAGGAGCTTTGCTACGACAATGTGCGGGTATCTAAGAATGCGTGGGACACAAATTTGGTCAAGGTCAGCTCAGTCTATCGTGGTGCTTTCACAGCAATCACGAACACATGCATTACGTACTTGCTCACGAACCCTCTCAGGCCAACCCGCGATACCTTTCCGTGAATTGGGACGCTGGCGGCGGCGGCGCCTTTGCCGTCATTCCTTTAGAAGAGAGGGGCAAGCTTCCAGAGCAGATCCCGCTGTTCAGAGGCCATACAGCGGTGGTGTTAGACACCGATTGGAGCCCTTTCAACGACTCAATCGTCGCGTCGGGCTCCGATGACGCCAAGGTCTTCATCTGGAAAGTGCCGGAGAACTTTACTCTGCATGTGGAGGGTGATGTCGAAGATGTGGCGCCGGTGACGAAGCTCACGGGACACACGAGAAAGATTGGCCACGTCGCCTTCAACCCAGCAGCAGAGAACATTCTGGCGACTACATCCGGCGACTACGCGCTCAAGGTGTGGGATATCGAGTCCGGAAAGAATGCTTTGACACTGAAGCACAGCGACATCATGCAATCTGTCTCGTGGAGCGGAGATGGCAGCATGCTCGTGACAACTTCTCGCGACAAGAAGCTGCGAGTTTGGGACGTTCGACAAGAAAAGCCTGTACATGAAGGCGCTGGCCATTCAGGAGCTAAGAACAGCCGAGCAGTCTGGATGGGCGAGCTCGACAGGATCGCAACAACCGGCTTCTCGCGCATGAGCGACCGCCAGCTCGGTCTGTGGGACATTCGCGCCGCACGAGAACCTATCGGCGGCTTCTCAATGCTCGACTCCATCTCTGGCGTGTGCATGCCCTTCTGGGACGAGGGTAACAAAGTTTTGTACCTCGCAGGCAAGGGAGACGGCAACATCCGGTATTACGAGTACGAGAACGATTCTTTCGAGTATCTATCCGAGTACAAGTCGGCGGACCCACAGCGTGGAATTGCATTCATGCCCAAACGTGGCGTTGATGTGCACGCCAACGAGGTCACTCGCGCCTTCAAGACGGTCAACGATGCCTATATTGAGCCCATCTCCTTCATCGTGCCCCGACGTGCCGAGGTCTTCCAGAACGACATCTACCCGCCTACGCAGGGCATCAAACCGGGCACCAGCGCGTCTGAATGGCTTGGTGGCAAGACCGAGCTCCCGCCTAAGATCGATCTCGAGAGCATTTACAACGGCGAAGCCCCTAAGCAGGTACCTGCCGACTACAAACCTCCAAGCACAGCACCAACAACTGTCGCGGCAACACCACCAGCATCCGCCCAACCGAAGAAGGAAGAGCCCAGGGAGCCCTCGCCTTCACCACAACAAACGGCCGTCAAACCTCCCGCATCGATGAAAGAGCAAGGCGCTGCAGTCTCGAACATGGTCAACAAATACGCCGACGCCGAGGCGAGCAGCTCAGACGATGAGGACGAGACATCCAGTTTCGAAGAAGTGCCGAAGCCGGTTGAACGTCCGGGCAAGACTGCAGCCTCTTCCGCACCCAAAGAGGCGTTCAAGTCTCCTGCCGTGGCTGCGGCTGTTACCGCCGCCGAAACTGCTAAAGAGCCATCGTCTCCAGTCAAGTCCTCGCCAGTGGCAGCTTCGCCGTCGACTACTTCGTCTACGAGCGTTCCTCCAAGCGTCAACGCCTCCCTTGATCGGTTCGGGAAAATCATCAAGCAGCAGCAGATCGCACTCGAGGCGCAGACGAAGCTGATTAATGATCTGGCGAGTGAGGTGGCGCAGCTGAAGACTGAGCTCGGTGGGAAGTGATCGTGCGGATAGGAAGAAGAAGAGGAGGAGCTATGATCCATCCAGGAAACGAGGCCTAAAGAAAAGAAGCCTAACAAAAAAAAAACCTTCGGAGCTAGGTGGGAGTGGGCAACCTACGGACGCAGGGAAGTGTGGATGACTATTACCTCCTGCGTTCGAGAGACATAAAGTTTCGACTAGATGAGATGAAACGAGACGGAGTTGGACGCGTCTACGAATGAAATGCAAAATGTGGAAATGTTGTCACAAACGGTCTTACTATCGATACAGAGGTCCCAGCCATTCAAGGGTAGTCGGTTTGGTATATTGCCTTTTTCTCATACGCACGTAGAGTCCGTTTGTTCGAGCCATGAAAAGTAGCAATACTGTTGCGCAATCGTGTACGTTCATCTCGCCCGGGCCTTTTTAACTGCCTTTTCTCCCCCTTCTTCACTTCTCGCCGGGCTAATTACCTTCTTTCCTGCGTTTGCTAATTTTCTCTCCTTCAGCTCCTCTGATTCCATCTCTTTAACCCTGCCAAGTCTCCACTCTCTTATTCAGCCCTCACGCGCCGTTCCGGCTCGCTGACCCGTACTTGGCTGTCCAGGCAAAGTAGTATAGCAGTGCGCCCAGTGGCTGGCCCACCAGGCAAAAGCTGACCCAGAACATGCAGTTGCCGATTATGCGCGCGTTAATGGACTTGGCTTTTTCAAAGGGAAGTGTAGCGATGATGAGCGGGATTTGAAACATCATACCTGCGTAGGCGACACCTAGAGAGAGAATGGTTAGTAAAAATCTTGATCTGCATGAGAACTTTTGTGAGAGAAGGGGAGGGTGAAGACAGAGAGACAAGTTTCGGTGGGAAACTGGGAGACTTTATCAGGAGCGTCTTTCGAGTTGATGTTTGTATCCACACTTTCTCTTTCAAGTGGACGAAAACTAACCAATGATGTTGTGTGTCGGGATCCCGACCAATATCTCGTGCAGAATGCCAGAGAGGTTGAACACGATGATACTGGCCAGCCTGTTGGGCATTCCTCGACTGACCAGTGGCTGGTAGACGTGTCGTTTCATGAAAAGGTACATTGGCCTATTCCACAGTCGCCAGAACGAAGCCAGACTCTGGCTGTTCCACCAGTCCGAGTAGAATTCGCGATCAGCGAAGCAGGTAATCTCTGCGAGCGCGTTCAGCATGCTCTGGAAGATGGCAAAGAACCCGGCCAGCCAGATCACGGACGATATTGTCGACAGCTTCATCAGCCGCTCCAGGATTGAGACAAGATCCAAATGCTCGATCTTGTCCATCGAGTTCTTCAACAGCGGCGCTGCGTACTGGGCTGACGCAAACCAAATGAAGATGCTGAGGATGAAAGCCTCACCCAGACGCTTAACAACAAAGTCCCATCGAATTCGGTCGGTGCGTGGGTAGGCTGGCTGGTAGCAGAGCGAGGGACACCACCAGAAGTAACAAAGGTTGTTCAGTGTGATGTTGGTAGGGTATGGACACGTCGCGTAGAGGGCGGGCACCACACGTTTCTCCTCAGGGTGCAGGTAAGCGCGGCGCAGGTCGCGGTTGGTAAGGGCGTAGGAGCATATCTTCAGCCAAACTATCAGCGCATGTAGTTGTGATACCGTCCCAAGCATAGGGTGGTGGATGTAGTAGTAGACAGTCACTGTGGTGATTCCAAGGCACAAGGTAGCGTTGATGGCGTGAGCAATGGCTGTGTATCGCCACTTGGGATGCTGCTCGCCTGCACTACCCGGTGTTGGTTTTCCATCCTCGTCCTTCTTGCGCTTTCCAATGATTAATTGAGCTTGTTTCGCGGCGATTGCTTCGATCGAGTGTGCCAGCAGCAGATGGCACGGAACCATAAAGTAGAGCAGAGCGGATAGCACGAGATCCTGACGACGATAGTCGTGACATTTGATACAGATCAAGACACCATACTTTTTGAGGTTCTCAATCACGAGTCGCAAGTTTCCAACCAATAGAATCAACACCATGAGGTTCCGAAAGCCTAAGAAGCTTGGAGCAGCGGTAGATTCGTGGCTGAGGCATGATGACTTTGGTGTCGAATGCACCGCGAGAGTGTGCTTCAGCTCGTTCGACTTCGCCGCCGATTGGGCCATATTGGGCTGACAGCTGTGACCGCAGAATTCTTTTCCTTCCCTGACCTAGACCGCTTTCTGTAGGTGTGTGGAGAAAAGAGCTGTTGGCTGTGGTGTTACATGAGTCGGCAAAGAGAGCCCGGCGCACTGGAACGTCGTGAAGAAAGTTTTCAAGAGAAACCAATTGGGAAGAGAGGACGTTAACCAAGTCAAGGAGCAAACAGTCGAACAACCCACCCAACAATGTCAAAGCTTAGTATGCGACTGACAAGCGCTTTGACCTCAACTTGCATCGGCTGCCACAGCCTGCTCCATCCTCGGCGCGAATTAACCGGCAGCTCAAATTATCGGCGGGCAAGGCAGGAAAAAATCGGCGGGGTTCATCAGTGGCTGTGACTACGATTGACTCTCTTGGTTCCGGCTGTCATGTCCGGATGACTAAGCGACCAACTCTCTCATTTCATGGGACCGCGTTTCTGTATCCTGTCCGTCTTTGTCCCTGGAAAATCAAGCCAGGCGCCAGCTTAGTCTTTTCTTCGTCTGCTACGTTTCAGACAGTCTGAAAAGCTTCTCTCCCCATTGCGTTACGCAAGTGCCAGTGTTTGGAATTTTGTAAATCTAGGCTTGTACATTATTCCGGAATGAGAATCTTTGTTTCTACTAGTACTACTCGACCTTGACTTCACTGCTCCCGATACAACGTGTTCCTCGGCTCATGGCTTGATCAGCAAGAATCTCGTTGCCAGTTCCACATCGTGCACATCAGTTTCGCAATCAACTTTCGACGTGTCACCGCTTTCAAAGGCTAAGAAACTTGTTCAAGCTTGCCTTGAGAGTGTCATTTTCGATTGATCAAGTGTAATCTCTCATCAATATGGAAGTCGATCAGCAGCCAAATCGCTTCGGAGGCGTGAGAGGTCTGTTGCCTCCCAAAATTCCGGGTCGAAGAGCAGTGACAGATTTCAATTCATCAATGGTCCGATACATGCACGGCGCATACTCGGAATTTGAACGGCCAAGCGCAAGCTGGATCATCCAGATGGCACCTCCTCACCGTCGAAAAGCCGTCGACAATATTCCAGCCAAGTACCTGCACACATCGTCGAACAAGGAAAAGCACGCAATCAACATTGTACGCTGGACGCCAGAAGGACGCCGTCTCCTTACCTGCTCTGCTAGTGGCGAGTTCACCCTTTGGAACGGGACTGCCTTCAACTTCGAAACTTTGATGCAAGCTCACGACCATTCTATTCGCGCTGCAACATTCTCTCACGACGGTGATTGGCTTGTCAGTGGCGACATGAGCGGCACCATTCGATATCACAACAGGGATTTCAATCGCGTCAACGATTTCCAAGCACATCATGACTGCATCAGGGACATAGCCTTCTCGCCAAACGACAGCAAATTTGTCACCGCGAGTGATGACGCTACTCTGAAAATTTTCGATTTTTCTGCGGCGTCGGAAATGTCTTCAATCACGGGCCACAGCTGGGAGGCCAAAACGGTGGATTGGCATCCTACAAAAGGCCTGCTGGTATCTGGCAGTAAGGATCACCAGGTGAAGCTGTGGGAGCCAAGATCGGGCAAGTGCCTGACCACATTGCATGGACATAAAAATACAATCGTAAAAACATCCTTTGATATCCATACTGGGAATCTATTAGCGAGCTGTGCCAGAGACAACGTTGCTCGAATCTTTGACCTGCGGATGATGCGTGATGTCTGCCTGCTCAGAGGTCACAATAAGGAGATCACTACCCTGACCTGGCACCCAATTCATCCTAACCTGATATCTACCGGAGGTCACGACGGTAGCATCCACCACTACCTCCTTGATGAGCCCAACACGCCTCCTGGAAACGCTACTAATGTTCCACCCTATGACGCGCCAGATCCTTCCACAGCTCCGGCACAGACCGTCTGGCCGGCGTACAAGATCGACCAAGCCCACGCCATGGCGGTGTGGTCCATGGCTTGGCATCCGCTTGGCCATATCCTTACATCTGGTGGCAATGATCGATGCACCCGGTTCTGGACTCGCGCGCGACCTGGTAAGTCAACCCTAGATATGTATTATTCACACTGATTGCTCACAAATTCATAGGAGAGAATGTTGAAGACCTTCGGCACCTCTTCCAGGGCCACGTTCAGATGGAAGAGCCGGACACACAAACTGAGGGTATCAAGGCACAGCCACACAATGGAAATTCTCTGGCTGGGCTGCCTGGTCTGGCTGATTCAATGCCAGGTCTTGTAGGTCTGACAGATGATGACGACGTTCCATTGCAGCCCTCAAGACAAATACCGCCACCAGCATCAAACGGTGCCTGGCCACCACCAGGACAGTTCTCGCAGCCACCTCCACCAATGTTCAATGCCATGCCACCCAATGGACAATCCGGGGTGCTCTTCCTCCCGGGAATGCCGCCAATCCCTCCAGACCCTGAGAAGTTCATGGAACTTGTCAGGGAAGGTAAGCTGCCACCACCTCCACCCGGTTTCAATGGCATGCCACCGGGTATGCCGCCTCCTGGTATGGCACCTCCGGGCATTGGTGTGCCCCCACCCCCGGGTGCAGCTGGCTTCAACGGCTTCAACGGCATGAACGGAATGACTGGGGATCAGGCTAGAAAACGGACGCCCTTGCCGAGCCAATTGGAAGGGTTTAAGACAGAGCAGAAGAGAGGAAATTTCAGGAAGGCTCGATGATACGAATGTCACTTTGTTCAATCACGTAAATGGAATAACCATGTGTTAATCAACGCATTTTCTGTCTCGGACCGAGCCGAAGTTGGAAATGCCTTGTCTAAGACAAGTGATCATATATGTCACACAAGAAGAGACTGTTCAGTTGGAACTATGTAGCGTAGCCAATTTGTGCAATACCATTCTCATCTACTCAGCACATCATGTAGGTTCGCCACTGCAACGCCTTCGTGTCAATACGTAGGTGACAAACTATAACAAATATAGCAAGTCGAATACGACTTGATTGTCCGCCACCAATTGAAACGCAGAAGCATTTTCCCTGCAAGCTCTTCAGTTAATTTACGAGCTAGAACGAGCAAACTTTTGCTTGACATCAAAATGGTGGCCAAATCTATGGAGAATGGAAATGCTCGAGATCTTGTCGGAGTAGACATCCGAAAATGAAAGATCCTTATCAGCCAATCAGAAGCTCCCTGATTCGGCTCGTCGACGACATCGACTGTCGACTTCCCACATCCCAGCAATTCTGAAATCATCGAGCTGCACGCCACCCACTCTCCTCTTCAACCTTTCGGTGGCATTCAGTTTTCGATACATCTCCACTCTCGCTCAGTCACAGAATACAATGTTGTCCTCCAGCAGAACGACGGCGGCGCTGGCGCTGCGAGGTAAGCTTTCTTTCCGACCGACAAAGAAGACCAAATGTCAAAACCCGCCTCGACGTTACCATTACAGATCACTGACTCGAGGAAACAAACAGCTGCCAAGCCAGTCAATTCCTTGATTCCTCTTCGAGCCGGTCCTTCTGCATTCATCTCCTCGACCACTGCGAAGCCCGCTTCGGCCGCCGTACAGCCATCAACCTCGTCCGGTGGCGGCGCACCGTTGGCCAGCACCGGCAAAGCCCGACGCGAAGTGCCACTTCCCAGCCAAGAAAAGAAGGAAGGCGCAATGCAATATGCTTTGACAACGCTGGACCAGATCGTCAACTGGGCGCGACAAGGATCATTGTGGCCGATGACATTCGGACTGGCCTGTTGCGCTGTTGAGATGATGCACCTGTCGACGCCACGCTACGACCAGGATAGGATGGGAATCATTTTCCGTGCTTCACCACGTCAGTCGGATGTGATGATTGTGGCCGGCACCCTGACGAACAAGATGGCTCCTGCGTTGCGTCAAGTTTACGATCAGATGCCGGATCCTCGATGGGTCATCTCAATGGGCTCGTGCGCGAACGGAGGCGGTTACTATCACTACAGCTACAGTGTTACCCGTGGCTGTGACAGGATTGTGCCGGTGGATATCTACGTGCCGGGCTGCCCGCCGACGGCCGAGGCGTTGATGTTTGGCATCTTCCAGCTGCAGAAGAAGATGAGGCATACTAAGATTACCCGCATGTGGTACAGGAAGTGAGGAGGGAAATGAGAAGAAATGATGCAGAAGAACGACAGAGCTGGCAGAGGCAGCTTGGTTGTATACATCTTGTGAATGTACTTCTTCAAAAGCGTGGCGAGAGTCTTTGGCACAGACGTGGAGGATGTAACATCAATTGCATAGCTAGACATATGAAAGCGGCCAGCTTTGCAGTACTCTTCTTTCCTTTGTCATTACGCTACTAGGAATCCCTGGTGGTAAGAGAATCATTCTGCCGTTCAATGAATACAAAGTGTATATGACCAAATTTTGGTGCTACCACTATGCCATCGTCGCGAGCAATCAGTCAAGGAAAGCAACATAAGCACCAAGATGGATCCAACTCTTTTTTGAACACTCTATAGCCCATGCATACCCACACAATACTCGTACATACTGGGCACCTTTCAGCCACGCTTAATATTCGCTACAATAGCCCCGACCAAATCTCTCATGCCCCTCGACCTCATCGCCATCGAATCCTCAAGAAACAGCGCTGCAATAACCCAGGCATGAATCCCTCCAGGCTCCTCGCTCGCTGTGACCTTGATCTCAGCTTTCCGCCACCTCCTTATCAATTCCCTGACATCCGGACCCAACACCTCCTCACTGCCCCAAGCACAATAATACCCACCACTTGGCGACGCTCTCTTCCACCACTCGAGATCCATGCAGTTTCCCGGCGACACCAGTGGATCCTCCAGCCTCGACTTCAACCCTGCATACTGGCTGCCGTATAGATGCAGGCTATTGGCGTTGAGGTAGTCGCTCGCTGTGTTGAGGTGCTGGTTGCTGACGAGCTGGGTCCATGGGCTGATCAGAGCTGCGTACCCTGGTCTTTTGGATTCGGTCTGGCTTTTGTCTTTGGCGAGATGAAGCAGTAGGCTAAGGACTAGAGTGCCACCGGCAGAATCACCAGCGACGCAGATGCGAGACGCATCACCCTTGACTCGCGACAGAACGTACTCGTACCCGGCTGCCGTCTCCTCCAACTGCACGGGGAACGCCGCGTCTGGTACAAGGCTGTACTCGAGCGCAAATACGGCCGGATTCCTGTAATGCAGCTGCAGCAGGTCGCGCAGTGCGACCAGCGGCTCGAGATAGAAATAAGCCGAGCCCATGGAGAAGCCGCCGCCATGGCAGTAGTAGACGACAATGTCTGGTGGCTCATCCGACGAGGGTGTGGTAGGTGAAGCATCATCTGTGCGTCCGCTGATCCAGGTGCCACGCACGCTGCCCGTCCGGCCCTTATACACGTCCACGTCCTCCCAATGGACGGGTGAGCGTAGTATGCCATGTCGGAGCATGCGGAAGCGGGTGAAGGGCAGGGCGACAAGTTTGGAGAAGAAGACACGACCGACGCTGGCCGGAAGGTGGGCGAAGGCGTACCGAACGCATCGGATTACGAGGTCTTGGAAGAAGGTGGCCCGTTGCACGAAGGGTGGTTGCTGGAGCCGCGTGGTAAGGAGTCGATCGCGGAGGAGACCGTAAGGAAGCTGCAGGAGGAAGAAGGGGAGAAGGGTGAATAGGCTGCCTATAAGAGTAGGCAGGGACACATTGATCAGGAGCTGCGGGATCAAGAAGACGATGAAGATGAGGCAGTCTAATAGAGAGATTGGGCCGAGGATCATCGTGAGAGATTTGGTATGGGAAAATACATTTGCAGAGAAAAAAGGGTGAGAAAGAGCTGTAGATGGGTTTGCAACAGCTTATTATCAAGATACAGATTTTGAAGAGAACTTTTGCTAATGTACAGTAGCAGGTGAGGCTAGGAATGCATCTTATGCGGTACCTGTAAGCTGTAGAATATCGACATCATTGCTCCCTGCACGGATCGGAGTGCGAGTCACGTGACATTGAAACTCGGTCGGCCAAGGGGTTCAGTCTGCCTCCATGGAAGAATTCTACGCGATCATAATCAGCTCAGAGTTTTGACTTGAATATATGTCTCAAACGCAACAGTGCTCACAGATAGACCAGCGATGAGCTGTTGGCTGAGTTCTACTAAAAGGCGTAATGCCTGACGGTAAATTGACTTAGCATGCCTTTGATCCTTATTGACGGCCTCGCCAAAAAAATCTTATTGACACATGAAATCGGACTGATGTTGTGTGTTTAGTAGTCCGATATATTGCAAGCTCAAAATTCACCGAAAGCCATCACTATTGTAGTCCTTGATAAATCTACTCGCCTATTGAAACTCTGCTGGACGCGCAAGCACGTGAGGAGAAAGCGGGCCAAGCTTTCGCGCAAATCATTTTACTTTCTACATTTGGAATCCTTTGCGGTCACATCTGAAGGCAACAACCTGCACACGCCTTTTGTCGATTCGACAACACAATCAGTCTCGAGAGCCGATAGTCTCTGACCTTCTTTCGAGCGACGTTTCTTTCAAAGATTGGTGGGAACAGCAAAACTTCACCCGCGTTGTCTGCAAAAACCATGACTACTGCGCCTTCCTAACTCTCTTTCAGCCTCTTGCTCGAGGCCATAGCTCATTCTTAGAGGCTTCGATCAGCTGCTGATCTCAGACGCCTCTCAACATGGCTTCAGCAGCTGCTGCAAGCTCCGATACTGCGCTCGCAGAATTTGCAGCGTAAGTTCAATCTCCAGCCAAGTTTTCATTTTTCCCTCGGAGAAGTTTTCTAACTTATTAAAGGACTCTCAAGCAAGAGGAAACACCAGTGAAACTGCGCTGTCAAATATGTCATCGGATTGCATTCAACGCATGGCGATTGCCTTGCTGTGCAGGTGACATTTGCGAGTCTTGCAAGGACACACTTCCTGACGAATGCCCGGTCTGCTTGCACAGTCCTGTTCCAAAAGACGACTTCAAGCCAAACAAAAAGCTCAGAAACACCGTCAAAGCTTTTCTCAAGGGCAAGGTCACGGAGGCTGCGAACAGGAAAAAGAAGGAAGAAGTTGCGGCACAAGCCACGGCTTCAGTCTCCACGCCTACACCAGCAGCTGAATCTTTGGCCACGCCAGCAGAGGAGACTCGATCGCAAGATGCGAAGCCCGAAGCCGATGCGTCAAAAGATGTCTCCATGCAAGACGAAGGTGTCGATGACCCTGTGGCAGCAGTGGCTGATGCAGTGAGTCCAAACCCCTATGGTTTTCCCTGATGAACAAACTCTAACCTGTTACAAGTCCGGTGTCGAAGAGACAACCCAGGTTCTTGCCAACGAATCCGACTCAAGAACTGCCAACGACGATGACAGTAAAATAAAGGCAGATACGGCTAGTAAGGAGGAGGGTGCTGATGCCGGTCAGGCCAGCAAGGGTCAGGATGGTGCGGCCAAGAACATGATCAATGGGAACATGGCGTTTCCGGGAATGAATGGTGGCTTCCCTATGGACCCGGCGCAGATGATGAATATGAACATGATGGGCAATATGGGTAAGCAGATTCCCTCTTGTTGACGCACTTTCTTGACCCAAACTAACAATCACCAGGTATGGACCCAATGGCAATGATGCAGCAAATGTCTCAAATGTCTGCCCAAATGTTTGGAGGGTTCGGAGGTGGGATGAACATGAATGGAGGCATGGGATTCAATCCAAACCAATTTGGTGGCTTCAACGGTCAGCAGAATGGCGGCTGGGGTGCTTCAGACAACTACAATTCCAACTACGGTGGATATAACTCTGGAAACTACAATCAGATGAATCACCAACAGTATGGCCGTAATGACTTTCAATATGGCTACCGTGGCCGCGGGCGTGGCGGTCGCGGCCGCGGAGGCTTTTATGCTCGTGGCCAGGGCTATTACAACCCTAATTTCAGAGGTAATGCCGGCGGCTATGCTAATGAGAACACGTATCAAGAATTTGTCCAGGGTCAAGACCAAGCCCAAGGCCATCAGGACTATGAGCAAGCTGGTGACACTGAGAGAATGGCCGATGATCAGCAGCAGCAACAGCCCTCCAACGGGCAGGCAGAGAATGGCCAGGTGCCAGAAAATATGGCAGACGCGGACCATAAGAGTGAGATCGCTAATGACCAGAGTGAGGCTGTTGTAACTGTGACTGGAGGCGACGCAGGTGGTGGGGGTGGTAGTGGTGATGGCGAGATGCGGGACGATACCCCTACTGATCAGCCTGCGTCAGCAGATGATGGGCAGCCGATGGCTATTCAGACGTTCATCTCTGACGATTCACGCGGCCGATATGGTCAAAAGGTATTCCCTGGAATAAATCCCGTCCAAGCTGCTCCCACAGAACCGCGTGGCGTCCCTGGTGCTCCCACAGGTCCTCGTGCACTACGTGAAGGACTCCCCAACACTGGTGCTAGTGGCCGAGGTTTTATCATCGCAGGACGTGCAGGCGCAGCAAACAGTGCGGCCTCCGCCGCCACCGCACTCAGGCCAAAGCCGGCCGACATTGACACTACCAGCTCGCGCAACGAAGACGAAACACACAGTATACATGCAAAGACGACATCGACGCCACGCGAACGCTCCCGCACCCGATCTCGCACCCGCTCTAGATCTCCGCAACAGCAACAGCAGCCACGCTCCTCGCGCCATAAAAGTCGCCGCGAGCGGTCCCGAAGCCTTGATGACGACCATCATCACAACTACGAGAATGAGAAGCGTGAACGACGAGAAGAAAAGCGCCATCGTCGTCACAAGTATGAAGATGAGTATAGCGAAGACGAGTCTAATCACAAGTCCTCACATCGCAGTCACCGCCGCAAGCACCGAGATCGGAGCCGAGAAAAGGACCGCAAGGAAAAAGACCGCGACAGAGACTATGAGCGACACAGTAAGCACCACGATGAGGAACGAAGCGACGAGTCTGGATCTCGCAAGAGGCGCCACCGAGAGCGCGGCGACGATGACGACAGCTACGACAGACACGACCGGAAACGATCACGCCGCGAACGCTCGTCTTCACGAGATAGAGATCGCGACCGTGACCGTGACCGCGACCGAGAACGCGATAGAGACCGTGAACGAGACAGAGGAGATCGAGACAGAGACCGCGATAGGGACCGGAATCGGGATCACGAAGACAGATCATCACGGCACAAGAGCCGTGACTCGAAACCCAGCACGCCACTTACCCCGACCGGACCAGCATTTCCCAACAGCGAATCCAATTCACGACGCGCCTCGCTCGTTGCCATCGCAGAACGCCGTCACCACAGCCGAACACAGTCATCTTCTGGTCCTCCACCCAACGCTCCCAGCGGACCGTCATCCAAAGCTATTCCAACCGGCCCACGGAACGCCCGAGAAAGCAATCGTCGGGATCGCCATCGCCACAAGGAGTCACAGAGCAGATATGAGGATGAGACACTCGAAGATGCGTCGAAGGCAGCCAAGTCGGAAAAAGATCCGATGGCTCTTGAGCGTGAGGAACGAAATCGGGAGAGGCTAATGAAGGAAATGCAGCGCCGTGCAACGGCAGGCGAGGGCAGTAGTGGCAAGAGCAGCAAGAGACGCGTCAGCTATAAGTATGATGACGATGATGAGGAGAGGCAACGCGACGTTGAGCGGGAGAGAGAGGACGCTCGCTGGGGATAATGAGTAGGTTATGCCGTCAATTCTGATGCTCTTGTCATTCTCGCTTTCCCAGCTCAGTCCTCGTCCGAAGATTGCTCAAAGGTTACAAATAATTGCCGGTATCCAGCTCATCACTCGGAATTGATTCTACAGCATCTCGACGGCACAATTCATTTCATCTACGAAGGGCGTTGGGACGGGAAACGCATATCGATTTCAAAGGTCTGTTTCGATTTCAGCAGCAATTCGGGAAACCCCGGAGCAAGGGAAGGAGCTATTGAAATAACTCAATAGCCTCTAAAGACACAATCTACAAGGCTACCAAGGAGTCGAGTGCACACTGATTTCACTAGGCTGACGTCTCAGAGAAAGGAAAGAGTTGGAATTGTGCTGCCGTACTGACCAGATAATCAAGCAAAGGAGAAACAAGCAAACTCCCAATTCAAACAGCAAATCAACACATGCAAGAGCGCGAGCCTGCAGGCAATTCCCAAAATCATTCAGATCTATCTCGTGCTTTTTAATTCGTTGTAGCTTGTTTCTTGCGTGACACACCATCCACCGTCTGTGATCCCGCCACTCTGTACTGTCGGCAGGCCCATTTGCAACTGTGCCTGTCGCACTGGTCCATGTCTGCTCATATCTCCGTGCGCCTTCAATTAATTGATTGGCGTCCTATACTCGACAAACTCCGTCGTAGCTAGAGTGTCGTACATCTTGCGAGCTGGGTTATCGTGCTTCGTTGTCCAACGGAGTCGGAAGCAGCCCGCCTCTGCCGCCTTGTCCTTAACCGCTTTGATCAGGAGTGTGCCGTAGCCTTTGCCGCGGGTTGACCTTTCGACATAAAGATCTGCGGGTTAAGATTGAGGTCAGTATTTCTGAGGATTGGGTGGATTTGAGGACAGGAGCGAGGATAGTAGTCTCCTCTGGCTTTGACATGTAGTAGGGTAGTGGTAGTGTCTGACAGGGCAACAAAAAGTTGTCAATGTCGTTAGAAATATATGAGCCCCTTGTAATTTGCCTGTCTCTCAAAATCACTTCACCCAGCTATTCGAAGTTCAAGCAAAACAATCATGCATACCGTTGAGGTTACAAATCATCTCCTGCTTCCATGGCGTAGCCATCCATAGGTAATGCGCTAGACCCAGCAACTCGCCATTCTCTCCTCTCACAACAAGCGCCTCAATGTCACCCTTTGGATCCATGATCCGCTGCCACGCATTCTCGTACTGCTCGTCCGGCAAAGACGTTTGGTAAAAGTCGATGTACTTCCGGAAAATGACTTCCCAGGCCTGTCGGTCGGAGGGCTTGAGTGTGTCGAGACTCATTTTCGCGTCGGTGGTGGGGAAGGTGGAATTATTGATATGCTTTGAAGATGAGTTGGAGAGATATCTGTGCTGGAGAAGTAGAAGTGTTGAGTATGGAGTGCCAGGGTCCTTGAGGGGTTGTGTGGGGATCGGGGTCTGATAGCGATATATGTACAATTGTTTAGCACCGCGCTGGCGGATGGCGCCGAAGAGACGCGTTGGTGTGAATGGCAACATGAGGCTCACTCCTACTCAGATCCTGTGGATTCTTAGTGCTCAGTGTAAGTAAGGGCTCTTGCCAGATTCGAGCTAAGAGCAACAGGCAAGGATGGGTAAGCAGCCCACGTCGTTGGAGGATCAGGATAAGATGTAAGGTGGTGTGGAGGCTGTAAAGATCACGGGTAGATGGTTACAGCGTGGCGAGTCAGGATCATGACTTTGCAGCTACGCCTTCGCTAGCTGGTTCTCAAGATTCAGAACTCTTAACTAGTGAGGATGCGAAGAAGCAAAAGTCAGCATCCTGAGGAACTGGTCATCCGTCTCGCAGAACGGATGGACTGAGTTTTTGGCATTTGAGTCATCCTGCAGCGAAGAATTCCGAGTTAGCTTTCTTGATCTGGTCTGTTATCCGAGACGACACTTGAAGGAAGCGTGTGCGGCTCGGGTATTGTCTGGGTTGATTGCCTATCGGCCTGGGATCAATCGCGTGCGTTCAGTGCTCTCTTTGTGGGTCTGCATCAAGATTCTTGCTGGACGTTAGGTTCGTCCTATGATTCCTTCAAGGCCTGACAGCTTAGGGTTAGGGGGTTGGGAGGAAACCGCTGCAAGCTGCATTGGACTTTCGCTTTTGGCATCATGCAATGATACGATGAGATCTGAGTTATGGTAGACTACTCACCTAGATTTCTCCATTTTTTGTCTGCTTGTGGAACCAAGATGACAATGGGCATGAACTTATGGAGAATCTAACACTTTTAACGAAGGTGGTAATTTGCTTTGGTAGCTAATCTGTAGTAGCGCGGCAAGCACCGACTACCTAGGTACTTTTCCGTTTCGTCCTAGCAAAATAGCCATGGAAAAATGGACACTTTCGACGCCCAGTCGTCAATTGTGTATTACTCGGCATTAGCTTGACCACAGGCTACTTTAGACTATGCATATCAAGATGGTCTGTTTGTTGCATACAGCATCTCTCAAAATCACCACATCTACTCAATACGATATACTTCGGATTACTGGCATACCTGATTTGAAAGATGTGTACCAAGCCACCGGTATGCCCATTCAGAAGACATCCTTCGAGATACACTAATACTTATTACGGAGAACGTATGATTTGCTTCTTGCCGGCCTGCCACCAACTATGAATCTTACAGTACTTGGACAATTGCTTAAATGAAAAATGGAGTCCGAACCTCGAGGATCGCATGCTTAATTAATTCGCATGCTTCCCCTTCTCATGTTCAAAATTCGCCTACGGTAGATTACACTTTTGGCAATCGATTCAAGAGAAGAAAATTCTCATCTCAATTGACATTGCTGCCACTCTTCAAAACGAGCTTATAACGTAGGGGGTCTTCATGCTACTCAAATGTTGTGAGCAATGCGATTTGCCACGAATATAAATCAAGGCTCATTCTGTCCTGCAATTTTGCATCTCTTACCGTTTGCGAGCCGATTGGGTCACCAGCTTCTTCTTCACAGCCTTCGGTATCTTCTCTTTTCGTTTGGCTGCCTTTTCCTCCTTCACCTTGCGTTTGTGCTCCTTCTTCACATCCTTATCCTCAAACCGCTTTCCACGTGGCTGCTTGACTTCGCGTAGATCTACACCCTCATCATCTTCATCATCCTCTTCCTCATCTTCCGGGTTCGACATTGAATTCCCTTCCTCTGAAGTCTCTCGATTGGCGCTGCTGTTGGTCTTATCTGCATTATGGCTGACAAGCAGAGCTTGATGCACCAGATCAGCATCACCCTTGCCATCACTTTTGCCGAGCTGCTCGATCTCCCACTCAGGGTCATAGACTTGGTCCAGGTTCTGCGGAATAAACTGATTGCGGAAAACCTCATCGTCAACTTCACGCTGCGCCGAGTCCTCCTCTTCATCATTCAGCTGAGAGCTATAGAGATTCTCGATCGCGACAGGCAACTCGGATGATTTTGTTGTCCCGCCAGGCACCGTTACAAATTGAAAAATAGTTCTCTCTGACAATGTCTCGACTCCATGCCGTTGGAAAAAGTCGTTGACATTCTTGATATCCATCCGCAGGAACTCGAAACTCCGTGGATGGCTCGGTTCTACACTCTGACTGACATCGATCATCCAAATCCTGTTCTGGTGATACAGCAGGTTGTACTCGCTGAGATCAGCATGAACGAGATGGCATGTCTGGAACATGATCCTCATGTATCCGACCAACTGCACATACAGTGCCTTCCACTGAGCTTCAGCATCAGTGCTATCAATAGCAATGTCTTTGAGCCGTGGAGCCGGTATACCCTTCTTGTCGCCAATAAAACTCATGGCGAGCACGTGCCGGCGCAGGTATAATGGCTCCGGACAAGGTATTCCTGACGCGTGGAGCCTCTTTAGATTCCGCATCTCCTTCTCTGCCCAGACTCTGACCATCTCCCGGTTACTCCCCCTCTTGAACCCTCCTCGGAAACGACGTTCGCCTGTGACATACTTCTCCCGGTCCTTGAACACAAGGATACTAGTCTTATAAACTTTGATAGCTCTCTGTAGCAGTGCAACTGAGCCTGTACTATCCTCAGATATGGCATGATAAACGTTGGCTTCCTTTCCAGTAGATATACAGCCATTGATCTCTGATACTATCCCGCGATTTATCATCTTGAGTAGGATCATTCGTGTTATGGGGTCCAGCACCTGTTCTGTGGTCGCCCTATCCGCCCTATCCCGCTGTCCCTTTGCACCTTCTGCACTGAAGCCCGTCAGCTGATCGTCAAGCCTAAGTTTGACTGCATGACGGGACAGGGATGCCATCTGGTCGTCAACAGAGGCCAGCATGTTCGCTTTCGGTTTTTGCGGATTTGCTTTGGGAATGGATGATTTTGGTGCATCTGTGCTGAGCTGGTTTGTTCGCCTCTGACGATTATAGGCTTTGGTGTAATCCCTTGGATTTGCGCCAGCTAGTTCTTCATCGTCCGGATCGCTACTCTCTAATAGACTCCCATAGCCTTCGTCTTCGCCTTCGCTTTCAGGGTTTTCCTCTGGGTTAGTGATGCTGGCATTCATCTCATCGAGAGGCGCAGGATGCAGCTCGACCTTGCCTTCGGATATGGGATCAACTGCAACAGCCAAAATTGACGCCATGATGCAATGGCGGCACACTCAACGAATCGTCCGTAGCTGATATCTCGCAGAAATACCATACCACGTGGGGCAAAAAAGTTTTGGAATATTGTATTCAGGCCCAAGTTTCGATCAGAGCTCAACGTTATTGTTTTTCGAGATATGATCTGCATGCCTCAAGAGATCACTGAGCAGCCACGATGTAGTCTCAGCACTCATTCGTATTTCCTGACGTTGTCACATTATAAGTAGCTGAGTGTTTACTCTGCATTCGTGATATCATGGAGGGCATTAGGCGGACTTAGCTCCGCAAGCAAAATGTCACCGTGAAGTTGCGGGCCAAGAATGAAACCCGCTTTTGCCAAATCTCTAGCAGGCCATGGCTCTGTTATTATGAACAACTTGTTGAAGAAATAATAAAGTGAAATATTCAAGTACTCACCTCTTTAGCTTCAAAGGTGCTGTGTCGTAGTGTTCTGCATATTTGTGTTGTCAGTTATGCAGACAGCCAGTCGAGAGCTTGTCTTGGCGTACCTCTCCACGCCTTAGACGCGACTCGCGTAATGCTCCGCAGCCGTACGCGAGTATTTGCTTCTCGACTGCGATTCCTCCTCCTCCACCAGTCTGGCTTGGCCAACGACTTACCAAATTCACGTCGCCTAATGATAGTTGCGCGCGTCCGCGCATCCTACTAGAAATCATGTATGTCAAACAAGTCATTATCCAAGGCTTTAAAAGGTGAGCATCGGTCGCAATACCAGTCCCTCTTTCAAGACTAACGCAGGCACAGCTACAAGGAGCAAACGGTTATCGAACCATTTTCTCCGAAACACAATGTGATCGTCGGGCGCAACGGATCTGGCAAGAGTAACTTCTTCGCCGCTATTCGCTTCGTTTTGGGTGATGCGTACACACAGATGGGGCGAGAGGAGCGGCAGGCGCTCCTCCACGAAGGTACCGGCGCAGCAGTCATGTCAGCCTTTGTCGAGATCATCTTCGATAACAGTGATGACCGCTTCCCCACTGGCAAGCCCGAACTTGTTTTACGCCGGACTATTGGCTCGAAAAAGGACGAATACACCCTCGACCGGAAAAACGCTACAAAAACCGATGTCATGAATCTGTTGGAATCTGCCGGCTTCTCACGCTCCAACCCCTACTACATTGTGCCGCAGGGCCGAGTGACTGCTTTGACAAACATGAAAGATGCGGAGCGCCTGACACTGCTCAAAGAGGTGGCCGGTACACAAGTGTATGAAGCACGACGGACGGAATCACTCAAGATCATGCAGGACACCAATAACAAGCGTGCAAAGATTGATGAGTTGCTGGACTTCATCAAAGAGCGGCTGGCTGAGCTGGAGGAAGAGAAAGAGGAGCTGAGAGACTATCAGGACAAGGAGAAGGAGCGACGATGCCTGCAGTACACTATTGACCACCGGGAGCAGGTCGCTATTGCCAATGAGCTCGATCTCATTGACGAACAGCGTGTCACCGGTGTCGAAGACACCGACGGGAGCCGGAAGCGATTCATTGACGGCGAGAAGCAGCTTGCGGCCATTGATTCGGAGATCAAGCAGCTCCGTCAGCAAGCGCAATTCCTGCAGGTTGACAAGCGAGGGCTGGAGTCTGACCGGCGAGAAGCCTCAAAAGAGAAGGCACGCTTTGAGCTTGAGCTGGCTGAGCTAACGGCAACCCAGAGCTCTGAACAACAACAAAGAGGACAGCTGGAGAAGGATGTAAAGCGTGTGCAGGGCGAGATCACGGCCAGAGAAACGCAGCTTGCATCCCTCATGCCGGAGTTCACCAAGAAGCAAGGAGAGGAAACCCAGGTCAAGCAGGCCCTCGACCAGGCTGAGTCTACAAGGCAGCGGCTTTACGCCAAGCAGGGCCGCAACCGTCGTTTTAAGAATAAGAAGGAGCGGGACACTTGGCTGCAAAAACAGATTGACGATGGCTATCCCCATGTCGCGCAAATTAATGCTGTCCGGACACAATTCACAGAGGACATTGTGTCTCTGCAAGAACAGATCACTACTGGTCAGACTCGAGTTGAGAGCATACGCCAGCAGATTGATACTGGTGGGGTCACTGAGGAGACTCGATCCAGTCTTCATGCTGCCAAATCACAGAAAGAGAAATTCACAGACGAGCAGAAGGAGCTCTGGCGCGAGGAGGCAAAGTTACGATCAATGCTGGAACATGCGAAGCAGGAGCTCTGGAGGGCAGATCAGCGGGTCAACCATATGATGGACATGAATACGAGCCGCGGCCTCAACTCTGTCCGACGGATTGTGAGACAGTACAACATTCAAGGCGTCTATGGTACAATGTCTGAGCTTATGGAGGTCAGCGATCGGTACAAGACGTCGGTTGAGGTAGTCGCTGGTGGTAGCTTGTTCCACTGGGTCGTCGATACAGACGAGACCGCCAGTAAGGTGCTGGAGATCTTGAACAAGGAGCGCGGTGGGCGTGTGACCTTCATGCCTCTCAACCGTCTTCGACCAAGGCCGGCGAATGTCAAGGCCCAGGATGCGATACCTATGATCGAGAAGATCAAGTTTGACTCTCGCTATGAAAAAGCCTTCCAGCAAGTCTTCGGCAAGACAATAATCTGTCCAAGCATTCAAATTGCCTCACAGTATGCTCGAAGTCAAGGTGTTAGCGCCATTACTCTTGACGGAGATCGTTCTGACAAGAAGGGCGCGCTGACTGGTGGCTACATCGATGACCGACACTCCCGACTTGATGGCGTACGAAATCAAAGCAAATGGCGTAGCGAGCGAGACTCGCATGAAAGGCGCCTGCAGGAAATCGAGGAAGAACTCAGAGTGCTGGCACAGAAAATAACCCAAGCAATTGGCAAAATGCGAGGACTCGAGCAAGCGAAAATTCGTGCTGACAAGGGACTTGACGACATTCGGCAGGAGCTGCGCGATCAGGAGGTCGATCTTCAGAACAAGCAAGATTCTCTGGACTCGAAGCAGCGAGCACTGGTCAATGTGAATGCCAACTTGAAAGCACTGTCTGACCAGCAAGACTCGTTCGCCCAAGAGAAGAGCACTCCGTTCCAGAAGGCCTTGACAGATGAAGAGGAGAGGCAGCTGGAGCAACTCAGCGCGGAGCTGCAAACTCTCCGTGGCCAGTACTCAGAGGCATCGGCAGCGAAGAGTCAGCTGCAATCACGCAAAACAACGCTGGAAATTGAGCTCCGCGAGAACTTCCGTCCACGACTCGTCCAGCTGCAGAGACAGATGCACGAACGCGGCGCCGGCGACTCTGAGCAACTGAGCGACGTCAAGGCCGAGCTGAAGCGAGCTAGCAAATCACTAGAAGCCCTGCAGAGCAAGCACAAGGAGACGGAGAAGCAGCTGGACAAGCTCAACAAGCGCGTGGCAGAACTCGAGATCCAGCAAACAACAATGGAAGGAGAGCAATCCGAGCTCGAAAGGTCCATCGAGCGACAAAAGAAGCGGATGGAGAAATCGATCCAGAAGAAAGCGATCCTCACCAAACAAGCAGCCGAAGTTGCTACAAGGATCCGTGACTTGGGCGTGTTACCTACAGAAGCATTTGCACGCTTCGAGAAGATGAAGAGCGAAGCGGTCGTGAAGCGTCTGCACAAGGTCAATGACGCGCTGAAGAAGTACAGCCATGTCAACAAGAAGGCCTTCCAGCAGTACGATCAGTTCACGGGCCAGCGTGAGCAGCTGACCAAACGCCGCTCCGAGCTGGATAAGAGCCAGGCCAGTATCGAGGAGCTAATCCGCGTGCTTGATCAGCGTAAAGACGAGGCGATTGAACGTACCTTCAAGCAGGTATCCAAGGAGTTTGCCACCGTCTTTGAGACCCTGGCGCCCGCGGGTCGTGGACGGCTTATCATCCAGCGCAGGACGGACCGGAGTGGCGATGCTGACGACGACGAGAGCGAGGAGGACGAGCGGCGCGCGGTCGAGAACTACACCGGTGTCGGCATCGCTGTGAGCTTCAACAGCAAGCACGACGACCAGCAGCGGATTCAGCAACTAAGCGGTGGACAGAAGAGTATGTGAAGCCCTTTCCCTGCATTCCCTCTTTCTCTTCTCTCCAGAATTTCAATTCTGTCCCTGATCTCTACAAGGAATACGTATCACTAACTCGATTACTTACAGGTCTTTGTGCCCTCGCCCTGGTCTTTGCAATTCAGCGCTGCGACCCGGCTCCCTTCTACCTGTTCGACGAGATCGACGCCAACCTGGACGCTCAGTACCGAACGGCGGTGGCGCAGATGCTGCAGAACATCTCGAATGCCAGCGATACGGACGGCCAGTTCATCTGTACCACCTTCCGGCCGGAGATGCTGCTCGTGGCGGACAAGTGCTACGGTGTCCGCTACGTGGGCAAGAGCAGTAGTGTCGAGCGGGTCTCGCGCGAGGAGGCCATGGAGTTTGTGCAGGGCGAGGCGCCGAGGTAGATGGGATGGGATCAGCGAGTGATGGGAAGAGGGGCAGAGGTCCATGCTGGACTTAAATTTGCTTTTAATAGTGCTGAAGAATAACAGGCCAGACGAGACGATTGAAAGGGAGAATGTGTCAAACTCAAGGTTGACGATGAATGACCAATGACGGGACAGGACGAGATGAGACGAGATTCATTGATCCAGTTGCTTCTTTTTTCATAGCTTTTTCGCGTTGGTAACAATGTTGTGCGAAGTAATAGCAGCAGTGGGTATATCATTGTGGAAGAACGTTTCAAGCTTTGAGATATCGCCATGCTATTGCGTAAGGTAGTGATTGATACAGGTATACAGATTCGAGACTTATGTATTGCTTCGCTTTGATCTTTGAAAGAGCATAACTCTAAGAAAAGTAGGTCTTCTCAACAAGAAGAATTTGTCTTGGTATCCACTCGAATTCCTTATGAATATGTGTACAAGGTCCAATGCTGTCGTCAACGTATAGCTTCTTGCGTCACCATCGGTCAGCTTAATTTACACCCTACTCGAGCGCCCTCGAGATACTGAGTAGGTATGGGCAAGAAGTCCTTAAGCAGCATCCACGATTCATCGAATCTTCCAGCTTCACGAGACCATCCACGTTCAACACATCGCGTCGATCACTCGATGTTCACCAGATGGACAGAATCCGAAATGCGCGTTTGATCAGCCTTAGCAGCAGCAGCCGACATGAGAATGATATGGGTGGCTGCAGCTCTGCTGCTGCTGCCACTGCCACGCTGCCACTGCTACTGGCCCAATAGCGACGGAAGTCGGCGCAGTTACATTGCAGTAGCTGCCGCTGCGCGCGCTCTCTCTCTCTCTCTCTCTGTGCGCACTCACTTGGCTTTCCTCCTGCAAGCAAAAAAAAAGGCAGTAAGCCGTAAGAATCCACAATCTCACACTTTTTTACACTGATCTTACTGGCTCACAGGCTCACCACGGCGGCTGCTCATTATTGCCCACCCATCCTTCTTCCAACCTGTCATTTGCTGCTCACTTGTTCCCACCCGCTGCAAGAAATAATCCATGTCCTTTTGCACTGCACAATAAGCGCTGGCTGGCAGGCAGCCCCGGCGACTTTGTGGTACGACTTGGCTACCTGTAACGGCAGTTTCAGGAGCCGATGCGTGAGCCGATGGCGGGGGAGACGGGACTTCATTAGTTGACAGGCTACTCATCAGCCACGCTTGCTCATATTCACACCGCCTCTCGGGCAGCATGGGTTTTAAGTCAAAGATCGTAGGCGGTCTCAAATCACAATGATAACTAGCATCTCATCAACATCGTATTTGATTGTCTGTGACTGTACTGTCCGAGTTGACATCGAAGAGCGGCGCTCCTGATATCTCCAAATTCCTTCATTTCTCAATATAAGATCACCAGAATTGTAAGGACCTAGGTCTTGTCTTCCTTCTGAACGAGACACCCTTTCCTCTTGCCAGGCCCTTCACAGATCATTACAAGTGATTTCACGCCTACCCCTCTGTTCGTAGCAACCTTGGCATTTCGTGCTCCTCCACCAAATACAGGGAGAAGTCGCCTGATCTCGACAAAAGCAACAGCATTATGATGACCCAGGAGCAATAGCTGTGTTAAATCTATAGTTAAAGTTTGGCGTTAGTCCTGGGTCTGGATGCCATGGTTTCTTGATTTCTCTTCGCTTCACTCATCTGAACCACGAGCGGGGCCTTTCCACCAAGAGGAGGAGGGAGACCCTTGGGCTGCTAGTTCAGGATTGAATTGAGTAGCGTTGGCGCCTCAAATAGCCTGAAGTGTTGACTCTGGCAGAGACATCACGGCCGGCCATCTCTGTCATTCAGTAAAGCAGTAAAAAGATGCTGGGCCGTTGATTTTTTTGCTCTAGCAACGCAATCTAGGCCTCGGATCTGACTTTATCCTGACCTGGTTGCTGATTCAGAGGATTGAATGCATTCACAAAACAGAATGGCGGGCGGCTCAAAAACAGGATGGGGGTGCCAGCCCAGGCTTGGCACATAAGCGCCTTGGACCCTTGACCACGCTCTGATGAACCGAAGCATCTCACAGTACTGTTTTGGGAAAATTACCAGATTGAAGAGGTAAAAGATATCAGTCGTGACGGCGAGTCGGCACTGACCTACCCGGTGAGCATGTTGCAGCTCATTCTGCCAAAAATCGATAAGCAGTGTACCATTGGTTATGTGCAGCTCCCTTACCTAGCGTCTGGCCTGCTTCTACCCAATCTCGTCTGGCAATGAGTCGGCTCTTAGGTCAAAACCAGCAGACACTGTGAACAATCGCCCAATTGTCACATCATTAAAGATGACAAAATCTTGCTAATCGTGCTGGACATTAAGTATCAGATGTTTAGAAATTGGAAACTGCCACGATCATTATGAAGTGGCAGCAAAGTGGAGACGGCATCCAAAAAATAAGAATAAAAATTAAATAGAGAGGCCGTTCTAGAATACCAAAACTCAAACAGAAAACCTGCTTCACGATGGCTAAATGCGAGGTATTGCATCAGAGAAGAGACATGAGCAAGCTTCGATTGGAGTCAATATCAGTAGAAAACGGCTGAGACCTCATAACTGCATGTTCAGGTTGAAGATCAATCCACAGACATCAACAACAAATGCCCAACATGGTGTAAAATTGTGGAGAGACGGAGCGAGGTGTGGAGCTTGAAGGTCGAGAACGAGGTCGATGGTTTCAGCGGTTCTTTTGTTGAGAACACGCAAGGTTGTAGATCATTCACAGCCAGGGCAAGAGTGGGCGGCAATTTTTAGATCCAAGGACAGGCAGCGGATGGGGTCTCGGAGAGGGGCTCCGTCACCGGCTGCAATCAGCCTGTCGTGCCTACCTATCAAGGAAATACCTGGTAGATGTCAAAGCAGGCAGGCAAGCACGAGACGGATGGCAACAATTTGGGTGCTTTCGGGGGCAAGTATTTTTCTAGACTCTGTTGTTGTTGAGGATCAAAGGCTCGTGTTTGCAATAATACGACTATCTTCGATGATTGGGTCAGCAGCAAATTGGCGGGACGTGTACATTTTGTCAGGTATCTTCGCCTTCCTTTGTAAAACTTCGCATTCCACATCGTTCTGCGTTATACAGATACTCGGAGAACATTATGTGAGCCACAAACTCACTCTGTGTCGACTTTGGCCCGAGTCATTGGCAACAGCATTTGTGGCGAATTTGATTAGTGGCCGAGAGAAGTTGTGGTCAATAGAACGCCACAAACCCATCCCCTTCCCGTTGTCCATACTGGACCCCCGCACGTTACCCAGGACGGGGATGGTGCGATGAGGATTGGGGGGCTAAGGAGCCAAGCGAGTCTGAGAGTAAAATTGACCCCGACTTGGAGTCATATATGGTTGCGAAATACGGGGTTTGGTGGCTTCGGCCAGCTGCGTGGGTCAAACGATGGAAGCTTTAGGTGCGACCGTTCGCAAGGAGAAGGTGCAAAATGATTCATACTGCTATGGTGAAGTCGGAGCCTCTGCGGAGCTGCTCCGTCCTCAGATCTCGACCTCGACCTTGATTTCATCAGACCACGATTGGAATTTAGCGTCTACATTGATTGGCAGCAGCGAGAGCGTCCGAGGGAAGCATTACTAGTAGTCAATGCTTCCTGCAATAGCGGCGGCATCCTTGGTATTATCGCAGCTGTCTCAGCTTTTCATTTCCAGCGGACAAGACAAGCCAGGTTCCTCAGCGCGAGCAATTTTGCAGCGATAATGCTGGTAGCCATTCTTTCAGGTCTTTGGGAGACGGGAAAAGGCGGTCTCATGTGCATCTCCTGTCGTACTGGAAGTGTCCCGCGCCACTCTCAAGGAAGCGATTTTTGACTTGGAACAAGTATCATCGTGCTCAGGCTGCTGCGGCGCGACTCGGAGTTTCTCCGCTCTAAAAGACATTGACCTGAAATCGCCCAGCATCGCACCTCAAGTCGCTTGCCAGCCAGCAATAGCCAAGTCTCAGACCATGTCTAGCTGCCAGAGCCGAGCGCGGCGTGGCTCCGTTCCCCGCATCACCAGGTTCTTGAGTCTTTGATTTCACAAATCAGAAAATTGTTAGCGGAGAACGAGGTTCTCACGCATCCCATCAAACCTCTGATACAGATTGCCCAACCACCAGCGAAGTGGCAGTCAAGTAGATGCATCAGTGGTCAGAACGCTCACGAAATGATCGGCGGGATCTGCCACCCATGCTACAAAACCAGACTGACCATTAGAGAGGTCACAGAAAGAGAGCGCAGATACTAAACTGCAGTGGGACTGCAGGCAGTCCACGACGAGCCTGTTGCGGCAGTTGAGCGGCACTCGTGGCGTGTCGATCCGGCCCGTCAAGGTTAGGGGGAGCCACCGCTGTTCACGCTCACCAGCCCCACTATAGATCTCTTTATTACCCCCTCTTTCGAGCTGCTGTAGGTAGATACGGTTCGAGGCTGCCTTGGTCTCGAGGAGCTTGGAGCCGAACCTAGGCCTTAAGAGGAACGTGTCACAATGGTTATTGGTGGCCTGCTGCTCAAGTATTACAGTTACCATAGCCGTGGAGAGAGAGGCGATTCGTTCGTCTCACCAAGCCGAGCTCACGATGTCCGCAGAACGTTTCTTTTCCACCAGCAGAGTTAGCTACGCAATGACGATGTCACGATTATGCACTGCCGAAGGTTTGCCGCCAATGGTCGGCGTCTCTGCCACTTGATGCCGAATGAGAGATGCAGCAGAAGTAGTATCCGACTGGTGGGACAGGACATGCGCAAGTCGTTTTCGCGTCACCATTCTGCGGCTTTGATAAACGCTTCATTGCCAGGAGTTCCAAATAATAGTCGGTGAGAGCCTGGTTGCAAGTTGAGGCAACGTACTATTGGACATGTGACAGAGAGGCTGCTGCAGCGGCGGCTCTTGCTATCAGAAGATAAAGGTTGGTGGAGACAAGAAGCTGCAGAGGTGCAGGTGGTTATCAATCTTGCATGAGCGCGTGCGTCTGCGGGTGAGGCATATATTTCTCAGGTCTAGCTGATAGCCCGGAGATCATGCCCACTGCAAGACACTATAGAGAACTTAAAATTTGCCCTGTCGCCACAATACCGAGCCACCTCAAGAGAAATTGCTGGCTGAGTGTTCGCCAAGGAGCTTTCCTGACGCGGAAACGGGCCGTTCAAGACGCTGCCGCCGCTTTCGTCAGGCCAGTCCAATGGTGCTCGTTTTGAAAGGAGGGGAAAATTCTGTGGTTCTTCCATGGAGTGAAGAGCGCTAGAAGGGAGTTTCTTAGCATATATCGGAGTAAGGCCCGCAGTAGTTCACGTTTACTGGGTGTCGTTGACACGACGACCAATTATCCCCGCCATCTCCGCATGTGGCTGCCACCAGTCAGTGTGTGGGAGCTGCTGCCCGTGGGGTTCACTTTTTCGAGTTCTGGGGAGACTTCGCGGAGAAACTGAACGGCAAGGAGCTGGATGCAAAGATGCTCCTTGTGGGGCTCCTCCACATACGTGCAGGACTGACGATGGCCTCATTTTGGAAGATAAAAGTATATGGTACTTTTCGTTTGGGCTAGCAGGCAAGCAAAAGCCTCGTATGTCTGCTGACAAGATGGAACTCGGAATGGGAAGCCTGCACAATGTAGTAAGCTTTGCATGGCCAAGCGCTTTTGCACTCAATTGTTGGCCGCCTTCTTCCCGCGCCTGCGCCCGCCAACCCTCTCCCTCTGCCAGCCAGCCGAGCGCTCACACCTTACACGCACGCACTCACTCACGTATGCGCGCGCACGCACCAAGAAAAGATGTCCACCCGCTCACACGCACAGCGTGCCGTGTACCGGCATAGTCTTCCCCCTTACCCGTGGAAAACCGTTCAAATTTGATGCATGGACAGTGCCCTTGCGTCTGATTTTCCCCTTGCGATTGCGCGGACTGACTTGATGGTTGCACGGGTGATCCACGCCAGACGCGTCCCCTATCTGTCCTGGTGGTCCCCTCGTTCAGGGCAGTCTACCGTTGCAGCTGGTGGGCTTGTCCCAGGAGGCGAAATTTCCAGAGGTCCTGAGCATCGTCGAGCAGGAGCTAGGCGCGAAGGTAGTGCGATCGAGCGATCGTTTGCATCTAGTCTGCCCATCCTCTGCGCTTGCCCTGTGGTTCTTGTGGGTCCTCTGCTGTGGCTAAACCAGGGAGCCACAGCAACTGCTTCACCACTCTCTTTTCCAAGCGAGATCCATCCGGTTTTACTACTGGTCGGCAAGCCAGAGCAGATTGGCTGCTGCAAGTCTTGGAGGCGTCAGTCAGACTAGATTAAGCGCTACTACGCGGCCTTCTGGGCCCGACCACGGAAGCAGTTCGCGATTGAAGCCAGAGGTGAAAGGGTTTGGAAGCCTTTTGCTACACAGGTTGGTTCCTTCCTGCCTGCCTGCCTGCCTGTCAGGTGGGACGCTAACACTTCAGTATTTCGTCTCACATCCTTGAAGATAGGCGTGTGCATCGAGAATCTAGCAAAGAATCGCAGAACAAGTCCTTTTGCTTTACGCCTGCATAGGCCCTAAACGCATCTCGTGGCAGCCGAGCTGCGGCCAAGGACCTTTTACAGGCCGAGGAAGCCGTTCCGAGACAAGGCATCTCTGACAGCTTGAGCTTACAGGTTATATGGACGTGGGGTACAAGAAAAAAGAGACAGAAGACTAATGAGGGAGTCTGTGCACCGAGCAGAGGGTGGGATCGCACAAAACCAACGACCTTGAACAAATTCGACTCTCTCCATTGAGCCACCGCGGGTCGAGTCGTTTGTGGTCTGGATGATAGTGATCATGTTTTGATAACTCCAATTCTGTTAGTGGGCATGGGCTACTGGACAAAAGTGAAAGAAAGAGACAGATGAGGGCGATGAAATTTTGTTGCTGGTGTGTCAGGAACACAGACGAGAAAGAGACCTCAACAGTGATCCGTCGGGGCGAAATTTCTTTGGCTAGAACGCCCGTGGGACGGCAAAAGCTTGAAAAAGTCAGCGATCAAGCCACGTTCGGCTCAAGGCGCGGCGTGAGGTGTATCCATATCAATCAGAATTCCCATCGTTCCCCAAACGGGCGCTCCCGTTCAAAAACGCCCTGACGTCAAGTATACAGAGATTCGAGCTTCAGATTTCATGCATTGTAGATAATGTTGAATTTGAGCATCAAGTTTGAAGAATTCTACAGAAGGCCTTTGGTATCGGTCTCGGAATCTTTGCTCATGCGCCAGATCCGGACCGAATCAGTCAGTCAGTGTCACTCCCACGGCATGCACACATCTCACTCACAGATGACGACCTCATCCTTCCAACAAAGTTCCTTACATTCCGCTGCGTAAATAGTGAAAACGACAGGAAGCGATATTGTGAGATGCATCGCGTACATAAGATCCGCGGTGACCCGGGTCTTCGCACAGAGCTGCTAAAAAGCGCTGGAAAAATCTTCCGGATGACGGCTGTGGCCGCCTGCGGCTTAAACTCAGGACGGAGTTAGCTTCCGCCAGCGTGCTTCTGTCATGACAAGCGTCTGGCTTACATCAGCCACGATCCGCGCACGTCTGGGCATCTGCATCGGCTTTGTGACCGAGCAAATCACGATGCTGTCGCACTCCTTCGACGTCACCTGGGCGGAGCAGGCTGTCTAGCCCATATCGTGAGATTCCCAAAATGCGTCCGAACATGGGGCAATTTCGTCATCCTTGATATCAAATTCACACCCCATATGACACCAAGTGAATCAAGGATGAGGTGTTATCAAAAAGAAAAAAAAACCCAAGATTGATAGCCCTCAACAAATTTTCAACGTGTGCCTGGACGGCGGGTTTGAGGTGTCTGATGCGACACGGCCTCGACCCTGATCCGCACTGTCAAGCTGGGCGATTAGGAAATTTGCGCTTTGTATGAGTTATCAGCGGGAAGCCGCCAAATCCGAACATTTTTGCCCGCCCGCCCCACTGATTGGTCGGTTCACCCTCCAAAACGGGCCACTATGCATCTGCACACCGGTGGAACGCCAACCATTACACTGCGCCGTCTCCCATTTTGATACGAAGAGGACATTTTGGAGCCAGCCCCACCCCGTGTCTTCCGGGATAGCAGGCTGACACTGTCGCAGTCACCGTCGTCGTCGCCGTCTCAGTCGCTGTCTTCAGGCCTGTCGAAGATGATGGCTTCGCAACTTCTATGGAAACAGGACCCTGCATCTCTTGTTAGTTGTTGCCCTGCAGCTGAGCTCCGGCACCGCAAGCATATGGGTGCCAATGATTATGATATCTTCCCTACGAAGGTACATTTTCCGTGATCGAGTGACTTTAGACCTCGGATTAGTGTCAGTGCTGTTTGGCACGCCGAAGTTTCTCTGCAGCTTCGAGATTATGGCAACGATCTGCCAGAACTCAAAGCAAAGGTCACGATGAGATCGACCACAGCTTCCTAGTCTAACAGGAGCTTCATGCTTTCCGCACCTCTCCTGTTCGGTCAAAGCTGCAGCTCTTGCACTGTCAGGCGCCCGGAGGAAACAATATTTTGCTCGAGTAAACAGTCACTCAATGATACTAATGATGGCTCGTGCGATGCGTGTTGTAACCTCTGCCTGCATCGTGCACACCACCTCCCTCTCCGACGTATCCGCTAGCACCTCCACACGGCATTCCACCATGTCTCTAGCGGCAGCGTCGTTGCATGGGCCAGCCATCTCGAGTCGTCCGAGTGTCGGTGGCCCAAGCTCTCTCCTTGAGAGAGAGACGCGACAAGTCTGGAAGCCCAGATCTGCTATCCCGTGGTTAGCTAATAGATCTGCTCCTCCCTTTGCCCTTGCGGCTTGATGCCAAACAGCCTGAAATCAGATATAGAGTGGGGATTGATCGCCGTTCAACGACAAATCTGCTGTTGCACTGAACCAGCTTCGATAAAGGGCCAACGAAAAGGCTCAGGGCGGCGATCACTGCACGGCGTCTGCAATGCGCACACCCTCCCAAGGCTCAAGATGGTTCAAGTCGTGGTTCAGCGGCAGTACGCCAAATTATAGGCCCCAAAGGGGAGCTCCGGGCGAAGCAGATAGCGGATGAACAGGATCGCTGTGACATCTTAGCATGTTCTTGCGGCTGGCGTGAAGAGGTTCTCTACTTAATCTAGGAATGTCAACACGATTCGCTCCAGCTGTTCATTACGCGATCTAGAAAAGCTTTCTCGCATGCAGGGCCCCATGTCGTTAGAGCTAGTCAGCAGATGCTGCCTTGCGTGTACTAAGCGATGTTGCCACCTTAAAAACGGTTGCCTCTGTCCAAGTATTATTTACACTGCCGCAGCTTGATGTCTGCACAGCAAGGAAGTAGAAAGCAGGGATGTCATGATCCATTGAGGGTGGCAACAAACGGGCCCCGGCTGTCACAAAATTTGCAAAGAGCAACATCCACTATTCTCACCAGATCTGTCTTTATGAAATGAGTGCAGAGCTCGAGATATCGAGACCGGACCCTTGGCCAGGTTGAGGTTGAGAAAATTCTGCTAGCGAGAGAGCCGCTAGGTTTTGATGACCCCAGCGATGCTGACCAAATCAAACTGCTGCCAGGAACTACAGAGCGGCGTGGCCAATAGTCTTATGAGCAGTAACAGTACATCTATGCGGCAACACTTGCTAACAGCTTTGAGCTGCTGGAAGTTGCGCGGGAGCTTGCCTCCTGGGTGTACCAGTACACGCGAGCAGTTGATAAGAGAACGCCCTTGCATCCCCACTATCGTCGGCCACCCAAGAAGCGCCTCTGCCAATAGCCTCAGCGCCCGGCAGTGACCCGCAGAGTCACAGTAGTGCTAGATTTTTTTGCCCAGCCCTCAGCACTTGGTTCCTTCCTGGTGCGGTAGGAGGAATAGTAGCGCCTCGTTCTAGGTAATTTAACGATCCTCATTGAGGACCGCAGCGACCGAAAACTGTTTCCACTCATTCTCTTGCTTTGTGCAAGATTGCAATATACAAATGCTGTATAATCTACAAAGATGGCATCAACCGGTGCAAGAGGTGGTCAAAGACGATCAGAGGATAGAAAGGCCGCAGGAGGGCAAGGCCTCTGACCGTAACGCATATTCATCCACTCTATGACCTATGTGGTATCCTCTGTGAGACCCCTTCTCGTAGCACCCAAAACCCCCCGGGGCAATATTTCATTCACTGGGGAAGCCGTTGTCGTTTGTGTATGTTCAAGTTCGCAACAAGACACGGAGGGAGTTTCTTCCAAGAGAAAAACTTTTCACAAGGAAGATTGAAGAGAGCCGCCACAGGGCTAGGAAGGGCCCGCATGCACACCCATCTCTCTTCTCCCTGTTCTTGTGTCTGTATGCGTGTTCATGTATGAGCCAGGATGTGGTGGTGGTGTCCCTGGTGCCCTTACCTTCGGCCACGGCCACCACCCATTCTCCACCGGCACCACCACTACCACTACGACCCGTTTTTGGCGTTGCCGCTGCTAGTTTTGCTTCACCCACCTACCACCCGCCCACCTGCACTGCCGTGCGATCCTGGCGGGCCGACGCCCTCCTCTCCCTCCCCCCCAAAAAATCCCACCAATCCACCAATCTGGCTGTCCACCAATAATCCTAATACCCTTTCCCATCACCACTCTCTTCTCTCTCTTGTCTCCTCATCCCTAGGCCTCTGCTAGCCTTTGACTCCCTCTCTCAAACTTCCTACCTCAAACTCACCTTCAAGGGTGTTAGAAGGTCAGAGTAAAAGAAGAGGAGTACCAGCTGCAGCTTCTCATCCTGCACCTGGTGATCCGTCGTTGTCACCTCTTATTCTTCTTCTTCTTTGTGAGAGGTTCAATCGGCTTTGTCCTGCCGTTCGCCTCCCACGGCGCAGGTGATATCACACACGCACACGCACACTTCCGGCCTTACCTGCACCATCTACGGCGGCAGTGACGCTTTGACGCCTTATCCTGTGTGCACTCTTCACCACCACGCCAGGTGAAAAGAGAAGGAGCGACAATATTGAGTCGAAAGACCTTGTCAATTTCTTCCCCTCTGGCCTTGCCTCACTTCTGAATTCCTCTAATCAAACACACCTCTTCCTCGCCATTTGCTCCTTCTATCACAACTCAAATTAACTATTGGTCGGCTGGAGCCAATTTTCCTCGGAGCACTTGTCTGCGTCATAATCGAGGGAAATCTCACCTCGAAAGCTGGACTTTCGAAAATTCGCCCTGAACCCACCCATTCTACTCTACTCTTACCTAGAAGTCGAAACGGCTCCAGATTGTGAGTACTATCTCATCAGTTATCTCAGCTCTCTCTCACAAAGAAACCGAGCTTGGGGGCTGTGGACCGTGAAATTTTCATGGCGATTTTGGAAGACTAACGAGTGCACTCATAGATTTGCAGAATAATCTGCAGCGTCTGTGATAATACTCTCAATCTTGATGCTTTCGTATTCGTGAGCATCTAATTACTTGACCTTTGAGCGCACCTACAAACTCTCACCGGCCCCATGCCGTACACCCCACCAGCGCAGCAGTCGCCTGCTGCATCTCGACCTGAAAGCCCGCCTAGGAGCCGCGATGAGATTGGCGTGAGGCCTTTGCCGAACAGTTCACCTTTCCTCTCTGGACACAGGCCCAATCTTCCCAGGTCCAGCTCTTCTACTTCGTACCTGCATCGCCACCGTCGGAGCCCCTCCAGCCCTACTGTGTCGATTTCCAACTCGCAGGACTTCGACAATATCAGACATCATGTCGAAAGCCACGATTGGGTCAAGGCGCCGCATGCCAGTCTTCGGCAGTCCCCTCCGCCTGTCAACAATCACACCATTCCGACCGGGACCATAATTTCTCCTCCAGATTCGGGCAACAACTCAAGTGATGAAGAAGGATTGACCATGGCTGGTCGTGGGAAGAAGCTAAACAACTTGGCTGATCTTAAGGCTGCCATCAGTGTGATCGAGAAGCAAAGGGAAGGTCAACCTGGATGGGCTGAGGAAGAGCAGCGGAAGGCGCGTGCTGCTCTCGGTTTGGATTCACCCGTGGCCGACTCGCCCACAACTCTTCAACTCCCTTCGCTCGGCGGACGACCACCTCTCTCCAAGGAAGCCCGCAAAATCTCGCACTCCCGCTCAGCCACAGAGACCACCATCCAGCTACCTCGATCACAGTCCTACTCGCCGGTGGAAGCATCGTCCGATAGCGATCTCGATGAGGAGACTGCCAGCCAGAAGCCCAAGATGCTTCGAAAGAAGTCTGGCGAATTGGTGCGTCCCGCTTTGAGGCCAGCATCTCGTCGCAGGCCGTCTAGCATGCCGGGCACGCCCACATTCAGCAAGGCGGTGCATTTCAGCTCCGATCTTGAACACGTCCGCCACTTCCTGCAGGTCGATCGACCTCTTGCCGTTTCGGCTGAGACGTCCCCTGTCGAGACCTTCGAGGATGACAGCGAATACCCCTTCCCGACCGAGTCGAAAAACAACAACAACAACACCACCAAGTACGAGTGGGACATCCGTCTGGCCAACTTTCCAGCAGATACGCAGGAGAGAAGGTCGATGCCGGTCAAAGTCGAGAGGGTCTTTCTATCTTCAAACAAGAAGACATTGATTGGCACTGTTGCTGTGCAAAACCTTGCATTCCACAAGACCGTCATCGCTCGCTTCACTTTCGATTACTGGAAAACGACTTCGGAAGTGACTGCCGAGTATAGCCATGATGTTCGACGACAGCAGCCGGGTGATGGATTGGATCGTTTCAACTTCAACCTGCAGCTGTCTGATCAGAACAATCTTGAAAACAAGACATTGTTTTTCTGCGTTAGATATGTTGTCAACGGCCAGGAATTCTGGGATAGCAACGGCGCGGTGAACTTCCAAGTCGACTTCACTAGGAAGGCTGTCTCTGCTCCAACGATTCAGGGCACACAGAACGAGGCGACGTCGCACATCAATGGCCTGCCTCGAAGCCGCTCCCCTCGCCAGAGTCCAACTTCGCCGAAGAACTTTGACGATTTTGGCCTTGGGTTCGACTCATACTGGAGCAACAGCAAAGAGTCGATGCCGCGAGCTCACTCGGCCAGCTGTCTCCTTGATGATAACAGCGCGCCCATCAAGTTCCGCAGCAAGGCGTCCGGCAATGCCATTGAAGATCTTCCAGGCCGGCGGCAAGCCAAGGGTGCCGCGCAGGCTCTTGGAAACCGGTACGACTTTAACAAGTCGCTCTCGGCGGCCTTGACTGCCGCGAGCTCAGCGCTCGGTGATCGCAGTGGATTGCCGCAGGTATCGACGCCACCCCTGGTCTCGAACAATCTGGCTCCCGTCCTGCCGACTGCGAGCGCTCTCGCACCAAGCCCTAACCTGGAATTGACGCTCACTGACGCACCTCCGTCGCCTTCGCCTCAGAATCTGTCGTACGAAGAGCTCGTCGAGAAATATTGCTTTGTACGTTCCAGCCGGGAATCAAACCGACCCATCCGGTCCTGAATTCAAAGAAGTAAACATATCGCTGACTCAAGACGTGCAGTTTGGAAACGGCAAGCAATTCTCTTCTCCCAGGCCTGCATCTGGACTTTCGACCAGTCAGGCAACAACGGATGAGGTCGTGAGTGTGGCAAGGTCCAAGACCGAGCCAAGCACGCCTCGTCCCATACCATCATCGCAGCAGGAGCACGTGCAGGCAGCAGTTGAGTCTGTTGCTGAGCGTATCTCTCGCTCCGCATCTCCCGCGCGATCTGAGCCAAGCCCCAAGGCAATGTCGCCTTCTTCCTTTGGCTTTCCATGCCACCAACAGCCGCTAAGTAGTGGCTTCGCAGCACCAGCTGCAATCCGTGGCTGAAACGAGTCTGTCGACCGTGTTCTCCACGGATAGAGGACGCCAGATTGCATCACTGGTCCTCCATTCATGAGAGATTGTAACGACTTTTGCTTTTTAGAACAACGGCCATCTCGATTTGTGATGAAACGGCGACACGGTTGATGTACGTTGCCATGCCGTCACGAGGATGACATGGCTATCATGACGGATGATGTGCTCATGTCTTCGGCGGTCTTCTTCCCAAGTCTTGAGCAGCATTTGAAAATTTGGCGCAACGGAAGAAACTGTACGATTGATGGAGTTTGGGTTTTCCTCACTATCTGGAGGGGTCTTCTTTTATTTGGAAGGCAACATCGAGCACGGTTGTGCCCGCTGCCAAAGGCGTTGGAGTTGGATTTCCTTGGACATTATTTCAGCCCTCGATCTCAGGAGGTGCCTTGTGTTTTTTTAAATTTTGCCGGTAGCGTGCCCAGGGTGCGATGAATCTCTGAAGTGCTCAGGGAGATTGTCGGATCGGCCAGTGGCATATGTCAGAATTGCTTGCAGAAGGGTGACGGATGCATTCAGTGGCACTTGAAAACTTGGGCAGAACAATAGAGCGAACAAGAAGAAATGAATATCAATGGAAACGATTTCTCAAGTACAATGACATCTTACAATCTCGCTTTGGCAAGACAGTGACTGTGGACGAAAGACTGATGATTCATCTCGATCACACGACCCCAAGAGTCTCCTTCCTACACAAGCAGTTGTATGGTATGAAACGAGTAACAAGTAGGAGATGAACGTGAGTAACAGGGGCGGGAAGCCTCGTGAGTATAAGAGGGTGCAGCAACCTGGTGCCCAAGAAGCATGGCAGCAGAAAAGCATAATAAATAACCAGAAACATAGCTCGGATGCGTCGGGTGTATTTCTCCAGATTCGTTTTTGAACCTTTGAGAAGCATCCTCATCCAGTGCCATTCCTTCCACGCTACCACCCATCTGTGGGTTGTTAGACCTGACCCCCATCCACGTCAAAGCTGCCATTTCCGCTCGCCGAGGTACCTGACAAGGGCACACACACGCACTGTCTGGTGGGCAGGGAAGGGCATCTTTGGAGGGCTGGCCAGCCAATGAAACATTGGATATCGGGTAGCGCAGGGACAAAGCCCGTACCCTCCCCACCTGCAGGTACTTCCTCTGATGTGGCACCCGTAGCCAGCTAACACGTAAAACGGCCGGGCAGCAAGCAGCCCACGTCCACTACCTTGCTGTGCGGAGCTTGACCCCCGCACTTCACTGGCCATTCTGCCGGCTTACCTGACCTACCAGACTGTACGGGTGGGACTTTTTCTTTGACCTTCGTCTGCTGTGCTGTACCTGGGGCTGGGGTGCTGCTCGACCACCTGAGAGGCGCCACGACACCTATTCGCTGCACTTAGGTGGATTGATGGGAAGAGAAAATTGCTGCCCAGCGCGACGCTTGCTACTGTTTCAACCAATCCAACAGAGCGTCCAGCTGTTTCCACTCTTCCCACTTCCCATTCTCGCTTCCCATTCTCGCTTCCACTTCTTCGTGAGTACTGACGGCATGTCTAGCCTCTACCTCGTCGGCAACGCATTCATTTAGTATCCATATAGTAACGTTGTATTGCAGGATCAGCATGCTGCAGGTTCTAAGTGGACAAAATTGTGGCCGAAGACAAGAAGAATTAGGCTTGTCATATCGTTGACGCCAGAGAAAGTTCCGAATGTCGCCGTGAGCCAGTCAGATTCTTTTCTTCCTCGCTTTGGTTGGCAGGTGACATGCAGTGGTCGTGGTCGTGGTCGTGGACGATCCGGCTATAAGACCTTGCCCAGGATCAGCAACAAACCCGTCGACGCTGCTGACACGGCGGCTGAACAAGAGTCATCTGACCTAGAGAACGACAATTCTCCCGGATGTTCCCACCATGTCAAGCGCCTGTTCTCCAATGAAAGTTGGATTGGTCGACAAAAGCTCGCGAACATCTTGCTTCTAGTGCTGCAAATGCTTCCTGGCGAATACTACTTTAGCAGAGAAGGCCTCCTTCCCTTCCTTTGGTTGCTTTCCTGCCCTCGGTACGGGATTCGGCTAACCTACTCAATCCCCCTCTTCAGTTTCGACAATAGATCTCGTCGCAACGTTTTCTCCAGGCCCTTGTTGGTGAGAGCAGACCTTGGATGGAGTTCGAGAAGGCGCAGGCCGAGGCGGAGATCAGGGTCTCGTGACGACTGAGCACACAGATGCGTCGAGAGGTAAGTGTCAGCCGAGATGCTGGAGGCGACCTCAAGCCACTACCAAGGACGCCCGAGTCGGCGAGATCGGAGCGTACTACGAGGCCGCATAACAGCAGCGGAAGCCAAATGCAGTACATCACATGCGGACAATGCTAGGCGATCTGATGAGATGAGAACGTTGTCAAGGTCTAGCAAGTTCAAGTTTTTGTTATCATCATCGATGGTAGAAAAGCGGTGTGAGAGGTCTGACAAGAATGCACGAGCATGAGGCGGCCAAACAGTCGCAGTCGATCGGACAAACAGACCCAAGCCTCTTATCATCCGAAAACCTTTCTTAAATTGAATGGCTTGTGTGCGGTCAAATGAATCGACAATGGACCTCTGGCTCAGGCACAAACCGAGTGCCACGTCTTCTACTGTGGGTCAAGCATGGTTTCAATAGGGAATCAAAACAATAGAGGCCTCTCCTGCATTAGACCAAACAAGAACAGGCCCAAAGGACAAAGCGGGCCTCAGTATTGACGTGGCCAGAGCATATCCGGTCCTTGTAGCATGCGCGCAGCCTGAATTCGCGAAAGGTTCTCCAGCCATGTTCTTCATAATTCGTCAGACATCGCAGCTTTGCTGGCGCTGGCGGTGAACAGGCACAAACACAAGGTCAAAAGTCTCGAGCCAGACACTGGCTTGTGCGTGCGAGTGGCCGTGCGTGCGCAAAATCGTGGCCGGAGATTATGGCGATATGGCGGGGAAGTCTGCCGCCGTTGTTCCCGGCGGCGCTAGTGCTGTGAATGTTGTGAGCGATGCGTCTTGCAATTGGCTGCCTGCGACGACCTGCTGCCTTTCCTCTCCGCTGTCAACCCAGCTTGAAGCTCCTGTGCTTTGCATTGAGGTACGTGTAGCCTGCTTGCTTGTGAGCAAATATGAATTGATGATTGATGAACTCTGAGTAATAGTAGTAGTAGTAGTAGTAGTAGTAGTATGTCCAATTCTATCAACGCCGGAGGCAAGTTGAATATTGAAGCGTTGGAATTCCACCGCTATAGATCGTGCCTTTCCCCAGCACCGTACCAAGTCACTTTAACCAAGTTCTGCCCGTTGAGCCGTGATCCAATCTCATTCTCAAATTTTGTGGTCATTCTCATCCTGCAATTTCACCAGTTCCTTCCTCGTCTCTTGTATTTCTTACCTGACTCATCATTGTCCTCACTCTCCTCTGCAAGAATGCACCCATTACCACCAAATCTCCTTTGTCCGCGTCTGTACAAATTAATATCTTGCGACTCGTCATATCTAACTCCAGACCCAGACCCAGACCCAAAAAAAAAAAAAAAAAAAAAAAAAAAAAACAAAGGGACAAAACTCATGTGGATTGATCCGGCGAGGTTAGAGCCACAGCCGGCTTCTCCTCGGGAGGCGTCCCATGGCGTCTCACCACAGCAGCTCTCCGCGAGGCGGTGGGCAGTTCTCTCGTTCCACAGCAGGGCGACTGTAAGAGGCTGAGAACACATGTTCATTGACTTCAAACCCTGTTGAAATCCAGACCGTGGCTGTTACATGTGGCTGGCTGGCTCGCTGATTATCATGGCAGTTGACTGTGAGTCAAGGATCGTCTTGGGAAATTTTCTCTGCTACCATCAGATGAGGAAAGAGCGAGGGCATTAGAAAGCAGATGAGAATCTCAAGTACAGAACGATCTACAAACTTTTGTCACACTCAATTTGACTCTCAGAAACCGTCTATGCTGCACGTCCAGTATGACCAAGGCAGTCTGGATCTGTAAGTGAGACGAATACAGGTGAGGCAATTGTAATCTGTTGCAGATTTTGTAGATAGACGCATTCATCTACTTGCACCAACTGGG
Source organism: Erythroxylum anguifugum (assembly GCA_027478595.1). Classification (NCBI taxonomy): domain Eukaryota; kingdom Viridiplantae; phylum Streptophyta; class Magnoliopsida; order Malpighiales; family Erythroxylaceae; genus Erythroxylum; species Erythroxylum anguifugum. The sequence continues at coordinate 68,759 of JANIPN010111403.1, forward strand.
TCATGTATGTTGCGTGCGTACTGTGACTTTATTTAGGATAGTTTCGTGTACTCCGATATGCTATTCTCTGAATGATGGTTGATCTCATGATAAACTTTTATCTTCTATCCATGGCCCATGCCGTTCCATACCATTTCATACCCATGCCCATACCGACCAGGATCTGATTGTCTCCTACCATTGCTCCATTCGATCTATTCCCCATCCATTCATTCATTCAACAACATAGACATGAGCACGACCGTGAGCTCTCAAACTCGCATCCGTACTCATTCTCATTTTCGCAATCACCGATCCAGACCATCCAGCTCCACCAATTTCCTGACCAGACCCACCAAATCACTCCCACCCTTCCCCATCCCTCCCTCTCCCTGTAATTCGCCCTCACCTCTCTCCTTCCACCCACCAGAAGGATCCTCCAACCTCTCAGCCAACAGCCCATCCAGCATCCCCCTCAGCCTACTCACCAGCACTCCGATCCTCGCCCATCCCCTAAGCATCAACCATCCATCAACCAGCAACCCTCTGCCCAGGGTATCCACCTCCAGGGACCCGCCGAACATGAGCAGCGAGTACGCATTGAACGGAGTCAAATCCCGCACAAACACCTTTGACGTCGCGATTTTCGAGAAATACGACACACAGACCGCACTGTTCGGGAACGTCTGGGCGTCGAAGAGCGTTGAGGACGGGTGGATGAAGACGCGGCCGGAGGTAGGAGCAGAAGCTGAAGCGGTGCCTGCGTCGTTGGGGCTGGAGGCAGGGATGGTGGTGCTGTTGGCCGGCTCGCTAAAGTACTTGATCGTCCGCGCCTCTGGATCCAGAGCAACGGCACCAGACACGCCGGCTGCGTATTTCGTGTCGGGCAGCTGGATACGCGCTGTTTGTGGGTGGAAGGCGCCGGCAACGAGGGCTCGAAGGAGGGCTAGGTTGTTATTGTTTGCGTTAAGTGCTGCAGAAGGGGAGGTTCCTGCTCCTCCTCCGCCACTGCTCTCTGTGAACCGGTATTCTGACGGCAAGAAACTGGCCTCTTTCAAGGATGAAGTATACTGCGCCCTATTGGAAGAGATATCAAACAGCGTCTGCTGCGACAGGAAGTTCTCATCGCACCACTGACGCACCTCCCGTGGACTGGCTATTCCACGCCTCATCTCCGCCCATTCTTGATACGCGAGCAAATCGCCCACCAAGTCGCCTTGGTTGCCTGCAAACTTGGCTCGTATTGCTTTTGCCTCATCACGCTTTGCCTGTGGCGACAGAAACGGGCTGCGCACTGTCAGGACCGCGGCGATAGTGAGACATGATTCCAGACATCCAAACAGCGCCCCGTAGACCATCAATTTGCCACACCGCAAGTCAGCAGGGATCAGGGCCAGATGTCGGCCGAGAGCGGTCAGCTCGCCGTCCTGGAGTGCGTTCATACGTCCCAGCAGGGAGATGGCTCCATCGACGGCACGTACTTCGGGCGGAGTCAGCGCACTGGCTAGGAACCCGGGGATGTCCTTGATTCCCATAGCTCGCACGGAGAGACATAGCTGCTCGAGGGGTACGCGTCGGATTTCTGGATCAGGGCGTTCGAGCATTTTGGTTTCCATGTTCCTCGTGTAGAGCTTGTAGCACTTGCCAGCTCTCACACGACCTGCACGACCTCGTCGTTGCTTGCAGGCGGCACGCGAGGCCCAGACTTCAGACAGCTTGACCATGCTGTTCACGGGATCGAAGCTGGTCTCTTTGACCTTGCCCGTGTCGATGACGGCGACGATGTCTTCGATTGTTATGGATGTTTCAGCCACATTAGTTGCGGCTATCACCTTTCGCTTACCCTTGGGTGCGGAGGGAAAGACTCGTCGTTGTTCGAGGGGAGTAAGAGAAGCGTGAAGCGGCAGGGCGTGGAACGAGAAGTTGTTTCGGAAGGCATCAACTGTACGGTTGATCTCTGCAGTTCCGGGTAGGAAGATCAGAATTCCTCCTTCGACAGGCCCAAGTTCGTGGTCAATGGCTTCAACTGCTGAAACTATCAGGTCGTAGTTGATTCGCATCCCGATGCTCTGGATCTTTCCGGCCATGCTGCTATCCTTGGCATCGCTGCCAGAATCGTCAAAATCGTCAGAGTACTTGTTGCGAGCTTTCGCTTGGAAGCCGGTCATCTCGAGCACATCGTCGAGGTAAAAGTCTTCAACAGGGAATGTTCGTCCCGAGATCTCGACCTTCCCGACCGTTGCCGTGCCCCTGAAGTAATTCTCGAAAACCGCTGCGTCAAGGGTAGCGCTCATGAGGATCACCTTGAGATCCTTCCGCTTGCGTAGCACGTCTCGTAGTAAGATGAGTAAGAAATCTGTGTCAAGACTTCGTTCGTGAACCTCATCCACTACAACATGGCTCACGTCTGATAGCGATGCAACGACATCCTCTGTGGTTCCTCCGGAAGTCTGTAGCCTCCTGAGCAAGACACCCGTCGTCACGAACGTGATCTTGGTAACTCCAGCCTTGCGTTTAGATTCGCCGCGGATAGTGTACCCGACCTCGTCGCCAACAGTCGAACACCGCTCTTCACTGACTCGATCAGCTAGACCCAGTGCTGAGATCCTCCTTGGCTGGGTACAAATAATGCTGGCAGCTGCGCCGAGCTGTCTCTCGATCATGTCATCAAGTATGAACTGGACCGACTGCGTGCTCTTTCCACTACCTGTTTCGCCGGAGATGATCGTGACCTGGTTCTTATTGACTGTCTGTACTATAATCTGCCGTTGCTGCCAAGCGGGTAGAGACTGCCTTGCATTGAGCATTTTCCTCTGCCCGGCGCTGCGTTGTCTGTCCTGCCACTTGCGCAGCAGCGACTGACTGGCTGACGATCCAACATTCTTGTCCAGATATTCCCTCGAGTGGCCTCTCTTTGGCTTGCTTGTTGTTCCTAAGGCAGCCAATTGCTGTTTCTCAGCGTTGACAGGTGCTGCAATGTCTTTCAGTTTGCCTGGGTTCTCGATGATATGCGGTATCTCGCCCTGGAGCCACTCGAAAATGTTGAAAATCATCGGCTCGCCGAGGAAATACTCGCAGGTATTTGCTAAGGCTTGCCTGTATATGCTGAGTCGAATGTAAGCTGGAAGATCACCGGTGAGGCTGATGACTGGTGGCCTTTTCGGATACTTCTCGGTTCTCCTGACATGAAGAGTGTACTTCTTTCCACCACCTTCCGCCGATAGCTCAATTGTGCAATGAGCCTTGTGTATGAGTTTGAACTGGTTGTCGTAGATCGACTTGAGAGTCTCCATTTCCTCTGGCCATACGGACGATAAATCCTCGTCTGCTAGAGAAAAGTCAGAGAACTGCTCGACAAAGTCGCGGCCTAGAATCAACTCGGTTTGTAATTCCTCCAATGCCAACGCTTCATCCCCATTATGCTTAGAAATCGTCTGTTCACATATGGTCGTAGGATAGCCTGCTTCCACTAGACGCTTCAAAGACGCTTCCCTCTTCAAATCGCCACTTGCCATCGACAAGCCAGCCGTGTAGCCTTCTGGGAGTGTCCAAGGAGGCAGATCGTCGTCAGGGACATGCACCAGAAGCCATTCGAGGACTTCCTCACGATCCTTGCACTCCTCCATCGCTTCCTCTATGTGTGGCTTTCTGAATCCGAGTTTCTCGAGATCTTTAGTAATAGCACCCTTTCGACCAGCCGATAAACGTATGCCATGTGGGTTCCAGGTCGTATTTTGCTTTACCATCTCCTCGACTTGTGTCCGAACTTTCTTCCCCATCTCGACCTTTGGCGCATGCACCCAGCCCTTCATAGCATTCCGATCACCTGTCGGCGCCCTTGTACCTGGTCCCGCCGGTCTCGTCGCCTCCCTTGCCCTATCCTGCGCCGCCTTCTCCCTCGCCTTCACTGCCTGCTCCTTCGCCGCCTCGCGCTCCTCCTGAGCTGCAAACGGGTCTGCTTCGTACTGCCAGCTCTTTCCCGCCAGCTCATCCTCCTTCTTGAGCTCCGCAAACTCGCCCTTCCACAAGTCACGGTACGTGGGCGGCATCATCATGTGGATGTTCTTCATGCTTGACACGCGGAACAGAGCATAGGCGGCAGCAAAGTGGCGTGCCTCGACAGCCGACGCCTGCGCTGCCAACGTCTTGTGCGAGCTGGGTAGCTTCATAGGAGGCAATGTGCGCATCTCCCGTGTTTTTGGATGCACGCTGCGAAGCGTCACCGCGGAGACGAAGCCTTCGGGTGTCTTGTGCATCGAGTAGTCTGGCTTTTCCCACTTCTGCTTTTGGCAGTGCTCGGCTAGCATGTTGACTGGCAGCTTGCCTGTCCAGGATGCGCCGCCTATCAGCGTCCTCGTGTCCGGCTTCTTGGGACCATCTTGCGGTGCTGATGCTCCGCTGCCATTTTTGCCGGCGCCACCGCTGTCGCTGGCTGACGCCTTGTTGGCATTGCCTTTCTTCTTGCCTTTGGAGTCGCTTGTGTCGTTGGTAAAGACGATATGGCTGCCCTCGTCCGTGTCTATGGCGGATTTGGACTTTTTGCTGGAGGAGCCGCCGCCACCCCGTTTGGCACTAGGCATTGTGGAGATTTCAGAACTGACCAAACATTCATTGTGACATGGCAAAGAAGCTATACAAAACTAATGAGACAGCTGGCTTTACAGTGTGCAATCTTATTTCTTTGATTGTGAAGGTACAACAGGTCAACTCGAAATTTGATGTAAAATCCTGAAACTTGGACTCAATGGTGAAGCGGGGAGGACGGAAGCACCGCATGTAAGCGTTCATGACGACCAGCTACAAGCAGCAACTTGCATCAAACGACACGATTGACATTGTTTCATCATGATCTCCGTACTCGTAATATCATCTCGTAATTTTATTCAAACACCTTACTCGGCGTACTAAGTGTGACTACTTGAGTGACAGTTCGATGGAGAATATAGAAGAATACTCATAGTCTATTCATGAAACTAGCGTGCTAAGCCAATCTTTTGCAGTTTAAAGTCTGAAAGCTCCGCAGAGTCTATGTGCCCGTCAGGGCTAATCCAATCAAGCCGTTAATGCGCTGCTCATTCCAAGGAAAGCCATCCCTACGAAAGCCCATATAATACATAATGACCGACTGTGGCTCAGCGCCAGGCTCTCACTGAACAGTTGCAACGCTACACTGGTCATGATCCCACTGGTGATGGCAAACATGCAGCCGTAGACCACTTCGTTAGTCGCGACGCCCCTGTCACCGTCCAAGTGAAACCACAAGGCAGCAATCGCGGCCCCGAGCGGCTGACTTGCTCCACCGAGGATCGCTGCTGTGAGTATGGCCTTCCAGCGTGAGTGGATTGCCAGGTACAGCGGAAGGGCCAGAGCGAATCCTTCCGTGATGTTGTGGATGAAGAGAGCAACGAAGATGGAGAAGCCCAGCTCGGGATTGGCATGATTCGTTGCGTAGGTGATGAATCCCTCTGGGAGCTTGTGAAGCGCAATGGCGAATGATGTCTGAAGTCCGATGGACAGGAAAGCATTGGAGGGAACATGGTGATGATGGCTTTTGGAGAGTTCAACATCATCCTGATCATCCTCGTGCTGACTACCTGTGCGAGACTGGCAGCTTGTTACAGTGGATTCGCTCGAAACGTCAGGGTCGGTGTTGTGGTTGTGGTGACGGTTGAGGTGGCCACTTGCACCACAGCTGGTTTCGCGGCTTACAACTTCATTCACGAATCGTCCAGTGTCAGGTTCGGCAGACGGTGGCTGACTCGAACCGTAAACCGAGCCTCCCCGCAAATTGACCGTAGACGCCCTACGTGCCTTGATCTTGTAGCACTCATTGCCACAAGGGTCGCTGTAGCCATAGCAGGAACCTTTACCATCGCACTTCGTCTTGGCACCGGCGAAAAAGCTAGATACCCGAGTGGTGAGCGGGGGCGGCCTCTTCGATTTACTCAAGAGTGGCTCGGATTCGGAAAGCCCCTTCGCGTTATCGTCTTCGGCTGGGCGGGTTCGCGTTGAAGGTATATCTGTAAATTTCTGAAGGCGACCATTGTGCTGGTGTTTTTGCTCACGACGATGGCTGTGACGATGACCATGATGACCGTGATAATGACTGTGATGGCCATGATCATGAACGTGGCCGTGGCTATGGCCAGGGCCATGGCTGTGATGCGCATCGAGTTCATGCTCGTGATTATGCGATCCCCTGGCCTCCTCTTCATCGCTAGCATCATGAGTGTGTTCACAGCCTACTACGTGAGAGGGCATGAAGTGGTGAAAAATACGGGAGAGAAATTGTATGCCGATGACTCCACCGATGAAGCATCCGATCAGGGCCCATGATGCTGCCGATGCTGAATAGCCTCCATGAATGAACGAAGTCTTGCTTTCTGGAAGTATGTTGTATAGGGATGAGAATAATAAGACGCCGAAGCTCAGGCTGAGAGAGGACGAGAGAAAGGTGTCGCTGTTCTGGACCTGGAAATCGCGCTTGCCGGGGAACAGGCGGATGAGGAAGTCGATGCAAATGATGCAAGCGCCAAAAATGCAAGCTACAGATGTCCGTTAATCTCGTTTGGTTTGCAACAGCTGGTAGACAGACGATAGACTCACCAACGCCACTCACGGCGGCCATAATCCAGCCTCTTGTGTCATTGCCCAGATGTTCCGCCATGATTGATGCTCGGCCTCTTTTATCAACGGCAAGACTCGACTAAAACCCCCCTCTTTAAAGAAAAAGAGGTTCCGCCACCCACGTAGAATATTTACGGCTCCGCTTTAGTCATGCGAACAAAGGAGAGGAAAAACTGTCCTTGTGGTCAATAGTAATAGAGCGTAGGATGGGCAACATGGTGGGCACCGAATTTGCCTGACAACCCCAGATGGCGCTGCAGAGGATGGGTGAGCATGTTTCCAGATATCGAGACCACGGCATGGCTGGGTGGTGTAGCAGTCGCCGTCGAATCAACGGCCACGGATCTCGACTGCGTCACCGGTTGGGACTGCGCATTACGGGGACGGGCGTGCCAAGAGCGGGTTTTTCGCGTAGAAGTCTGATCAGCGTGAGGCAGAGGCACAGAAGCGGCTGCAGGTGCAGTAGTAGAGCAGGTGCTGGCCGTCCATCTGATATTATGCTCTCTCCAATTTTGAGCAGATTGATTTCAGGAACATCGTCTCGAGTCAAAATGGACCGTCACCTGTTCTTGCCTGAGCGGGCCAATTGCTAGCTTCCTGGCAAGGCCATTCGTGTTGTTTCCTGCAGGTCGGTCTGCAGCGACCCTTGCATGTCTGTCAGGTGCTCCTGGGCCCATGACGACCAACATGCCTGAGATCAAAATGACAAAAGACAGAATAGTTCAAAGTTCTGCAGCCAAGATGACTGATACAGGTCTGCCTCCCTTGGTAGTTCCGACACCTCCACGCGATCTTGGTAGCCTCGATCCACGTGATCTGTAGCTCCCCCGGGGTTGAAATCCGACTCGGTGACCGTTCTACGATTCCAGCATCTAACCGCGGACTTGATGCCGAGAACTTCGCTGATCTTCCTCCGCACGTGTGTATCATTTGTAAGAGCTTGGGAATACTTCTCTTAGATAAAGAAGCGAAGTCTACTTTCTTACTAACCTCTCGCACACAAAGGCAGACTGTCTCATACAATCCTCCCCTTGCCATCATGTCTCGCCATCATCCGTAAGTGCTTCCTCTTTTGATCCCGCATTCCTATGTCTTTGATCCATTAGCCAGACCAGGCTCAAAATTAATTTTTTTCTTTTTCCCCCAAGCCAGAAACCTAGCTAACATTTTCCCTTCTCGCTCACAGAGATCTCGTCATGTGCCGCAAGCAGTCTGGAATCGCCATCGGTCGGCTCTGCGACAAGTGTGACGGCAAGTGCCCGGTGTGCGATAGCTACGTGCGGCCGACAACGCTCGTGCGTATCTGCGACGAGTGCAGCTTCGGCAACTACCAGAACAAGTGCGTCGTCTGCGGTGGCGAGGGCATCAGCGATGCCTTCTACTGCTTCGAGTGTACCCGACTCGAGAAGGATCGGGACGGTTGTCCGAAGATTATCAACCTGGGCTCCAGCCGGACAGATCTGTTTTACCAGAAGAAGAACTTCCGGAATCACTAATTGCGAGGTCCTATCTGGGAAGAGATGGTCTACAGTATGAAGCTGCTCAGGGGTGCTGAACATACTTTTCAGGAACTTCTGAAGACAGGAAAATTCCAAGAACCTGCGTATAGGAATTCTGAGAGCGTGTCTTTCTTGACCGGACCTCAAACACTCCTGGCCGCCATGTCGCAGTCTCGCTCAACTCCAAGAGGGCGAGGCCATGCTCTAATTTCGAATCAATGACTGGCTGCTGTTGAACGGTGCGAAGGCAAGGTCAGGCACAAATGCCTCCCGGCTCGTCATTGTCAGGTACTTATTAGAAGAGCAGTCAGCTCATCATGAGAGGCAGATGGAAAACAAGAACCCTGCCACAGCTTTCGGCTGATTCATACCGTCCAAATAGCCTGACATCAAGCTGCAGGTGGCGTCGAGGTGGTGATGAAGACGCTGAGGATATGCCAAACATCATACCACGCAGGTTCGATTCAGCAAATACCGCAGGGCCAGGATACAACTTGGAAGCATTGCTTCATATCATCCCAAAGTAAAAGCTTTGTAAAACATTATCAAATCACAAATGTCCACATGGAGCAAAAGCAAGCCGTAAACGTATTTTACTTTATTCATGACGCTCAGCAGCTAAGCTAGCCAGAAACTGCTTCGGTTCCGACACTGGGACGTCTGTGCCCGACCTCTCCAGCCCATCTCAGAGCTAGATGTAGCTCACCTTGGTGCCCATACCAATCGTAGCCTTCACCTTGCCCCAGCCAAAGCCTAGGATGTTGCCCAGCCTCTCTCGCACATCGCGTCGGGCAAAGGCCAGAATGAAGGCGAACAAGAATAGCAGGCTCCGAGTGAGTGTGGCCGGGTCCTTGGTCAGACTTTGGGTCGCGTGCGTCAATAGCTTTCGTGCCAGTGCCAAGAGTGCCGGTAACCTGTGTATCGCGGACCGGCCCCTTGATGAGGCTGCTGAGGAAGCTTTCTTTGTTGATGAGCGAGATGCGCGAGGCAAGCCCCTACTGCTACTACCTGTCCCGCCCCCTCCTCCTCCTCCTCCTCCTCCTCCTCCTCCACCGGGTCCTGTGTTGCTGCTTGCTGTTGTTTGGGAATTTCGTAATTGTCTCGAGCTACTTTCCTTTTTGCGTAATTGTCGCCGTGCTTTGTTGCCGCTGCTACTATTATTATTCGTTGCTGTCGTTGTGTCATCGATGCCGTAGTCTACCTCGCTGTTGCTCCGGTGATGTATGCCTTTCGACGAGGATGCGTTTGATGGCGCTTCTGACGTTCTTGATGCGATTTCTGATGTACGGGATGCTGCCTCTGACGCTCGAGATGCCGCTTCTGACTCTCGCGCTTTCTGCTCCAGTATCCGGGACTCTTCCAATCGCTTCTGCTCGGCCTCTTGTCTCTGCCTTGTAAGCTCTTCATCCCGTTGCCGCAGCAGCTCCTGCTCATGGTCCTTCTCATTTTCTGCCTGCTCTTGCAACGTATCAAGTGTGTATAGGAAGGCATCCTTCCGCTCCTCGTCGAGCTCGTTGCTGTTCTTGATAAACTCGCGGGATGTCTCCCACTCGTCGTTTCGTGGCAAGACATGCAGTGTGTAGAGCTCCAGTATCTTCGCTCGTGAGTTCAGATCGCGGGGTGTGTTCGTGCCACTGGCGTGTGATGGTCGCCGTTGGAGGCCGGGATGCTCGTCGTTGTAACCGCCCAGCCGTTCGGCCAATGCCAGATCCGGCTGGCCTGAAAGTGATAGATAGGTCTCCAGCCGTTGTTGAGTCAGCATCTGCGAAGGAGACTGGCCCAGCAGCAGCGTTGCGAGATTTGCAACCACATCCGGATCCACGCTCCCTTCACGTCCACCGTAGCCAGACTGCACCACCTCTTCCCAAATCGAGCCGTCTCGCACCTTGTTCACGATGCCCTTCCACACTGATCCGCCAAAGTCGGCTTTACCATCTTCCGGGCCCAGCTCAATGATGGCGTTGAGGAGAGTGAGATAGAAATTCCAAACTTTGACCCTGAGACTTCGCGTCGCCGTTGCTATCGCAGGTAGCGCAGCGATCTCTTCATCATCAGATGCTGGTTTGCTCACTGTGACGAGAGGCTCGATAGTGTGCAAAGCTTCCGTCAAGCGTCGCGTCAAATACAGTGTTGAGGCCGCCTTGTATGTTTTCGAGATTGCAGATGAAGCGCGTTTGGAGGGTGAATGCTGCCTTAGAGTGCCGAGATAGCGGGTCGGAGGTTGATAGTCCTGCGGGCCTTCCTCCAGTACAGTGCTAGCCATGCTGCCGTTCATGGCCTCAAGATGTCCGTTTTCATATGCAGATACTTCGGTGCTGCTGCTGCTGCTGCCGGCTGATAGGTCAAGCGCGATAGTAGGGCGACAGAAATCAAATAGTGAGCCAGCGGTAATAATACAAGTGCGAAAACAAGTCAGTGACAGGAATGCAAGTGACAGCGGGTCAAAGAGTGTCGGAGATGTGCATGGGCATGGCACAACTGTTGAACAAGAACAATGACTCTTGTCTGAACGAACGTGAAAGGGTGAGTTCCGACCCGTGGATGGGATTGGAGATTGAGCCGAACCGGGGGAGCCGAGGCTAGAGCTGGAGACGAGTAAGAGAAACTTGTAAGAGCCGAAAGAGGGTTCAGGAACTCCGTCGGTCGGCCGTGCAGTGTATACGCCAAGCCGCCGCGGTACAGAGTACACGCCCGCTTTGAGAATTTCTTCTACGCGCTGTCACCGGACTTTGAGTCCGAGTTTGTTGGCTTTCACGGGCTCTCCCTACGTGTCCAGTGATCATCTACGGGTTGCGGTCGACACAATTAACGCAGATTGAGCGCGAATGATACATCCCTCAACAGTTGTATCATTCCAACTCAGAGATAAAGTTGTATAAGGGTTCGGACAGGTCACTCTGGTCTTCTGGAATCCCAACGGAAGACGGAACTCAAGGGCAGACTATGCCACAAGGCGTGAGTATATTTTCTGATAGATCATTGACAATCATATTATTCATTGAACTCGTTATAGTCATAGCACAGTCCCACGCCAAGGTCAGCAATATTGAGCTGTCTCATCATATCGCACTGGTCACGCGATCCGCCCAGAGATTCGGACAAGCTGGGCCACTTCTGTGTATTAATCTTCCTTTTACGTGATAAATCTTTATTTCCGGGCTTGCGAGTTGTTTTCCTCCTTCGACTTTACGCGTCCAGGTCAGCCAAATCCAACCTCGTAGCAAGCCTCGAAGTCGCTACGAACATACCTGAAGCAAAGGTGTCTTCTCATCGTCTCGAGAAGCAGGGGTGAATGTCCCTGATACTTTCGTTCCCTTTGAAATAGCATCAGTCGTAGTCGCGCTGCGAGATCCTTGATCTGCCGTCCGATCAGAGATGATTGTTCTGAGATCGTGGAGTACGAGCGAGTTCGACATGGTGTCAGCTGCGTGCGAATAATATGATTGTTGAATAGACAGCGGAGTATGGGAATAAAATATTGAGATAGCTGGTCCGTCTTGCAGTTGAGCAATTTGAAGCGCGTCTCTCATCTTTATGCATATTCCAGTGGATGCCATATAAGGCAACAGCCCGTACATCGCAATCACAAAAATTTGGTATTGTCGTACAAACTTGCCGTGCCGTACCTATACAGGTCTGCATTTGAAATCCTCGAAGCATTTTGGGATGACTGATGACTCAGAGAACAGGCTGCAACTGCTAGATGCATGATAATCAGAAGTTTCTGACAGTGGGTTGACATGAATTAAGGCGCAGGAAGCAACTGTCGGACCTTGCACGAAGTAGCCTGAATCTCCAACAATCAAGTGAGCACGCCAGTTTTGACAGGACTTAAATGTGGTTAAGCCCCCAAACTCAACCATATGCCGACTCCCGCCCTTTTCACTTGCTTTTTTGCTTTCAAGCACGCCACTTTACAGCTGCCCCTACCGACATCTCAATTGGACAGGCGCAGCTGAATCGCGATGCTATGCTTTCTGTATCCTGGCCGCTTACAAATCACTACCTGATCGGACTTGGCGAATGGCTGACTAATTTGGCCTGAAAGTTCAAGTCGTCACATTGCTCCCTTCAGCCCCAATTGTGCTCCTTTTTCCTGATAGCACCTAGACCTTGGTACGGTCGCACTTTCTCTTGAATCTCCCGGACGATCTCTGCGGCATCATTGGCATTGCTCGCCTGAAAATCGTACTGCTTCTGTTCCTGCTGTCTGAAGATCACCACACGGAATAGCTTTGGGTGCCTGCGGCTCAGCTTGCTCCCTACCACCAGGCTGAAAGGTACCGTTGTGGTCTTGCCAGTCGCAGTGTTTTCGTCAAACATGGCCTTCCCGTTGTCCCTCTCACCCGGGAGTATATGAAGAAATTCGCCATCCATGAGGATCGTGCGCGGATGAGAGGGTTGTAGGCTCATGGGATAGCGCCGCGTGACATTGTACTTTTTTGCTGTTGATGCTGTTCCAAGCGCATCTTGCATCTGTGCAAGTGGGTGGACGGCAGGACCCGCTGCTCCCGTGGCAGCGAAGCCTGCCTTTTTATTCTTCTTTCCTCCCGGCGTGTCCATGGTGTCAACCAGCAGTGGCGCGTTTGGTGATGAGGATGAAGGCGAAGATGCCAATCCGGTCATCGTATCGCCAGCAAAACGACGTCGAAGCACGTCGAGCTCGCTCTTCAGACCCAATGCCTCCACTGTTCGGTCTAGCGGAGCCGTGACTGGAGTTCCACCGATGCGAAGAAAGTGGTGAGTCTTGTCGAGATTCCAGCGACGACAAACCTGCTCCAGAACTTCTGCGAGGTAAGTGTCAGTCGTGACTTCGGCAATACAGGTAAAACTTTGCCCCTCTACCGAGATGAATCTGATTTTGAGCTTTTTCTGTTGGCCCGTACGCGCCATTGAGTGGTTAGCCTGAACACCTGGTGAATCTGCTAGACCAAAAGAGCCCTTTCGACCGCCTGCAGCGAATGGTCTCGGAATATTAGCTGCCAGAGGGTTCTCATCTGGACCTGCATCCGGCGTTTGGGGATTGGACGAAATAGTGGCAGTCTCAGGCGGCTTCTCGGGGGCTGAATCGGCGGATGCGGTGAGTTCCTCGAACAACTTGGTATACTTTGGCGTGAGTCCTACATTTTCCGCGTACTTTGCATCAGATGCCTCCACCAGAGCAAATTCGTCGTAGGCCTTTCCCCTTCCGCGCCCTCTCGCCGGACGAGAGTTGTTTGAGGCAAAGTCGACAATGTTCTTCGTGCGTTGCAAGGCTGGAAAGTCATACTCGACCTCGCCGTCATCCACCATACGCAGTTCCCAGCGGTTCACGTCCAGTTTTTCGCGAGGTATCTCCGGCGTGAGCTTATCCTCTAGGTATCTCCAAAGGCAGAGTCCAATAGCATCCGCGACCGTGACTGCCATCGGTGCTCCACTGACGGGATCCTGTACTACTTTCTGCAGAGGCATCTCAAATGCCTCACCGTTGAGGGACTTGGCATGCGGCGCGTATATTCTTATGTTCAAGTACTCAAGCGCACCCTTGCCAGAAAACCTGGTGAATGGCTCCACTGGGTTCTTGGGCTTCGCCAGCCGCGCCTTCAGAGCCTGTCCCAAAGCACTGACAGCAGGTAGCTGACTGATCGGCCGCGGAGGCGGCAAGGGTTGTAGTGTAGGTGTTGCAGATCTTTTCAGCTTTTTCGGGGAGGAAGACGAGCGGTTGCCTCCCTCCAGAAGGTGTGGCGGAACCAGATCAGTGGATCCCTGAGAGGCTAGCAGCCTGCCCCCGGCATCCAGGAGAGATTCCGATTCTGCCGCCTCGTCGGCAGAGGACCAATCACTACCGTCTGACACGGGAGCGTTGGCAGGCGACAGTCTGCCATCGTTCTTTTGTTCCTTCTCTCCAATCACATCAAGACCGTCTTCAGAGTCGTCATCCCCAGCAGTGTAAGTTCGCTGCAGATTGCTATTCTGCCGTGGTCGGGTTGTTCGGTTGCGATGCCTCTGTACAGCTGATGGCTCGGGCTCATTTTCAGACGACATGTCACTGCTTGTAGTCGTGTCACGCCGTGGGCGTGGTCGAACGGCATCGGCATGACCTGTCGACGGCCGCCGTACGGTGGGGTGCGTGACGAAGACCTCTGGCGCAACGGGCTCAGAGCCGCTTCGATCTCTTGCGGGACGCATTGGTGACGAGTCGGCACGCCGTCTGACAGGCATCTTTGCAAATTTGATAGACTGTGCTGCCCTGGAAATGCCTTGAGTGAGCGCTGCAATGCTACTCCTTTTGGAGCAATGGAGACAAACCTCATGGTGGCCTCCTGCTCGTCTTCACTATCTTCGCTGAGATCGCTGCTGTCATCCTCCTCATGTTGCTCCCTCATGCGCCGTCGCCGCACGCGCGAGGTCGGGCCAACCGTGTCCAGGCTCCCTCTGCCGGTGGCCATGCCACCGTCCTGCTCGTCAGTCCCAGTCCTGCTGATGCCCAATTTTGGCCCTGCCAAATATTCGATCGGGATGGCTGTAGTCGTCGGTATGGGTGGTGACCGGCTGCGGTAGCTGTCAATGTCCGCCCCATAGCCTGCTGCCCTAAGACTCGGGTTGCTGACGATGACCCCAGGATTCAGGCTGACGAGTCGATCTCCCAGGCCATCCTTGACGTTGGCAAGATACGACGTGCGTAGCTGCCAGATGAGAAGACTTCGCAAGTTAGCCCAAACAAGTAGAAACGCTAGCATGTGCTGCGCTGATAGAGAGTGCAGAGCCAGACTCACTCCTCGTTCTGTATCAAAGACATTATAGTTTTGACAAAAGAAGAAGCGTAGGGAAGTATTCTAGTTGTGCATGAGGTTACAAAATACCGATTAACGATTTGACTTGGACTGAAAGTGGTCCTCGTCTAACACGACGGGGCCTTGGAGCTTTTGAAGTTCTGTCTGTTGGAAGTTAACGAAGAACGTTGATAGGAATCTAGCGAACGAAAGCTGTACTGCAGGAAGAGCAAATGAGAGACAGTGCTGACAGTTGACTTGAGCCCTGGTTGTCTATGGAGCGAAGGGGTACGTGAAGATCTACACAAGGGGTTTTGGAAAGACGACAGTCCCCATTGATTTGTTCATGAAGTGATAGTGAGCGCATCGTAGAGCTACCTTCGTTGGAAGATCCGCTTTGGGTCACGTGGCGACGAACGATGGCAGCGGAAGTCTCGCAATCAGCCTGCGAAACAAGCCTGCAAGATGCGCATTGGCAACGGAACATGATGTCACTCTGGCCTTCCACCATCTTTGAACTCCTAACATAAGATGCTAGAAATGACATCAATGACAGCTTGAATAGATGCGAGCTTGCAGTGCTTGTGTATTAACTTAGCCTGTTCAGTTACAAGGGCGTGCAGTGGCCTCCGAGCCCTCTATACAGTACTAGTCTGGGTAGGTCCCCAGGTGAAGGACGGCCAATGCGGAAGGGCAATAGTCGAGTTGCTTCGGGTGATTCCATCCATTAGTCGCACACTCAATCACGATGGGGAAGATCCGTCCGTGGCCTCAAGCACCTCAGAAGACGCGAGGACTACAAGCAATACTACAAGCTTTCCACTTATCTACAGCAGAAGAGGCTCGAACAGTTTTTTGTCTGGCCAAAACACCGCAATTTGATGCTACAGAATGTTCATAGCCATGAGACTCCAATGAATCTCGTATCAAATGACTTCGGTTTTTCTATCGCTTCACTTTACAAGTCCCCGACACAGTGCTCTAATCCCCACCACACCAGAGGCTACGAAACACCATCACTTTCTCCACATACCTAGGTAGGATCATGTGGTGTGATTGTACCTGCGTCTGCAGGCTGCAGGAACTGTTGTGGTCTCATTGGTACTTGCCATGTCTTGTCGATTTCGTAATCTCTCCCAAGCTGTTTCGTGTTCAGTACGTTGATTAGTCTCGTGGCAAGCGTTAATTTCCAAACATTTGCGTGTTGCGATTTTTCTCTAGCACGTTTGTGCAAATTTGTGATGGTCGCCCCAAGTCTCTTTTCGAGCACTAATATACCAAAGCTTGCACCTAGTTCTTCTATTAGAGTTTTACTCACACCGGGAGAGCTTGAGAAAGCGTTGACATTCTCATCGATATGCATACACGATCATTTGCAATTCAAGTTGTTTTGGCGTCCTTTGCAAGTTGTGATGTGACTAACAAGCAGCTTGAAAATCGGGCGACTGTCCCGTTCTACACACCATACTACGGAGAGTCAGCGAATGGATTCAACTCGGCTGCAAGAGGGTTCAACACATTCGGGCTTCAAGCTGGCAGTGACAACCTGAAGCACGGTGCTGGCTGGGACTTCAATGACTACCATTTTCGTCAGCAATGTGGTCATCTAAGCCCAGTGAATGGCTTCGATTACTATTGCAGCGTTGACTCGGGCTGGTCAGTCGAGTGAGTAGCAAAAATTGTCGTGGCAATTGGTGAAGTCTACGGCAATCATCGCTCTGACAAGAGATGCAGTTGCAATGGCGACCAAAATGGAATACCAGCCCCAAAAAACGAACATCATACCGAACATGACGGACCTTGCCAGCTTTCTCCACGGCAAGGGCCTCAAATTCGGCCTTTACGTTGTCCCAGGCGCTTTCCAGAGCGACAGCTCCAAGCTGATTGAAGGTACCAACGTGACGATTGGCGACACATTCAACAATAGCGACGTAGCAGCCAACTGTCGACAAAACTTCGACTACTCGAAGGATGGAGTTCAGCAATGGCACGACTCAGTGGTGAAACAGTTCCTATCGTGGGGCGTGGATATGATTAAGCTTGACTATGTCACGCCAGGCAGCTGTGCGGACGGCGAATGCAGTGCGGATGCTCACGAGAACTTGCCACCAGATACCAGTGGTACCGTCAAGGCTTACCATCAAGCTATCATAAACAACAATGCGGTTGGTAAATTCAGGATTGAAATCTCATGGAAGCTTAATCGCGGTAGCCCTTGGTGGAACACCTGGCAGACTTCGGCAGACAGTCTGCGGGTGGACCAGGACATCAACAATTCTGGTGACGATACACTGGTACCTTGGACGTCAGTTCTGCGCACAATTGATTTCTACCGTAAGTTCATCAATGAGCAGACTGTCGCAGCACGACAGGGTCAGGAAATTGCCATTCGACCAGACATGGACAACATGTATGTAGGAAATGCGCAATCAATCACCGGCATCAGCGATGTTCAGAGATATACCGTGGCCATGCATTGGGTCGGGGCAGGGGCGAACCTGATCTCTGGCTCAGATCTGACTCGAATGGACAACCTGGGAAGCATGCTGCTTACGGATCCAGCAGTCTTCGGAACTGGTGGTGTCGCCGAATTTTGCGCCCAATATCCCATGCAGCCACGTAATCCTGAGGGATGGGGTATGCCTGGAGATAATGCTGCAATGCAGCTGCAGGCTTGGGTGGCTGGCCCTAACAAGAATGGCACAGCTGTGGTCATTCTCAGCAACTACGGACCGGACCCTTGTCTGTCCTCTTCGGCTGGATGCTCTCCGACGTATGGACTCAACTGGGGAGGTGTGCACAATGTCAGTATCACAATGGACGACTTGGGGTTGGGCAGTGTATCCCAGGAGTGGAACGTGAGCCGGGTCTGGGGTGGTGGAGGCCGTGGTGGCCCGGATCATACATCGGGCTGGCAAGTCAATGGACGTATCGAGAGCTGGCTGGATGCGAGCGAGAGTGTCATGTACGTTTTGACAAAGGCGTAGACCCCGTTGCATAACGGTTGTGGATGAAGAAGGTAATGGCCACAATGACCAGGCTTGGCCTAACTCTGTTCCACTGTGGGGCACAGCTACCGGAACACGATGGATATCATGCCGACAAGACAAGAAGCGTTCTACATTAGCCGACTACCTTTTTGTTTTTTTTAAAGAAAGTGAATGTCTTGAAATTTTGGTTCTTGTTGACTATACTTGTGTCTATCATAAAGATTGCCGTGACTGGGTTTGGGCCTCGTCGCTCTCGCCATACGCCTCGCTGGAAATTTTCAAATGACTAATGGCGCAAATTCGTGGGAGAGCCTGTACATCTCGAACCCCCTCTTTATAATGCCCAGATTGTGTTTAAGAATGATAGCAATGCTACTTCTTGCTACTACTTCCGCCGCCGCCGCCGCCGCCGCTCGAGGAGCCTTCATTCTTCTTGGCTTCAGCTATAAGAAGGATTTGTGAGAACAACGGCGTGCGACTGAAGCGTCGGGTTAACTTACCAGCAGCCTGCTTAGCACGCATGATGGCGGCGACGTCCTCTTTACTGCGGGCGAATTCAGTGCCAGACATCTGTAGAAGGTTAATGACCTCATAGTAGTTGATGCTCCGTTCGGTAGTCTACATTATTCTTCTTTTTCTGCACCGTTTTCGTTAGTCACCACGAGTCATGATGAGGCTCTGAAAAGGGGGGAGGGGTATTGGGCCAGTTTGTTTTCAGGTTGGATACACGTACGAGGTTCCCTTGTGCTTTGATGTTCTTCTCGCGAGCCTTGTCACGCTGGTTGCCGCGAGTCATGATGCTGCAATGACCTTATGAGAACTGTATCAAGCGTGCTTGGAAGCCAAAATGAGAAAATTGCGAAAGAGCGGTGGGGTCAATCAGGAAAGAGGAGGGACACGGCTGAGAAGTTTCTCCAGCATCGGCTGAAATACGCTCACCGCACGCGAGGCTGAGCCTGTGGCTTAGCCTGCAAACTTGAATGGTAGGCAATTCGCTGGAACGCCGGCAGTTTCAGTCCCTAAAGGGATGACAGCACCGACACGGTAATACAGAAGGTCCATAATTCGTGACCTTATCACACAAAATTTGCCACCCCTATCCTTGCTCTTGACAGAAAAATTTGTACATCATTTTGTCCCCCGGAGTTTACAAGAGTGGACCGAGCTGGCAGCAGCCGGCAAGCCATGGACCACCAAGTTCACTTTGCCCCAGACATGTTGTCACGGGACGGGAAGAACTGTTCTGACGCACAAAAATGCATGTCAGTCAACACAATTTGACTTGCTTCGGACATGGTCTGACAGGTCCGATTGAGAATTGTGCTGCGGCGGGTGCTTGAAGCATGTGGCTTGAAAGAATTCACTTCGATAGCTTTGGCAAGCAATGCTTCTGTCCTCCTGGATTCGCCTTCAGTGCAACACAATTATTTGCCTTATAGCCTGCTGGTGCAGCAGCAGCCCTTTCGCTTGGCTCTCAAATGAGCACAGTTTGTTTTTTCTGTTCTCTTCTTCCTCTTTGTATCCCAATCTTCTCAGGTTGCTTGCCTTCCGAGAAAGGATGCGCGGAAATTTCGTTTCGGCAAAGAGCGAGCAGGGCATCCAGGTATGTACCTAGCTACGGTTTGGTCATCAGTGCTGTAGAGGGGAACGAAGAACGGTGAAAGCGGGCGGGCGGGCGCTTGGCGGGAGGCGAATGACAGTGCGAACCACAGACTGCGTGCGAAGCGCCGGCCCTAAGCGCCTGAAACAGTTGCCCTCTGCACGCAATCGTTCAACGACAGCCACCCGTTTCACTGTGCGCAAGCGAATTCCGCCCAGAAGCACCCCAAACCCTACAGAATCACCGACGCGTCCCCGCCAGGTCCCGTGTTTTAAAATCATTCACGCTCTGCCAGTCTTTCACCATGAAACTTCTGGGTACCTGACGCAGAAGCGCGTGCGACACCGGGGCGCGTGATTTCCGGGCGCTCATTCACCAGTGACCTCATCTTGTCAATAGATCTATTCCCATTGCTGCTTGCCGACAATGGGAAAAGAAGCTTTCTGGTACGCGCTATGTAGAATATCAGCAAGCGTTTGGCCTGGTCAATGGTACCTCTGTACTGAGCGAGCAGAAGCTTGAATACCTGTTAATCGCTCGTTTCTTCGTCTCCTTTGTCTTCCCTTTTTCTTCTTTCTCCTTTCATCATGTGTCACTGCTGAGCTCCGCCTTGCCACCTACCGTTCTCTCTATTCCCTCTTTCCTGCTTGAAGCAGCTTCAGTATTGTTTTCTAACTTTCAAACGCTTGTGTTTATTGCTCGACAGGATCGGGCCTTCTTCTACTTTGTCATTTTCAATATCAACAAGTCTTGAGTGATCTGTGAACAGAGCACTCTCAAAACGGAGATCCCTTACTTCAACCACTCACTTTCGAGCCACATTGCAATCGCAGGTCGATAACTAGCAGGTCAAGGCATCTTCCACCGTTAAACAAAGTTCGCCTCATTCAACTCACCTATCGAGAGAAGAAAGCAAAGATGGGCATCTTCTCGAGAGCCAAGAGCTCTGCTTCGAGCGTTTCGCGGGGCTACATCGTCCTCAATGTCATCAGGTTTTGCAACATCGTCTGCTTGTTGAGCTGTGTCGCTTCCTCGGGCGTGATGCTGGTCAAGACGTTTAACGTGAACAAGTTCTTTTTCTTCGACGGCACCTCGCACGTGTTCACCGGCCTGCTGGCCATCTTTCTTATCATCACCGAGACCTCACTCTTCAGAAAGTATTTCATGCACAACTGGCCCTTGCTCAGCGTCTCGTCTGGCTTCGTCACTCTTGGCGTTCTCATGGTAGTGATTGGCACCTTGATACTGGGCAACCTCAACAAGGAGGCCACCAGCGAACAGTCTCTGGGAACAAGCTTCTGGCAGCTTGTCATCTCTAGTGGAATCATCACTTGCATCTTCGGGCTCATCAATATGCTGGTCAACTTCATGTTCCGCAAGCGCAAGCTCAACATCAGCGCTCGTATGGTCCGGGCTTATGGAGCTTCGGCCGACCAACACGTGGCTGACATCTACGCCTCAGGACCAGCCAACCGGGGTGCGGACGCCTACAACGACTGGCACGAGAAGACTATGGTTCCGACTCAGCAGTCTTCCTATGAAGACATGCGGACCTACGTGAATGAGACGAACAACCTCGACTACAACAATGGCCTGAACCGTGGCCTGTCAGCGAGCCAAGCACCTTCGATGGCCCGCAAGCCGTCGGTGGCCGCATCCGACATGCCCAGCTACTATGGGAGCGGACCAAGTCGTGTGCCGAGTACTCTAAGGAAGGCACCCAGCGTCGTGATGAGTGAGATTGGTGGCAACCCTTACGCCAGGTCCGTGTCTCCTCT
Source organism: Erythroxylum anguifugum (assembly GCA_027478595.1). NCBI lineage: Eukaryota > Viridiplantae > Streptophyta > Magnoliopsida > Malpighiales > Erythroxylaceae > Erythroxylum > Erythroxylum anguifugum. Next base: position 89,984 of record JANIPN010111403.1, read on the forward strand.
GAGCGCGAGCACCGGGAACACCAAATGGCCAAGCTCCAACAGACGCAGCATCAGCGCCCCGGTAGCCTTCGACCCTGAACAGTTCAAGAAGTTCGCCAATGCACACGACATTCCCCGCCCTGCGGACGCTGCTCACCCGGCTCTCAGGGGCGATCAGCAGGATAACTGGGTCTGAGGGAAAGGTACGACTTATGCACGCATGTGAGGAGCATTTAGTAGAGAGGAGTATCTTTGACGCGGAAATGGTAAGCTTTCGATGGTTGAAGGGTTTTGATTTCAAGTTTCTTAGGGGAAGAGATTGTTTGATAGCAAGGTTTGGCTGCTCACGGTTGGCAAGGACGGAGTCCCGGAAGATTAGCCATGACCATTCGTGATACCATTATTTTGTTGTGATAACTCATGACTTTTGTAATAATTCATGATTTTCGTGAATTGCTGTTTCATCGTCGCTGCACTTGCGATACTGCGATCGCGCTACCGGCTCGGATGCTCTGTATTGACGATCGTCGCGGATCACGAACAATTTAGACAGCCAAAAAATACCTGCACAGGCCTTCCCAGTAGCCACTAATCGTTCAAGGTTTCTGGCCAATCACAAGCTGTCTGACAGTAAGGCGACTACCTAGGTATCCAGCGTTCAGCGCGCGAGTGATCGGCGACTGAGTCTTGGCACGCAACTTGTACCCTAATAGGAAACAAGCCATCCGTCGGCCTTCCGGCCCAGTTGTCGGAGGATCTTTCCTATGAACACGACATGTTGAGCCACCTGCCAAGCAAGTGAAGAAGATGTGCACTAACTCAACTGCAAAGTCATCCGATTAATCCCCCGCTGTTAAAACCGCGCTTACCATCTCTGGCAATGTATGAAATGTATCAGATGTGCCCGATTTGAGATTTATGTTTCAGTAGTAGGGCTCACTGCATCATTGAAGTCACGATGCCTTAGGTGAAATGCCTGCCCTTGCTGGCCCGGTGACGTGGGTCTACGTCCGTAAGGATGATAATCGGCAGCAATGTTCGGACAGTCATGGCCCTTTCGGTTGGAGAAGGTGTTCGTGACACAAAGTGGAAGACGCATTGACGGACGTGATTCTGACAGCTTCGTCTAGCAGTGATCAGTACTCCCTTTGCTGGGCTTCGGAAACTGGCTGAAGAAGACCGACGAGTATTACTGATCATACTTCAATATCTATCCGATGGATGATGGCATGAGATGGTATTCCAAGGATCACATGCGATTTGTCATGAACTCCGGCCAGCGAGAAATCCACTCAGAGAGTTACTCATTGGAGAGCGAATTCTTGACGAGCTCAAAACCCGGATTGACCGTTTTCAGCTATTCTTTCGGAAAGACTGACCTGCTGATTCAGTTCATCTTGAAACATAATGATACTTTATCTCCTATGCGACAGTCACGGGTAGGTTTCGGCCCCCACAAACCGTGAGGTCTTCAGTTCGCCAGTCAGTATACGTATAAAGTCAACTATGCCCCAGCTTGAGATGGAGAACAGTTCTATGTTCATCAAGCATCTTGTTCTTGCTAGTTTCTGATCTGTAATTCAATCATGTTTCAATCACATTTATGGGTGTATGGATTGGTGCTCTTCTTTGCCTACCAGATATACCACTGTGACTTTTGGGGTTCCCTGGCCAAAGTGCCCGGACCATTCTGGGCTCGAATCACCAGGTTGTGGGAGCTCAAGGCAGTTCACGATGGCAACTGGATATATAAGCATCAGCACCTTCACCGCAAGTATGGTATGTGGGTTCGATTGGCCGCATTTGTTGTTTCAACAGTCATGTATGACACAGCTCTTAACTGTCAGGCTCCAACCACACTTTGCTGCCTCTCAGCCTCACATTATTCTTCATGTATTTGAGGAATACTGACTGGTATCTAGGTTCTGTGGTACGGCTTGGACCAAACAAGTACAGCATTGATGATCCTGAGGCTGTAAAGGCTATTTACGGTCACGGATCAAAATTTACAAAGACAGCATTCTATACTACTCTGTCCGACCCCAACTACCCGGCCACACTGGCGAGCCTCTTTGCAGACCCAAATATTGACAGACACCGGAAGAACCGCAAAGAAGTTGCGAGTCTATACTCGATGACAACCCTTCGCTCGTACGAGCCGCTTGTCGACGAGGTTTCAAAAGAATTCTGTGACCGGCTGAGAGGTTTCGCCAATACCGGCGAGAATATCGTTATGACGGATTTCCTTACATACTATGCCTTCGACGTTATTGGCAAGATCACCGTCAGTGGATCACAACGAGTTTCTAAGATGTGTTTCTGACCATAGCAGCTCAACGACACCTTCGGATTCATTCGCAGTGGCCGGGACGATGATGGGGTTCTGCGAGCCACCGAAAACGCGATGCACTACATGAGTTCAGTCGGCATGGTTCCTGAAATTCATTTCTTCCTAGCGAAGCTCAGGAAGCTTGCCAGAGGCGGTACCCCGCTAGCGAGCGTGAGAGACTCGACTAGAAGTCGATATGCGAAGAGGCAGGCGGCCGTCGACTCTGGTGTAGTCGATGCACACGACGACTTTGCAAAGAAGCTGATCCATATGCACCGTGGGGGGAAAGTGGATGATGCGAACATGTGGCTGACCATGTTTACGAACGTCGTGGCTGGTTCTGACACGACAGGCAACAGTCTCAGCGCCATTGTCTGGTACCTAGCCAAGAACGAGAACTGCTTGGCTAAACTTCAAGACGAGGTCCGGGAGTTTGAGGCAGCAGGAAAGCTCTCTGACCCTGTCACTTTCGCAGAGGCGCAGTCAATGCCCTATCTACAAGCTGTCATCAAGGAAAGCCTTCGTATCCACCCCGTGGGTGGACTGCTGCTGCCTCGCCATGTACCCAAGGGTGGCGTGGACCTCTGCGGTCACCACTTCCCAGAAGGGGTGAGCTGACTTGGGCGATCTATTTGATTGAAGTCTGTGTTAGCTAACGTATCTCAGGCAACAGTTGGATCGACGGCATGGACTGCGAATTTCAACGCTCAGATATTCGGCAGCGACACTGACAAGTTCAAGCCCGAACGCTGGCTCACCGGCCCTGAGAAGTCGCGCTTTATGGAGAACAGCATGCTGACGGTAAGTGCAATGTGCGAGCGAAGAGGCCTGAGGCTGGGTGCACAATGCTGACTCTCGATCAGTTCGGCGCTGGCTCACGCACATGCATAGGAAAAAACATAAGCCTTCTGGAACTATCGAAACTGATCCCTCAGCTGTATCGCAAGTTTGACTTTGAACTCGCCGGACCGTTTGCTGACCGCGAGATCGATTCCATGTGGTTCGTGACGCAAAAGTTCACGTGTCAGGTAAAGCTTCGCGAACGAGACTGAGAGTGACAGAGGGCTTGGAGCATCTCCAGGATGGGCGGTGCGAGAGTCTTGGTTTTGTGGGATCGGTTAGATCTGAGGAGAACGTTTTTATAAGGAATGTCAATGTGTGTTTGAAGACTGTATTCTACTTTTTACAACTCGTACGGGACTTCGCAAAGATACCTGAGTGGGCTCACTAAAGTCGATGGTATGTCTCATTTGCTCGTCACCGAAGTATGCGACAACCTGCAAATAGATGTATCGTCATGCGTCAAACAAAACGCTTTGCGGTCTTTGCCTGCTGACGGAAAGTGGTCGCACGCGGCATATCATGTGTAGAGTCTCGGGTGGCCACTGCTGCTGCCATACTAAAAGCCTGAAGCGCTATGACAATCCGCATTGTCGGACAATGAAAGAAATCGACAGATCTGTGTGCCACTGTAATGTGATTAATAGTGACGCTACTCCCACGCCTTTCATCAAACTTGACCTCAAAAACGACTCCTGCTTATCACTCATTTCAAGATAGATTATCAGAGTCTGATCAGATCAAATTGCATTGAGCTGCCGGCCAATAGGTACGTACCTTCCCTCATTTACTATCACCTTGCTAACTCAGTGGTAGCTCAGCCGCTAATTCGTGGGAGAACAGCGGGGCACGCCCAGCCATCGTCCTGTTGCCAGGCAACGTTGCACCGCAGCCCAAACCTTTCGGCGGGTCCCTCGATCAACACAGGGCCGCGCAGGAGACACACACGCACAATCAATGGATTAGGCGGAGACACTTGGTGCCACTACTACTAGTTGGGGATCCCACCCACACATTATTGCTGGCCGCCAGTCCATCTCGACATTCTGACGCTTCACGCATCAACATCACCAGACTTTGCGCTCAACAGGTAAGTTAGGTAAGTCCAAAGGTAAGAAGCGAGCATCGATCAGGGAAATATTCAACCACGAAGCAGCAACAGCAAGCCAACCTCTCGCCCGTGCAGTCGATTGGAGCCTAGACGAGACACCGCCTGTAACAACACCCCTGCAAACAGCTTTCCATTTGCAAGCATCACCCACTAAGCGATACAAGACCTCATGCGCCGGTTCGCACAACATATCCACCCTAGAAACATCAGAGCATCATAGAGAGATCGCTCGCAAGAAGGCAAAGTCGCTATTCACACTGACACGACTGCGATAATGGATAGCCCCACCCCCGTGGGCTCACCGCTCGCGCCGGGCGCCAGCAAGGAGGAAGCGCTCGACTATTACAAGAAGCAATACGAGCTACTTGAGGCCGAGCTCGCAGACTTCCAGCAGTCCAGTAGGGAGCTCGAAGCCGAGCTTGAGAAGGATGTTGAGGCCGCCGAGTTGCGAGAGCGACAGCTGCAGGAGAAGGTGGAATCGCTCAATTTCGAGGTCGATGAGTGGAAGGCGAAGCACAAGCAATCTAAAGCAGAGGCGAACTCCGCGCAGAACAAACTACAAAAGGAAATCACCGAGCTCAGGGATATCAACCGAAACACACAACTAAAATTGAGGGACATGGAGGTACAGAACGATGATTTCGAGCGCCAGGCACGGAATACCACCTCCTCGCTTGAGGACATCGAGTCCAAATACAATTCTGCGATTGAACGCAGCGTCATACTCGAAGGCGAGATCAAGTCGGGAGAGCAGGAACGAGAGGACCTGCGGATAGAGGCGCAAAGACTTCGAGAGGAGCTGGCAGATCTCAAGGTTGAGGCAGAGATCAGGCAGGAGAAGCTGCGGCTGGCGGAGGATGCTGTGGAAGAGGCGCGAGCTGCAATGGCTGCTGGTACTCAGCACGAGGTCACGCAAAGGCCACAATCTGTGGCATCGGACCACTCTCCCCTCACCTCGGAGATCTCTGCAGGAATGGCTACACCACCAGCAAAATCAGTGTCTTCAGCGACATCGGAGGATCCAACGATTCCATCACCAGCCAAGGTGGAGAAGGTCGCACCTGCAGTGGCAGCTCCGGTTCCAGTCGCCTCAAAATCACGGCCTTCGGTGGGCAATATGACGACCCCTCGTCCAAGCCATTACACTGGCAGGCCAAGGAATACCACCAGAACCTCCATTCCTGGTCCTGGCAACAGTAACGCTCTTGCAACACCTGCTGTACGGCGCACGACGTTGTACCGAAACGACCCAATGAATGGACCCTCGTCATCCCTTAACCACGTTCGTGGCCTCATGCACAAGATGCAGAGCCTGCAAGCCCGTGTGCAATCAGCAAAATCCAGGTTGCCAGCACCGACACATACACCTCCTCGAGCATCACCGAGACCAGCCTCAAGTCTAAGCAACGCCTACATGTCGAGCAATGTCACGGTTAGGTCCTCAAGAAAGCGTGCCAGCGCCTCAACCGGCACTCACAGTGCCGTACCCACACCGAGCGAATCTTCCGGCCCTTCCTCCATACCACCAGCTTCAGTCGGCTACGACCGAACAACGAGCAGACTCTCGTATGGACAGCAGCAGTCTGGCATCCGACCACCATCACGACAATCTCTGTCATCGAGGCAATCAATGTCCAATCTTCCCTCTGTCTCGTCAACTAGCCGTCCAGGAAGCAGGCAGAGCATGTCAGGCGCCAAGACGCCGCTCGGTCACTACAATGATGCGAACAGGATAACAAGACCACGATCTAGTGCTGCTGGCACCTTCTCCCACTATCAAGGCGTGAGACAAACGGTGAGCCAGCTGAGCAACTATGGCATGGCCGAAAGCCCGGAAGAGAGGCGAGGTCTCAGCTCGGACGACATGACCACACCCACGCCTAGGAGGCAGAGTGGAATACCGGCACCGACCAAGCGTACCAGCATGAGCCAACTTGGAAGGCGGACAAGCAAAGGACTTGCCGAGCCAGGAAATATGGGTCCTCCCGCCAAAAAGGTGACCGGTCTGGAAGAGACATATTAAGTTTCGAGAGGTTAATACAATGTACATAGAAAAAACTAGCTCGGGCACAGGAGGGGAAGTGAGAAAAGGGGAACACGTTCTGCCGGACAAGCATCTCCGGCTTTCTTTTGTTAGAACGAGAGGCTACGCATTGAGCACTTTCTTGACTTCTCCAGACCAGAGAAGGGGCAAAAATGCTTCTATCGGGTCTGCCTTAGGACGGCATTATTACGAGTTGACGAGTGGGACGATTTCTCTTGACATGGTATTCGTCTATCTTATGTGGTTCTGGCATATCCTTAGAAATGCCGAATCCATTCTACTATTAATCCACTTGCGTGAAGAGACGATTTATTTGACAAGAAATGAAAGCAAAAATGTTCACAACAATCGCATCAACGAACATAATCCCGAGAAGGGGCATCTACGTGACACAACATAAATCTTCTGATAGTGGCGAGACCGGCAGTACATACGAAAATTGTAGTTTCGGATATAAGGCCTGATGGAATTTGGTGGCATAATTTCGTAGCAGAAGGCGAATTGAGGATTAGAAATATGTAGAGCGCCAAAAATTTACTGACCAGTCTACCATCAAGGATTCGAATATTCCGATTTTAAAATTTATTTCTCGATCTAGGAGAAGACTTCACTCCCCAGTCTGCGATTCTTCTACCCACCAGTTTTTTCCGTTCGGCTTCTGAGCAGCCATTACGTTTATCCTCTTCATCGCTGCGCATTCTTAAAGCCCAAAGACCAAAAGACAATTTGATCTGACAATTTTTCCCTCCCATTCGGTCCTCTAGCTGCAGAGAAGCTGCTCATCGACCATGGATATCCGAGTCTTGCACGTCAACGACCTGCCACATGTGCAGCACACCAACCTTACCAACCTGCCCGAAAACTACTTTCTGAAATACTATCTTTACCACGCACTTACTTGGCCAACATTATCCTACGTTGCCGTCGATGTCTCCAGACCCAAGAGGACAGCGCATGACCCACCGAAGATTGTGGGCTATGTGCTGGCTAAGATGGAAGAAGAGCCCTCAGACGGCGTTCCCCACGGACACATTACCAGCCTTAGTGTGATGCGAACACATCGTCGCCTGGGTCTTGCAGAAAAGCTGATGCGGATGAGCCGTAAGTATATTCAGGACTGTGTTTGTTGATTTAGATTATTCTTCCCCCTTGAGGACATCTTGTTTGTTCAATTTGACGACACTTGGCTATTCATATCAGTGGATTGAAGGGATTGCCATGCTCTGTCTCATACCAAAATTTCTACCAAGCTGCGTACAAGTCACCCTTTTCACCTCTACTAACTCATATCCAGAAAGAGCAATGGTCGAGACATGCAACGCACAGTACGTCTCGCTGCATGTGCGCATGTCCAACGTCGCTGCCCTGCATCTCTACCGCGACACGCTGGGGTTCAAAGTGGAGAAGATCGAGAGCAAGTACTACGCCGATGGTGAAGATGCCTACAGCATGAAGATGGACCTCGGCTTCATCCGCGAGCAGATCCAGGACGAGCTGGACGAGGCTGCCGAGGCCGCGGATGAGGGTGACGAGGTTGGTGAGGCGGGCAAGGCACCGGAGAAGGAACGTAAGCGCAAAGTCAAAGTGGGCAGAAGCCTGGGTGTGGCAGATCTCGTGGAGAAATGAATTCGCAGAGTTGAGTGGGAATGAACATGCAGGATGGTGTCGTAGTTTCGGCTACGTGGATTAGCTTTGATAAGTGGTGACGATGGTATGACTGGGACTGGCATACTCTCTGGTAGCGGGTACCTTCGTTGAAATTGAAGAGAAAGTGAAGGAGCTATTCATGGTGTCATTATGATAGACAGGCCAAAAGCTACGAATCACAATCATTGTAGATGGTGTTAAATTTAAGTTTCAACAGCAATAGTTGGAAAGCAGCGACTGCGGAGATGCATCAAGCTCAATGGATTTTCAAATAAAATATTTGAATAATCGACAGTATATGAAATCCTTCTGTGCTGCTATTAGCCAATTAAGATGGTACTGGCTATTTGCTGTTATACAAAAACACAATCGTCCAACAAACAAGCCAACAACAAAACAGTTGTGAATTCAATCATGCTGGCGCTATGCGGTGGATGGGGGCAACTAACTCCGTGAGCTTCCCTTGCCTTCTTTTCGATCATTGACTAAGCCGCGACCTGGACCTGTGCGGGCAATTCAGAACCGTTTGGGAGCTATTGACGCAAAGAAGATCTTCCCTAATCTTTTTTCTACATAGACCATATTTCCGATTCCATCTCTGGGCGTTCGTACTGCAACGGAATCACTCATTTCTCTGACGCTCCATCTCTTTTTGGTGTCGAGTCTTTCTTCCCTTATAGATCAACGTGTGGAGCCTGGCATAGCGTCATCTGTGCCTCCGCTGCCTGGCCGCCACAGGGCTCTGTGCGCGTTCACAAAGCCAAGCAGCTCGCCCTTCTCGCCCAAGTGACGACTTTTCTCTCTACTTCCCTCCACACAGAAACACAACATGTCGGAGCCAATGTCTGATGCGGAGAAAATCCGCAATAAACGGCTCGCAAAGCTGGGCTCCTCTGCACAGTCACCATCACAGCCGAAGCCCGCTGCACAAGCTCCTTCACAGTCCCCACCTCCGGCTGCGAGCACCTCCTCCGCCGGCAGCAGCCAGCCCCAACCGCCACAGAAGAGTACCACGACGCAATCGCCAGTCACCAATCCTTTCTCCCAACTTAAACCGCCAGAAGGTTCTTCAGTATCAACGAAAATCAACATCACCCCGGCAAGGCCAGCAGAAAACTCGAGAAAGAGGAGCTTCACGGCTGCGGATGAGCAGCCGTTGGAAGAATGGCAGGACAAGCAGCTTCGGAGCGTGTTCAGGTTGAGTCTGGACCCGGAAGAAAAGCAGGATCGCCGTGGTAACAAGCTGAGCTTCCTCAGCGACCTGCGTAGCGAGCTCGAGGAGCAGGGTGCCCCTCTCAGGATGGATTCTGGACTGCTTGACCAAGCTCTGATAGAGGCTGCCTCGAGCCTGCCATCGAAAACTACACCGCTCGAGTACTTTGTCGCTTCATGGAAGAGAGTGGGGGAGCTGTGGAGGAAATGGAAGGCCAAGCCGCAGGATGAGAGGAGGGAGGTTTTGGAGGAGGCACGACGAGTCTGCATGAACTACTGCATTGTGGCCATAACGTTTCCGGACACGTTCGGACGATCAGAGAGCGAAAATTCTCTCGCACAGCATCTGATACTCGACCAGGACGATGAAAGGGGCATAGATCATGACTTTCTGACCGAAATCAGCTCCCGCATGGCTGACGATGAATCTGCCGAGAGCGCCGTTGTGGGAGCGATCGAGAAGCTGAGCAGGGATATGCGGGCTATGTCGATGAACGATAATTACAAGGCCTACGTGCTGGCTCTGAGAAATCTCGTTCGCTACCCGCAAATTGTAGACTCTCTGATCCAGTCTGAGCTGTTCCTGCCAGAAAAGGTAGAGGCAGCTCGGTTTGAGGTCGACACTCTGCTTGGGCCTTTCTTTCAAATATCACCACTTCAGGGCCCTGTGGCCAGCATCTTCTTTGCGTCACCAAGAACTAAAGACCGCGGTTCAATAGCCAACGCCCAGGAAGCTTTACGGATGAGTCTACGAACACACCAGACTGAGCTTGACGATATTGTCGACAAGTTCATCAAGCGGTCCAAAGACACGAGGGCCAAGATGCTCGATTGGTTTGCTAGGGCAGTCAATCTCAACCACAAGCGTAGAGCGCTCCAGGTCGATCAGAAGACTGTTTCATCAGATGGCTTCATGCTGAATGTGACATCGTGCCTCGATAACCTCTGCAGCCCCTTCATGGATGCCACATTCTCAAAACTTGATCGAATAGACCCAGATTACCTTCGGCGAAAGCCGAGGGTCGACATCAGTGATGAGACCAAGATCAACGCTGACCAGAAAACCGCGGACGAGTTCTATAACACGAAAGTGGACGGCGAATCGAACTTTATCTCGGAGGTTTTCTTCCTTAACGTTGCAGCACACCACTATGGCACTGAGGCGATAGCATCGTCACTCAAGAAGATTGAAAAAGATCTCAAGTGGCTAGAGAAGAATCTGGCGACGCTGGAGAACGACAGGAACAAGATTGCTGCGACCAGGCCCAATCAGCTTCCCATGTTCGACCGTGCCTTGGAGAAATACCGCGACCAACTGGACAAGGGTCTTTCGTACAAGTACGCGATCCAAGGAGTTCTACTAGACAAGCTGAATCAAGCGCGCTCCATGCAGTTCATGCGTTACGTTATCGTGTGGATGCTGAATCTTGTCTCCCCAGGCCGATCGTACCCGAAGCAGGCCTTGAAGCTGCCCCTGGCAGATGAACAGGCCACAGTCTTCACATGCTTACCAGAGTACTTTGTCGATGATGTCGTCAGCAACTTCAGGTTCATTGTCAGCACGATGCCTGATATCCTGACATCGACGCAGAGCGAGGAACTAGTGACGATGTGCATCACTTTCCTGAGATCATCCGAATATATCAAAAACCCATACCTCAAAGCAGGCCTGATTACCATCATGTTCACGGGCACATTCCCTGTTTATGGCCGATCAAGAGGCGTGCTCACTGAGCTTTTAAATTCGATGAAATTCTCGACCGACCACCTGCTCCACTCGCTGATGAAATTCTACATCGAAGTCGAGAACACGGGAGCGCACACGCAATTCTACGACAAATTCAACATTCGTTTCGAGATCTTCCAGATCATTAAAGCTATCTGGGCGAACAGAGTATTCAAGGATCAATTAGAAGCGGAAGCTAAAGTCAACCATGACTTTTTCGTGCGGTTCGTCAACCTGTTGCTCAACGACGTCACATACGTACTTGATGAGGCGCTGTCAAGTTTATACAAGATCAAAGAATTGGAGACGTTCCTTGGCTCGAGAGAGGCTCAGACGCTTGACGCAGCTGCCAAGCAGGAGAAAGAGGAAGCGTTGTCGGATGCCGAGGGGAAGGTCAAATCGTACATGCAGCTGACAAATGAGACTATGGAGATGCTAAACTTGTTCACTGAAGCGTTGCCAGAATCGTTCACCGCTCCAGAAATTGTGCAGCGTCTCGCCGACATGCTGGACTACAATCTGGAGGCCATGGTGGGGCCCAAGGCAACAGAGTTGAAGGTAAGTCTTTCCCCATTTTTCTAGCATCGTCAGTATCTGACCATCCGGCAATCAGGTCACAAAAATGAACGAGTACGGCTTCAATCCAGGCTCGCTTCTCACATCAATTGCTGGCGTGTACCTGAACCTGCGGAAACAAAACCGTCTCGTCACTGCTGTTGCGCGCGACGGCCGCTCATACAGACACGAACTATTCGAAGCTGCCGAGCGCACGCTACGAAAAAGGAACCTGCGTGCCGTACAGGAGATTGACGCACTGATGAAGTTTGCCAACGCAGTGCGGCGCGCCAAGGAAGAGGACGATCAGGCCGAGGAGGACCTGGGCGAAATTCCAGACGAGTTCCTGGATCCGCTCATGGCCACGCTAATGGAGGATCCTGTGATCCTGCCAACATCGCGCGTTACGATTGACCGTTCAACAATCCGGTCGCATCTCCTCAGCGACCCTAACGATCCGTTCAACCGTAGCCCGCTGAAGATTGAAGACGTCATCCCAGATGAGGAGAAGAGGGCGCAGATTGAGGCGTTTAAGGCCGAGAAGAAGGCGCAGAAGCTGCAGCAGAAAGAAGGAGGGCCCAGTGCGGCTGCTGATGATACGAAGATGGATACGAGCTGAGCGGAGTAGTAGAGAAGAAGCAGCTTCTTGGCTGGTGTCATTGCCTATTAGATGCCATTGCCGACGATGAGAGTTGGTACGAAGTGGTGAGAGTAACGAAGAAGACGACACATGCGGACGGCCTGACAAAAGCGACGAGAGACCAAGGCCTTTACGGGCCTGTAGGGGCGTGCTGTCCAGATAGATGCTAAGATCTCAGCAGAAGCTACAACATGTGGAAAACACGCCCGGCAGAGCGTATGAGTGAAACTTGGAAGAAGTATATTTAATCCAATCAAGTTCGAAGAACAATTACCGCACCAGGTGCCTCTCGTTGTATGCCCGAATACGTGGACCTATCGTACTTTGTTGAACTGTGAGTCGAGTCGAGGGACACGGACGTTTTTCTTCTTACAGAAAACACCTGCGCAGTGATATCGCGAAACCTGTCGTAACAAATATTCAATCGCATACATACAAGCCTGCAGATCGCACTCAAGACCTAGCCTCCTGGTTAACTTTGCTGGGCCTGATTCTCAATTCTGAAGCATCATTTTTCAAACTATGTCATGTCGTTGTAGATATAGAAGAGGAAACTCGTTACTCTACGCTTGTTCATTTCATGTCCCTTCCTCCTTTTCTTCCTTCGCTCCCTCCCTCCCTATTTTCACCCCCACTCCTCTCACACAACCCCGCACAGCCATTCTCCCCTTCAATCCAGCGGTAACCAATGCCCAAACCAGCCCTTGGGATCATACCTCGCCTTCAACACCCTCAGCCTGTCCAAGGAGCCCGCATACACCGTCTCCGGGCTCTCATCGCCATGAGCAAAGTTGACATACGTCCGATTGACGCCCGGCGCGAACCCAGCCGTCGCTCGCCACATATCCCTGACGCGTGACGCGAAGGCGTTCGCTGCCCCGTCCAGCGCCGCGTCCGTGTACCACGGTATCACGACCGCGTTGAATCTCACATCGCGGTTCGGGAAGCTTGCTGCTGACGAGCCTGCTGCTGACGAGCTTGCTGCCGAGGACTCGTCTCCGAGTGTGCTCAAAGTCTGCGCTCTGGCCAACGAGTACGCTTCTAGGAGAACTAGGCTCCTCGCCACCTCGCCACTGTACGCGTTTGAGAAATTCCGGTATGACTCCCAGACTGCGCGCCAGGTGTGCGGGTCCATTCTGGCGAGTCCGGCGCCGTAGGCGGGTTTTCGCGCACCCTTGGTGCATAGTCCTGCTGCGGTGGCGGCAGCGTTCCATGAGGTGTAGGGGACGACGGAGGTGTCGTCGCTTGAAGGTCCGACGGCGAAGAGGGATGCGAAGGCGGCTCGGCCCGTGACTATGTCTCCGCCGTAGTAGAAGGGGACCGCTTGGATGCTGTTGTTGATGAAGTATAGAAAGACGTTCATTGGAGGCAGGAGGATGAGGTCGTCGATAGCGGCGATGAGAGGTTCGAGTTTGGAGGGAGAGAAGCTGAGGGTTCCAGTCCATGCGCTGCTGGCGTTTGAGATGATGTTGCTGGTGATGGGGTTGGGGACGGAGGTGATGTCGGAGACGGGTGTGGAGGGGCTTCTGCTGCCATTTATGTTGGCATTGACGTTCAGCAGTGTCGCATTATCCAACGGGTACGCCTTCATGATAACGGACGTGACGATGCCAAAGTTCGGCCCAGCCCCAAGCAAAGCCCAGAAGAGATCCGAATCAACACCTTGGGTCAAATTCGCCACCATACTCCCATTGGCTAGCACCACGTTCATGGCTAGCACGTTGTCAACTGAAAACCCATATAGCCCAAGCAAGTTGCCGTATCCGCCACCAAGTGTTGCCCCAAGCGCGCCAATGCAGTTGCAGTTACCCACAACCACCTCACTATTGGCTGCCGCAGCAGCTCCAACCACGTCGCTGACCAGCGCGCCACCTCCGATCTTGACCTGTTTTCTGTCCGGACTGAAAGTAACAGAGTTGAGCGATTCTAGATCAATCAGCACTCCGCGGGACGAGTTCAGATGAAAGTTGGAGATCCAGCCGTGGCCACCGCCCTGGGCGAGAAATGGCCGATCGTTGCTTATGCAGTACTGCACCTGTGCTAGTGGTCAGTTTACAAATAACAGGACGGCACGAGAGGCTTATCCATACCGTGGCTCGCACGTCATCCTCCGTAGCCACACTAACCACGAAGCCTGCGTCTGGCGCGTCAAAGGTGCTCCATCTCGGCGCCTCCGCTGTTCCTTGGCTGATTGATGCGTTGTGAGAGAGCCAGAAATGTAGGCCGGACCTGGAGTGATCCGAATCTGGTTGCACGGGTCGAGATAGCGTGATGCTGCGACCACTGGAGAAGGAGGCAAACGGTGAGATAAAAACAAGTAAAAAGAAGGAAAGAATCATGATGTACACTTTGGAATACAAGGAACAGGTGATCTGACGCCCCAACGGGTCATTGCAGGGACGCAACGAGAGATGTCCTCGACCTTCAGACAGTGAACCTCACGATTTCTGGAAACAGTCGAGAGACAAGTCCGAGCAATTGCGTCCATTCGCTCTCCATTTGACTGCCTCATCAGCCACAGGAAGAAAAACGCATGTCAAGGCGCGACAGACTGCCTTTTCTTTTCACCGCGACATGCCTGCCCCGCTACAGGCATTGTGGGACAGAAATTTTTGGGCGACATTGGTAGAGAATGATGCCTAAAACGAAGAGCCGAAGCTGCGGGAGAACCACCATCTAGATCCCTGCCCCTAGAATGCTTGAAGTTGGAACAAAATTCCAAAGCAGGCTGATTCATCCTCCCAACATCATGTTCAGGAAGAGAGACCGCCAAACGCGTGCAGCTTCCACAAAAGAAGAGGGGAGACGAAAAGGGGAAAACATCAGATACGCGCACGGTCATCTACCAGGCAAGAGGACTCCATACTGCGCGATTTTGCCAGGTTGTCTGCAGGCATGTAGAAATGTGTACGCATGTGAGCATGTATGTGTAAATGAAGTTGGGAATGTCGGACTTTCTGAGACGTTGTGCTTCCCACATGGCAGGCAACCTGTCGGGCGCGTGTCCGAACGACCCGGCTTGCAGCCAATGGTGGCCACGGACGTCGAGGTGGATACCTCTACGCATCCCTGAGCATCGGATGAGCAGATCATGGAACATGCCGGTTGATTTCGGCATTATGCTGCAAGACGTGCGTGTCTCTGTTGCTCTGTGCAGGGAAGTCTTTTGTGGCGCCGATTCCGACTTTTGGAAGCAGTTTGGTCCATAGTGGCAAATCGACCTTCAGCTGGCTCTTCTACCTGTCAATTACTGAGACTGTCAATGTCGTTGCCCGAGGAGAAGCTTCTGTTCACACAGAGACATCATTGAAAGATTTATCAAAAAAAAGAAAGATAAAGAGCCGCTACTCAATCTCGAAAATGCAAGAAGTTTATCAGGATCTGATCTGCGCTTGTATCTCATCGCCAGGACGGTATTTTCCTGTTTGAAGCGCAGTCTTATCGGGCCTTGACACCCGGATTGTTGACGTCTTTACGTAAAGACACTGTATGCGATGCAGCCGCCCGTCAATGCACGCACGAATATCAAGTAGTGAACCCTGAGGAGACAGCAGACAGTGCTTTGGCGTCCGCTTAACGAGATCCACCGCCTTACTGCGGCTCCTTCACATGCGACAACCATATGAGAGAAAAGTCGAACAGAGCTGCACGATTCGACTGGGACCGTGACTCAGTACGCCCGATCTCGCAACGGTCAACCATAACAGAGCCTGCACGTCGGCCTTGTTTGGTCAAGATCTTCAGTTCTGTTCAGGGAAATAATGACGGAGACGATGCATGTGTTCACATCTGAGCTCAAGCATCTTGTGTCGTATGCAGGGATGCAGTTTTGCTGCAAGAGTTCAAAACGTCTGGCCGGTCAAAGCGCTGACTGATTGCCGATCTCGCGTAATTTCCTTGCTGGATATCGGAGTCGTGAGCTTCAGCTCGCTTAGGTTGGCCGTAAGCAGCAGGGGTAACAACTAGCTGGCAGTCAGGCTGCCTGTGGCAGCGCAGAATCAAAGCGCTACGCGTAGATCGGAGACGAAGAATGAAAGAGCCGAGTTGAGAGGAGCCGCTTATGAGTGTGCAGGCCCGCCATGATGAGAAAAATTGTTGAGAAGCTTAAGTGTGCCACCGAATGAAGAGTTGGATTGGTCTCTAAAGTGTCTCATCGTGGGATGGGGTTCGACTGATTTTCTGTCCGAAGGCATTGGCTGTGTTCTCGTACCTTCAATCGTCTCCTAGCAGAAGAGAGTGTCGATGACTTTAGTATACCGACAGTCAAAAGCGCACAAAGTCGCTGGACTCGACGGCACGTGCAACGTGATGTTCGCGATTTCCACCGATGCCCAATCAAAAGAGTCTGATCCAGTCTGGATAGAATAGCGCCAAAGCCATGTTTAGACCGTTTCAACTTGAATTATCTCATACACTGGCAAGCCGGTTCATCAAGAAGAGATGCCTGGACAGAACAAGCTTAAGTGTAATGAGAAAAGGTCTGTGGATAGCTTTGTGCCTATCATCACGCGAAATTGAGTGGGTGTGGTACAATTCAGTCAAACCAGGCAAGTCCGGTGCCACAAGTTGTTGAAACCCAATCTCTGACACCTGTTCGCAAACGACAACCAATGGCCGAAATAGGCGTTTGATGCCAATGTCAAAGAATTCTAGGACAGAATCCATCTTATGACATGTCCATCAAATTCAGTTAATAGGAGTTGCTACTAACACTCAGACACTTTTTGTATCAGAATGGTAAGACCGAGCAATTGAAGACAAGTGAACATAAGTATCCCACCTCGGAAAAGTAAAGACTGCGAATTGTGGAAAGCTCGGCATACTTTCTGCAGGCTCTCACTTCTCATCGAGAGCAGTCGTTGCCAATAAGCTCCCAAAGGCTCAATCACAAGCCAACGAACTTGTCGCACTTCTGAGCAGCAGATTGCCATTCTGACAAGACGTGCTAAGCAGATTTTAAACTCATAAATAAGTCCGCTGCAGCACCAGCAGCCGCCGACCAACAAAGCTACAATTTGCACGTTCGAATTGGCAGCAACAAATAGACAGAACTACATTCAAGTCGAAAAAGACTGTTCACTAACGCAGAAAACGCCAGACTTCGTCACAGAGAAGTGGCAAAATTTCACAAGTCGGGCAGCGATCGCAGACACGGAACGTTGCACGATCCAGCACTTTGGTGCATGGTTTCGAAACTCATGCTGGCATCCACGAGAAATTTCGAATGGCTGGAAGAGAATGGAAAGTTGTACCGGTGGTTTTTAGCTACTTAATGCTAGGGTAGAAGATCAGATGGTAATGGACTTCGGCACCATGCAAATGTGATATTTGCGTTGACATCAGTCATCGAGACCGGTTCGAGGTAAACACTTACAAAAATGGCATATATAAATAGAAAAAATTGCTCCGAA
Organism: Erythroxylum anguifugum; assembly: GCA_027478595.1. Taxonomy (NCBI): domain Eukaryota; kingdom Viridiplantae; phylum Streptophyta; class Magnoliopsida; order Malpighiales; family Erythroxylaceae; genus Erythroxylum; species Erythroxylum anguifugum. The sequence continues at coordinate 107,478 of JANIPN010111403.1, forward strand.
ATCATCGAGGCGGAATGGCCGAGTGGTCTAAGGCGACTGACTAGAAATCAGTTCTCTTCGGAGGCGCAGGTTCAAATCCTGCTTCCGTCGCCATTTCTTTTTCGTTTCCACTTGGAGAGAAGGATGGAAGAGGCGTCATGAACGAAGATCGAAATATGGCGAGAACTTCTTTTTTTTTTTGGAGCAATTGCGAAGTCAAGCCTTTGAAATTGAACAAGGAAGGCCGATTCACGTCATGACGAGATGCAGTACGATGGTGAGGTGATTTCAACCTGCACAGACAACAGCAAGACTTCGACGATCGAAGCTGAGCATGGGATCGGAGAACGGAGCTGCGCTGCCCCATGTACCCCTGTAGCGTTTTGTTAGCGATCGGCAGGACGGAACGTACCTAGGCTTGCCGAACACTTTGCTGTCTGTCAGTCAACTCATGGGTCATTTTGTTATGGTTTTCAACTCGTGGCCGTAACTTGACCTTGTTGATGGTCCGGCGGCACAGCAGGTAAATTATGTTGAGAGAAAAGCGCTGTGGTCCACAGCTGTCTGTGTTTTACTTTGTATCTCCTTGCTTAAAATGTTGTGCATCAGGGATGTTTGAGTTCATGACTAAGAAGAGGCGTCTCTACTGTTTTCCTAAATGCCCATTGTGGATGTAAAAAACATCAATATAGGCAGGCAACTCCAGTTAGACCATGCGCCAGACCATGCGCCAGACCATGCGCCTTCAAAGCTACTGTTCTCGTTAAGCAGGGTCTGTACACCACACCTGCGCTTTGTCTTGCCTCCACAAGGACCACAATTCGGAGCCTATTTACAGCAAGCTTTAAGCTTTCGAGTTGTTTTCATAATCAATCGGCACTCTGAAGATGGGAACCATTGGCGGAAAATTGTGGTGCACTCGGTCTGGGAGTGTATGGGCACATGTGTTGTACGACAAGCTGGAAGCCAACCTGTGGAATAGATTAAGGGTAACAATTGTCGAAATTGGTGTCGAGTTGGATATTAGCTAAGCGCGATCTGAATCTGAACCAAATGATGTGTTCAGCTACTTCGGGGAAAAAATATCGTCATATGGTCTGTTCCAATGTGTTGTCATATCACTTGAATCTTACGCTGGTAGAGTAAAAGTTTCAAAGAGAGATGTATCTCCTGACATGGAAACGAGCAATTACTTCCATCAGATTCTAGGCTCAGAGACTCTTTGGGCATGTTAATGGAAAATATCAAAGAAATTGTTCATTGATCAGGGATTAAACCCAGCTGAGTTCGCCTTTTGTGGCGCTCACTTCGTAACGCTTCGACAAGTAAGCCTTCTCTCCTAAACAAAAAAGATCCGAAAATTGTTGCTTCAAGACCCTGAAGCTGCATATATCGCTAAATTTCTGGTGCGCCGTTGCTCCCACTCTTTAAACTCCTCTGATTTGTTCTGGATCAATTCAAAGAACAACCTCATCCTATCCGCTCCTGGTCACAAAGATAGGGACATCGCTTAGGTCGACGCCAAAGCCCTCTGCCAGGTTGCCAGCACCGTTCTTCCTGCTAGCCTGCTGTCCGCCGAGAGTTCTCGTGCCTGCACTTCCGCCAACACCCTTTCCACGTTCAAATCCAAATTGGTAGCCACCCTCGTATCGACCAGCACTGGGACCTTGCTGTGCCTTGGCCGATTGTTCACTCTTGCTTGCCTCGGCATCATAGTATCGCTCACCGTCAGTGTCGACATCTCCCTCGAACCCCGTGGCACCGCTGGCGATAGAGGCAGTGGTAGGAAAGTAGGATGCGTTCTGCTCGCTGGAGCGGTGGTTTTTGGTGTGGCGACCTGTCGAGACGTAGCTGTCGGCGCCGGGGCTGTGCACATCAGAGTCCAAGTTCGTGGCCTGCTTCAGGGGACTCGGGGCTGCTGAGGGTTGTGACAGTGGGCTGGTGGCGCCATTGTATTGCATATTAAAATGAAGCGAGCGACGTTTGTCGAGAACATCGCCACGGATTGGTCCAGCCCCGTAGGGAGCGGTAGTACGGGATCGGCTCATGGCCGTTTGGTGGAAGCTCTGAGGTGCCCAGGAGGCACGCTTGTCAGGAAACAGGCTCCCTCGCTCCTCGATCTGCTCGCGGGCTCGCTCCATTTGCATGCGGAGACCTTGTCCAGCGTCGTTACGACGAGCAGCCCAAGCAGCACGTGCTTTGGACCAGTCGATCGGTGCATCCTCGTCATCAGTCACAGTGCCAGAGAAGGCGTGGCTCGTAGGTGGCCGGGAGCTGCTATGCCGCTGATACTGAGACTGTGAGTAGACGCTCGAGGAAGCTCCTGGCGTGACGATATTACATGCTAACGGCTCAGGATTCTGGGCAGAGGCGCGGTATTCGTCAGGAGTGATGGCGACAGAGCCTGATGGTCCACACACACTGTCACGATTTGGTCTTGGCCGGGCAGCAGACCTTTCTGGGACTGGAGGCGCGTTGGGAGATGCCTGTGGTGCGCTATTGTTCCTCGAATGCTGCATTTGTCTTGAGAAATAGTCGAGGTCAAGATTCGGCACGGTGGGCTCGCGCTCCTCCATCGGCCGAGAGTTCCAGCGCTCAGCAACGCGAGCTCGCATATCTTCAGGCACCTGGGGAATTGGCGAACCTCCATCAGCAGCACGGTGGCCGGAAATAACTATACGATCGACAGGCACCGGTGGCATAGACCTTGGCCTTGGCGGCCGCTTCTGCAGTTTGCGGGCTGCGGGTTTAGCTTGCTTTGCATTTGGCGACATGTTCCCGCCAGCTGACGATGGGGATGCAGGTTCTTCGAGGGTCGTTACTTCTGTCAGATACGCCACAGGAGGGCTGACCAGCTTCTGAGACGACGGAGCGGGAGGTGTGGGAAGCTGTTTGTTGTGTGGGAGTTGTTGCGGATGCGGCTGCTGTGGCAGCTGCTTGATTGGTGACTCGCCCTGCCTTGGTTGTGTGTTCGGCGAAGCCTTGGTGAGACTCCGAGGCTGCCGCTGGCTCTGACGCTGGCTCTGACGCTGGCTCTGCCGCTGTTGCTCCAACATGACGTCGTTGGGCGTTAGATAAGGTGACTCACGTGACCCGTCGGAGATGCCTCCGTCATGCGAGTTTGCGCTCGTGGACGGGGCAATTCCGGCTGCAGGCTTGCCGTGGCTCATGCTGGTCAGGCTGGTGTGAGAGCTTGAGCCGGTGCTGCTGCCCCATGACAACGATGGCCGATCTGATGTGGCACTGACTGGCCATTGGCCCCAATCCTCCTCGTTGGGCACGGGTGTGTAGCGCGAGGCGGCCATCATGTTGTCGAGGATGCGGGCCATCTCTAGGCGTGAATCGCGAAGCGTCGCCTCGCCGGTGCTGGGCCGGAAGGACGGTGTCGGCGGGCCGAGGCGTGGACCTTGCGTGATGGGAGGCTCTTCCTCAAACAAGATCTCAGATTGCCCGTTGTCTCGGGAAGTCATCTGTAGCATGCGGCTGCGTCCATCCGTCGATGGAGTCTCCTTCTCCGGGCTGGATGGGAGGCTCCCGCGATGCTCTTCAACCATCTCCTGCGCCTCGGTGGGTGGATAGCTGAAGTAGTCGAGCAGGGACGGTCCCTCTGCGTCGTCTAAGACCTCAAGCTCGGCGTCGACGTCGACGTTCGGATTGCCGGTTGACAATGACCTTTGGTTGGGCAAAATCGGCTTCTGCTGCTGCTCTTGTTGCTGTTGGCTGGCGTGGGAGAATGCGGCTGAGATATCGTGCGCTATCTCTGGCTCATCTGCCCATGGATTGCCGGCGTCTTCGGCATATGGGTCGTACACGGCAGTGTCAACAATATGCACCGAGCCGTCAATTTCGGCGTCATCAGGGAAGGTGAGATCCACCTGGCCAGGGCCCCAATTGGCCAGTTGCAGAGAATGCCGATAGGCAGGCATCATAGGAGGCTCTGACTGCTGTTGTGCGACGTGGATCAGTGAAGGGGAGTAAGCACCACCGTTTGCAATGCGTAGAGCACCACCAATGCGGCCGTAATCGAGTTCTTGTGGAGTTGCCGCCCTGGTCGATTCGGACACCTGTCGACCGGGAACATCCAGGCTCGAAAGGTGGGTGAGCGGAGAGTTCGGCGATAAGCCAGGATTGTAGTAGCGCGCCTGAACTCTGAGATCAGACCTCGAGCGTTTGTGCGCAACGTCTCCGGGTTTGCGTAGAATGTCGCTCCCTCTTGTTGCCAAACCTGGCGTGAGTAGCGACTTGCGACGGAGTGGAGCTGGACCGTCCTGTCTGTCGTCCGAGGCGGCAGGAGAGATGTGATCGCGCATAGCCTGACGGTCCCGCTGTGCCTGGTCTTTGAGCCACTGATAGTCCTCGACAGGCTCCTCGAACTGATTGAGCGCGTTGCTGCTCGCCGACTTGGTGATGTTCTGTCTGCTGCCGTTGAGGTGCCTCACGATCTTGGTGCCGGTCCTCTGAATGCGGCCAGCTCTTGAAGAGCTCTCTACCTGAGACTCAAACTGCCCGCTCGTCGCATCATCGCCCTCCTGAGAGGGGCTGTTGTCGTCTTGCACCGCACTGTTGTTGTAATCGTTGAGCGCGTTACGAGAGGCTCTCTTTTCCAGATCTGGCGAGAGGAGGTCGGCGACAGAATTGGCTGCAGATCTGGTCAGGCTATCGAGAGGACCCAACGATATTTTAGGCCGGATGTTTGCCGTAGAACTGTTAGTGCGAGGCTTTGAGAGACGGCGAGACTGTCGCTTCTGCGTCTTGACGGCAGAACCGGCAGTAGATGAGTCCACGATCGACGCATCTGCGTGGGAGAGGCCGTAAACATCGGCCATGTCGTAATATGGATCAAACTTTTTTTTTTGAAGGTCCTGCTGGCCCGTGGGTTGCGGCTCGAAGACAAACAGATTCGTGCTGACCGTCCAGCCTGGGTCTGTTTCTGATGATCAGATCATGGCGCGGCCCTTTTCTGGGTCGACACAATGATGATCGCGACCGATCCCGGATGTCTTCAGGTACTGAATGCTGATCAGAGCAAGGTACCAAGTGGTGGAGTCACGTTTCTGGATAAGTTGCTGGATTTTGTCGCAGCGTCCACTCGAGGGGCTGGAGGGCGACGGTTGCTGGGGGAGGAGCGGGAAAGTCAACACCGCGCGCGGCTGCGGCTGTGGCTGGCAGGGTGCGTGTAGTGGCAAGGCTGGCGCTACCGAGACAACGCAAATGAGACAAGTGGTGTGAGTTTCGACGAGAAAAAGCTCGTGCACGCGTGTCTGTTCCTGACTGTAAGGGTCAGAGTTGTCTCATCTGAAAGACAGGAGAGAATAAGGGCATCAGCGGATTGTAATAAGAGAAACGTGCGGGACGAAACAGGTTCTTTCTCGACTAGGTCAGCCTAGCACCGAAACTAGAGCAGCACGACGAAGGTGAAAATGAGAATGAGGCAAAGGTCGGAACATGAGCCGATCAAGCAACGGTAGCACAATCCACACAGGAGGCTCCCCACATCACCAAGCCCTTCCGGACCCAGGCCTGCTGAGAAGAGCAAGCAGCTGGCAGATGGCAGCCGAAGATGGCCTAGTTCGTGATGGCAACAAGGGCTTGAGTGGACGACCTTCTCGCTGTTCTTGCCCGGCTTCAGAGCTGCCCTTAGAACCGGCTCTGCTGGTTGGCTCTCCGAGCCAGCGCGCTATCCCAAGCGTTGTTGCACACTTTCGGCTGGTCCTGTAGGTGATGGTTGGCCTGCCACCCGCTGGTTGAGTCGCAGATCCTGGCGCATCGATGGAGCCTGCTTGCATACTGGCTTGGTCTGATCCTGCTCCACCTCATGGCCGAGCTGCTATGGACTGGTCAATTTTGGCGATAGTTGAGCCACCTCGAATACCCTGCATGCTGAAGCAAAGGCAATTGTGACAATCTCACAAGTTGCTTCATGGATGAACTATGTGCAAATGTCCTCAGCTTCTGAAGCTCATAGCTGTTGTGTTGTAGCCCTGATGGTCCCTGCCCCCCCCCTCTTTCCAAACATTGACAGTTGCCACCGCTTAGAGGACCTGCCTTTAGGGTGAAGACGACTGTATGAGGCAACAGTCAGATTATTGACAACGCTTTCTGAAAAGGCCAAAAACGTCTTAGCTTCTGCTATCCTTCAAGCACATATTTCGTCACCTTTCTGGATTAGCTGACGAGGACGACCGCCAAAGTGCGAAAAAGTCAGTGCATGATCGCCGGCCTGCCTCCAGTTCGGGCCATCAGCGATCACTTCGTCGCACGTCGGCTTCTGCAACCAAATTTTTGTTTGGGCCCGTCGCTGCTCTCTCCGCATGGACGGTCGATCTAAAGCTGTGCGTTGCCGTCATAGCTAGCAGGGTGCGCGGTATGATGACACCACAAGGCCAAGATTGATAACCTCTCCATCAGGAACACTGTGGTTCATCTGGGCAGTAAGCCGAAAGATCTTGATTCACGACATCCTTTGCTCGGCAGGTACCACAGTAATCTCTGTCTGCCCCTCTTGCAGGTGAAAGGCGTTTGCTAGTCTGGCTTTGCTTCAGCACAGGAAGTACATCACTATTTCTGAGGCCGATTCGATCTTTCGATCAGAGATCTGCTTACTCTGGCTACGTCGAAGACAGCTTGGCAGGCGGGCAATTTTGAGGGGCAGGTGCCTAGGATCTGAGCAACTTGCCAGATTGGGAGTAAAAATCTCACTTCCACGCTCAGGTACAGGTAATAAATTGGCAGATCGAGCGACAGCAAGAGACACGCGGATGCACAGAGAATTGGGACGTCAGACCTGTCTATCATCCAGCACGGAGAGTACCCACTCCCACACAATGGACGACCTACCATTCATCAGCAAAGAGGACTTCGTCACCGCCTGTCGCGACTTGGAGCAGCGACTGCTGATATGCGGGGTGGACAACAGGTACGTGGAGCAGGTGAGTGCCAGAAGACTGGTGACAATTCCTAAAACCTGTAATGCTGCCGAGAGAGAAACGAGCATTTGCATACTTGAACTTTTAGACTCTTAGTCTGCCTGCTCTGCCTGAGCTGCTACCTCCACTCTCCAAGGATGCCAGATCTCGCTCCTAATCTGGCAACGTGCTGTTTGTTGGGTGGCGTCCGTCGTTGCATCATGGGGCAAACGAAGGCGACGATGGCAGCCAAGTGCGACGCCCTCTCGTTGTGCCACGCAAGACAGGCACCCCTTCCAGATACTTCAGTTGGGGGCCCCCGGGCGGGAGAAGAGGCTGCAATCAGAATCGCCCGCTAATGCGGCTCCGCAGATCAGCTGGGAAGCAGAGGCAACCCTGGGACCCGCCACTGAGTTCAATGTGCCTGCCCGCCTGGAGCACCTGAGAGACATTTCTAACTTTCCAATTGCTGCGCACATGTGAAATGTTTTTTGACTTGCAGCCCCAGTTCACGCATGCGACTCTCCTGATCCCAAGCGAACAAATATTGTCCAGAAGAACTGACGCCACCTTGTCCTACCATGCCACTAGAACGATCAGCCATGCCTGATGATCCGCCGAAGCGCCCGAGATCATGCACCGGACATGAATCGTACGCTCTACGATGGTCACCCCCCGCCGACGGAAGAGGAAGAGCGCGAGATTGAGCTGGCGGAAGGTGTCGACCCCGTGAGTGCTGAACCCTGAGCTTTACCTTTCTGGGCCCTCTTCTTTTTCCCCATTCAGGCCATGTCGCTATCTCGAGGATCTGCAAAGAGGAACCCTCCGGCTCTTCTAATCACAAAAAGCGCAATGCTTGTGTTTAAGACGTTTTCTGGCAGAATTTCTCACTATCTAACCTTAATTCCAGGCTCGAGTGGACGTTCCGCGCTTGCATCCGTGGACTGTTTCTGTAGAGTATCACATCCTCCTATCAGCCACCTATCGCGTCCCAGTACTCTACTTCCAATCCCTCTTTCCGCTGAGCTCCACCGAACGGCCGAATGTCCAGCATGTGCTCGAGCATCTGGTCCCGGCCTCTGCTCGCGCACAAGTAGAATCTGTCGGCGTTATGGGAGGCATCAGCATGACTGTGAGTGTATAATCCCTACTGAAAACTTCTTAAATCCCGATCTTGCAGGCTTTTACCATGCCATGCACGCTAACCACCCCTGGCTTGGGCCATCATAAAGCACCATCCAATGCATGGACTCTCCTACTTCAACGTTCACCCATGCAACACCGCGGACGCTTTGCGCGAGGTCCTGGGCAATAGAACACCGTCGCCGTCCGACTATCTCCTCGTCTGGCTTGGGCTAGTCGGTCCGACGGTGGGATTGGAATTGCCAAAGGAGATTGTCGCCGATCAGCCTGAACCCTAGCACGGAGGTTTGAAAATCTTCATGCGTCTAAGGTTACAAGACACTACGATAAAGTTTGAGAACGTGAAGACGGTTTTAAGTGTAGATTAGATATACACCAGCCGATGGTGGCGTGCTGGAACCCTGCACACCCTGCAGCAACTCTATCTTCCGGGGTCTTTCCACCTCCACACCTTTCGACCATGTGTTGCGCGATTTGTCCGTGATAGATGACAGTCTTTTCATTGCTGTTTGTTGTAACATATCGAAAGCAATTGCTAATGAATGTTTGGCGAGCTGTTGCACGTAGCCGAGAGCATCGCCACCACTGCGGCGTCGGTCTAGTGTACGAGCACCTCAAATGCCGAAAACCGCTCCATTGAGTTCGTTTGGACATCAAAGTCAAGTTCAAGGACGTCGTCGGGTGTGAGAACTTATCCACACGTCCTTGGACTGGCAGATACCTGTGACACTCGTTCCACGAAGATAGCAGGTCCAACACCACACTTCTTCGATATGCCAAGGCCAGCTTCAGGAAGGAGCTACTTCTTGCTATAGAATGGCAAGAAATTCGCTGCAAGCCTTCCACACTTTGGCTTCACAGGAGCAGTTGCTGGAAAGCCGTCCAGTGACCAGTGCTGAAGAGAAGTGCTGGGTGGTAGTGACTTCGAGGTTTTGGTGTTGAACTCTGTGAAGACAATTACTGTGTCATCAGGGCTGATTTTGAAGCCGGACTATTGTTGCCAGAACAGGTCGATGTTGGAATTCTGTCCCTTTCCTCAGCACTTGCTAGCCGAAATACTGGATCAAGCCGACTCAGAAGCCATCCAGCTTCTCCGCGTTAGGTAAAGCAAGGCATGCAGCCGTAGCAAGCTAAGATTGCGAACCGAGAGGTACATTTAGTCGGAATCAGACTGCTCCATATCAACATCATCATCGTCCTCCTCGTCCATGGGTGCTTCCTGATCTTCCTCCTCTTCCTCCTCTCTGGGCCTCTTCGTTCCATGCATTTCTGAGTCTTGCTCTCCTGGCGCCTTGCCTTGGAGCCCTGGACCTGCCTTTCCTGCCTCCGACTGTTGTTGGCCAGGCCTTGGCGCCTCAAAAGCGCTCGTCTTCTTCCCAGACGCGGCTCCATCAGTATCGTCACCAGCATTGCCGCTGGTAGCATCCTTGAACTCGCCCTCGAGCTTATTGAAAACATGACTTCGGCCCTTCTTACTATCGCTGTATCTGATCTTCATCTCCTTGCCAAAGAAGTCGAACCCTTGCAGCCCACGCAGCGCCTGAGTGCTGGAATTGACATCCCGCATCACCACGTGTGCTTGCCCTCGCATCTTGTTGCCGCGCATCGCGTTGATATCCAGCACGACGCCATAAGATGAGAACAGCATATACAATGCTGTCCTGAGATCAGGTTTCCGAAGCTTTTCTGGCAGGTTGGTCAGATAGAGCGTTGGCGACGGCGAAGGACCGGCGGGTGTGGACGTGCCGGGAGCCTTGTTGTTTGTGGGTGGAGGGCCAAAATGTGACGGTAAAGATTTGCCGGGTGCTGCCATTGTGGAGAGAGAATCTTTCAATCAAGGTCGAATACAGAAAACTTCATGAAAATTCAAGATAGGTGAGCAAAGAGATATTGCAGACTCGACAGTGATTGATTTGCAGGCCAGCGTCAAGCGTACGCCGACAATGCTAGAGGCTCAAAATTCAAAGCTGGAGCTGGAGATGAACTCCGCACGGCAATCAACTCCGGCGCTCTATCGGTGGGTACCTGGGTACCTAGGTAGGTTACCTTGAATATATTCAACTCGTATTTCTCTCTCACAATAGCATACACTGTTCGAGCGTGTGAATAATTATCTGGTGGAGTTATAGGCTCTAAAGTGTCCGCATCAATATGAGGATTGGTCAGCTTAACCCTAAATCAGCATCTACCATCAGCAACAACGACCTTTTATCAGAGATCAGGCTCACGACTGTCTATTCAGTGAACATAGACCAGCTTGTAGGTCACATACAACTTTATGATATTTCTGTGACATGTCTTTCATAATTATAATCGAAGCTATAATCAAGCAACTGGGCATGTAAAAATAGATTTACAGATATTCTAGTCAGCAGGATCGACGCTGACGGCTTCAAGATGTGCTGACCTAAGAATGACATCGGATGGGCGTACACGTGATCCTGTAATTTCTGCCGCATTCATGAGCAAGCCATGGATCATGCAATATTAGAATGATGTTTGGAATTTGATAGGTGATTGAAGAATTAAACACTGCTTTCTCTGCACCATATTTGGCTGGCGGACTCAGTGGCTATCTCTTCGTGACTTATTTTATTTCTGATTTTGAACTGATTTTGAACCTTGACCGAAATTCAACGATAACTCGATACTTTCTAATCCATGTTGAAGAGTCAAATTTAGTATTCATCTAAGCACTGAGCCCTTTACTTACAAGATGCCTAGCGCATTCTCTAGAAAAGAAAAGAGTTTTACATGCCCGTGTTCAATTCAAGCTGGTCGAATTTTCTTCGCTTCAGGTAAGCAACTCTCCAAAATCGTTGCCGCTCTCCATCCGACTAGGAATCGGCCGGAAACAAGGTTCACAACAACAACCTTGCTGTCACCCCGACTTGCAGCCTGAAGCTGCTGAACCTGCACAAATCAGTGGCTGCCTGTACGAGTACGAACGATACAGCATGGAATACTCGCGAATCGCGCTGGTTGCTGCTCTCATTTTGCCTGTAATATAGACAGATCGGGATCGGTCCACACAGGATCTATACGTGTTTCTCCCGGCACTAAACGTGTCTGCATTACGTTATACTGGACGTCTTGGGAACTCGTTTCCTTCCGGCTTAGCCCCGTGTCGATTATTGGAATGAGTCCCTCTTGATTCTTCGCATGATCTGCTAGAGCATGTTTAAGGATAGAGCCATTCAGATGCTTCAGCTTGACAAGCCTCTGTGGAACTCCATATCAAGCTCTGAAGCTCTGCTACGCTTCTGTCAACAACTGGTCCGCTGAATTATAGCTGCGATTTGCGATTTTCATTTCTTCAGAACTTGATATGAGAAAAAGCTTTTCAAAGCTCAAAAAGATGTATATCAAGCCTGCCATGTCTTCCTTTGTTTCTCATCCCTCATTCTGCTCAAATTCGTCGCTTGCTCTTCCAGATCTGCATTTCCCTCAGCCAGATATTATCCCAATTGTCTCACCAAACAACCTACCACATCCTACCATTCCATCCTCTCAAAATCGCCCACCATGAAGTTCCTCAGCCACGTCGCAGCAACCTTCGCAATCACCAGCAGCGCCGGCGCCTCCGGCCTGCCCGCCGCCAGCCTCTCCTCACCGCTCGACACGCTCGTGAGCGGAGTCCTCGCCAGCAACGCCTCCGTCAACCAGACCATCGCCGCCTTCCGAGCGCAAACCATCTCCGCCGACCTCGCTAAGACCTACGTCAGCGGCAACGCATCCATGGTCAAGACGCTCGCCGCCAACTTCAACAGCACCGTCGCCAGCCTGCTGGCCTCCGGCACCGGCGGCAGCTACAGCCTGGACGGGCTGCAGAGCAGTGTGCAGCAGGCGGTGACGACGATGCGGAACGATATCGTAGCGACGTACGCCATGCCCGCGGACCTGGGAGACGATCCGACGAACCCGATCGTGGAGTTTTTCACGTTCGTGGTTCAGCTGGGTTTGGTTTTGATTAGTGAGGCGATCTTTGCGCCGCTGCTTATCCTAACTGTGGCTATTAACGGTCTTCTTGCGGCGCTGAAGGGCGGCCGTCGGGTTCGAGCATTGCTTTGCCGTTTTGAGGGAGGTAGAGGAGGTGGATGGTTGTCGCATGGTTTGAGACGAGGCGTAAGGCTATCGGCCCCGTGATGTTCTTGTGTGTTATGCCTCGAATAGTTACCACACTTCCTGGTCGCAGTAGGACTCTGAACGGAAAGGGTCATGTATATGAGTGAAAAGAATTAAAATTCTGTTGTACCTCAACTTTCATACATTGGGCACTCGTCCCAAGTCTTGTAAAGGAATGTATTCTGGTAAGCACCAGAGTGGACCCATAACGATAACAAATCCCTTGCGAATGTGATCTGTCCACTCACATAATACACCCGGGGCTGGTTTCGCAGAGACTTCGTCAGCGTGTCCTCTACGACGAAGACTCCACCCCGTTCCTGCCTTCACCCAGCACCGCCTCAAACGCTTCTCCCATAATCTTCAAGCCCTGATCCATCTCATCCTCTGTAATCGTGATCGGAGGTGCAATACGGATACACCCCGAAAATGTCGTCCTCGCCGAGATTGTCGCCGACAGCCCACGACGGAGCATCTCATCCGACAACCTTTTGCCGGTCTGTATATCCGCCACTTTCGACTCCCTATCCCTCACAATCTCCAGGCCCGCCATGAGGCCTCTGCCCCTGACATCGCCAATGCACTGATACTTACGCATCAACGCTCTCAAACCCTCGTGGAGACGGAGACCCAACTCCTGCGCCCTAGCCACCAACCCGTCCCTCTGCACGATCTCTAACACCTTCAGCCCGACAGCGGCAGGCAGCGGATCGTTAGCGTGGGTGGTGTAAAACAGGAAATTCGCAGCTTTCGCGGCCTTGGCGTGCGCGTCGGATGTCACAACCGCGCTTAGTGGGAGGCCGTTGCCTAGCGTCTTGCTCAGCGTGAGGATGTCGGGCACGACGCCCTCATGCTCGACGGCGAAGAGAGAGCCGCATCGACCCAACGCGGTCTGCGCTTCGTCGACGATCAGGAGCATGCCTCGCCGTTGGCAGTGGGACTGCATTGCTTTCATGTATCCGGGTGGGATGGTGATCATGCCACCAGAGGATAAAATGGGCTCCATGATCACGGCGGCGAGAGAGCCGCAGGAGGCTCGGTCGATTAGGGACCAGCCGTAGTCTAGCTCGGTGGCCCAGTCGTAGCTGCCGTCGGGGTGTCGGAAGATGGAGCGGTAGCTGTCTGGGCAGGGGAGCATGTGCATGCCTGGCATCTGTGAACAGAGTGTGGGAAAGGTTCGTCAGTTCGAAGAACATTTTACGAGAGTGATGAACGGTATGATGATTTGAGTACTGTTCAGGCGCAGAGGTGTTCCTTACCACAGGACCAAAGCCTGACCTTCCGGCGTGGTACTGCGCACCATTGGCACCAGATGTGCAGCCATGCCAGCTCGCCCCGAGGCCGACGATCTCGAATTTGCCGGTCACGGCTTTAGCTAGCCGGATGGCGCACTCGTTGCTCTCGCCACCGGTGCTCAGGAACATGGCACGATCGAGGCCGGCGGGCAGGGCTTCGGTCAGCTTGGCGGCCAGCTGGATCACCGTCGGCGACAGCATTCCACTGTACAGGTGATCGAGCGAGCTGGCATGAGCATGCAGCGTCTCAACAATCTCTGGGTGCCCATGACCGAGCAGACACGACATTTGGCCTGACGTCCAGTCCAGAAGTTGCTGGCCTGATGCCGTGTATAGGTGCTGGCCTGATGTTCGGACGATGACCTCTGGAACAAAATCACTGCCATAGTGAAAAAGTTTCGACTCTGCCAAAGCGAGTAGGGCTGAGTTGTCGTATTTCTGGTTGTTCATGTTGCGCGAGCCAAAGAATACTGATTTTCCATCTACCAGTCAAGGTTGTTGATCTGCAGACAAAACATGCAGGGCTGAAGGACAGGCCTTCCTTTATGTAGAGGGCATGATAAACTGATATCATGCAGGATACCATTCTCTGAAACGGGATTCAGATCGGGAATCCTGCAGATTGATGAAGTGCATCCCATTCACCTTTGATACAGGAAAATTAATCCCTCAAAATATTCCGTAATCGGAGGCGCCAGTCCTAGTGCGAGGACTCTGCATGGAGGCTTTGGACACGAAATCTGCAGGGCAACCCAGATAAACCAATCAGATTGGGCGGAGTCTTTAGCCTCAGCCTCCTCTGAATTGCCAAATAAGTCAATAATTTGGCCAAAGGGGGGAAAAGAGCTGAAAATTTGCCTTCAGCGGGGTGTATGAGCATGCTGGACATGTAAACGCAGATGAGCAGCTAGCAATCTCGTGACATTGAGTACTTCCAAAAAAGAGAACATTTTTTGGCTGTTTTGGGGGGAACACAGGAGCATCCAAACATTTCGCGACTATTTTGACAGAGCAGCTAAACGGCTGCTCATCTCTTCATTTCAAACGTTCAAGGCTCAAGGCTCAAGTCATTCAAACACCCTCTCACTTGCATCAATGCTTTCCCGAGCTTGTTCTCGCCCCACTCGGATTCCTTGCTCTCTGCAGTAAGCACATCGAACCCAACGCCCCAGATACGATCTTCTGGATTGGCTTCCACGAGCACTCTGTTGCCCGTGTCAAGTAGACGTCGTGCCAGATCCGAATTCTGCCGAAATTTGAGCAGATTGCCGCGTTCGACAACGGAGTCACAGACAGCGGCCCATCGTTGACCATCGTAAGGTTTGACCTGCCTGCCAAGCTGTTTGGCCTGTCCTGGCGTGACTTCTGGGCGCAGTATGGCAGTCGCAGTGGAATCATCGCCCATCACTTTGGCTTTAGAATACATCATGAAATGCTCCGCGGAAGCGAACTTGACAGGTGGAGAGGGAGGATCAGTTTTGCTGCAGCCATCTGCTTTCCCGGACTCTGCATCTGTTTCGACAAAGCTGGACGGAAACCACTGAGACAAACAATCCAGCTCATGGCCTGTAGCATGCCCAAGGAAAAAGACGTGTGCTGCAGTGACCCGTGGTGGCTCACGCATGGCAAGGTCTACTTGAGACGTTGACATGCTGAAGGGAAATATTTGACTGTGTGACATGAGATGCCTATGTAATCGGTAACGGTCTTGGCACAATATCATTCACGCCGCAGACAGCTCGTGCGAGTCACGATTTCGGAGCTCCGTGTTGCAGCACGGCAAAGCAGTGGAGATATTGTAATGGAGTTAAGGACTGAAGTCCTGATGCTGCCTAATAGAAACTTCTCAGGAGGATAGAATAAGCCACGGTAAGGGACTCGCACACAAGCCGCCCAGACGACGACTGCGAAAAATGTCCGGCGCACGAACTCGGATTGGTCGAGCCGGATCAATATGTGGCTTGTCAGGTGTACCTAGATTGCTGCACCTACCTAGGTATGTAGCTTTTCTTTGGGTGGCTGAAAGTTGATAATCTAGAGGCTATAGGGCGGCTAGAGCGAAGTGACTAAGCCAAAGGCGTGGCGCCCTCTTCAAGGTTGGCTTCCAGGCAGAAAAGTATTACCGTTTTTCTAGGCCGGAATCGGGATAATGTTGCTCCCTCAAGGGTGCCATGCGCATATGCAGGTAGTAAGCGACAATATTAGGACTGGTAGTGACGAAGAAATCGACAATTGAGCTGTTTTTGTACATCTGTTCCAGGCACGGACTGCTACCTTTTGCACATCATCCAGCAGCTCGATCTCAAGGGTCGCCGTCATTAGGTACGCAAGGCACACGTCAGCATATTTCCTCAGGCAGCTACCATCGGATTTAGTGGACACAGGGTAGACAGCTGCGGCTGCAGAACCGTTTTTGGCTCTTACATCCGTGAGAGTGACTACTATTGGTAACTTTAGGGAGCCGCTCAGTTAGTAGGCGTCGTGCATCACGGGGCTCCTCCGCCCAACGTTTTCTCTAGTTTGAACGTTGTACATTTCAAGCCAAGTCGTGTTGTCTGTATAGTGATAAATTGACTAAGAATCCGAGTAGGTTTGATTGAATTCAATGAAATATTATGCAATAGGAACAGCGTAGTCACGACTGGGTTAGATGGCCACGCGATATCAGGCACTCTGACGGTGCCCAGCAGACCACATGGACCTTACTGACTAATTTAGCCGCTAGCCATGCACACGCCACTAGCCGGAGCTTGAAATGAGGAGATAAAAGGATCTCCGTTGCACCGACGCTCCGATAGATCAGCCATTGAGCCTGATCTCTATAAGTAGAGAGGAGAGAAGTCGCCTTTCGAGATCCTGGAAAAGCAGACACCATCAATCCCCCTTTGCAAAGCTCCAAGACCGGACAGTCGAACATAGAACAAACAGGCCCCACCTACAGACCCTATTTCCTTACCAGCCATCAATCATGGGTTTCTCAATCATCAGATTCATTCGGTATGTGACATTGGGAGCTTTGCGATGGAGCCTACAATTCCAGTCATGCTCAGCGCGCTGACAGTTCTTCTCAGGTCGCAGCTATTTACGAGCATTCCGATGCCGGAGACGTCGTTCGCCGGCCAGACGGTCATTGTCACCGGGTCCAACGTTGGCCTTGGCAAGGAGGCTGCACGACACGTCGTTCGTCTGGGCGCCGACAAGGTGATCCTGGCAGTGCGGAATGTGAAAGCGGGCGCCGATGCGGCGGCAGATATTCACGCTTCGACTGGCCGAGAGAATGTCTGCGACGTTTGGCAGCTCGACCTCGGCTCTTTCGAGTCGGTCAAAGCATTTGCAGCAAAGGCCAGGTCCCTTCCGCGCCTCGATGCCGTGCTTGAGAACGCGGGCTTGGCGGCGAACGAGTTTCAGAAGGTGGCTGAGGCCGGAGGTCACGAGCGTACGATCGCGGTGAACGTGGTCAGCACCTTCCTGCTCGCTTTCCTGCTGCTGCCAAAGCTGCGTGAGACTGGAGCCAAGACGGCAAGCGAAGGTAGCCTGCCCCGGCTGACCATTGTGGCCAGCGATGCACACGCCATGACCACCTTTGAGGAGAGGAAGTTCGACCCCATTTTCGAGGCGCTGTCCAACAAGGATAAGGCCATTATGAGCGACCGATACCCTGTCAGCAAGCTGCTCGAGATCATGGTGGTCCGACAGTCGGCACCACTGCTAGGTAGCGAGCAGAACACGCCGGTCATCTTCAACACAGTGAACCCGGGTCTGTGCTATTCCGATCTGGCACGCGACATGGGCACGCTCCAACTGCTGGGCATGCGAACCATGCAGTTCCTCCTCGCCCGCTCTACCGAGATTGGAGGCCGCGCACTGATCCACGGACTCATTGGTGGCAGGAAGACGCACGGCAAATTCGTCAGTGACTGTGTCGTCACCGAGCCTGATCAGGGCCTGGTCAGGAGCGAGGATGGCGAGAAGACATCGAAAAGGGTATGGCAGGAGCTGCGCGATATCCTCGAGAAGATCGAGCCGGGTGTCACGAACAACCTGAAGGCTTGATGCCGAGCATGATGACTGCTTCGCCGATTTCCTTATGTAGCGTTCCAGGGCGGAGAGCTGAGGGACACTCAGGTGACGGGTGACTACCTGGGCAATTTTTGAGATATCCAAAAGAAGATCGTGTTCACGTCCAGTATTGTCCTTTAACATATCACGGAGTCAGCCTCCAAACGGCTTCATTTCCTTGCTAGTATGTATAATGAATAATTCAATCTACCAATTTCGATTTCATTGACATTCAACTAAGCTCTTCATTCATGCTGCCAATGTGCCATCAAGCCATTCCACTCGTCTGACTGAGCTAATGTGGGATTGGTCAAAAACTTTCTGTCTCAGTAGGTAAATAACGTCAATGTATTGCTCCTGTTGGTTCCTGTCGATGTTCAAAAGCTTCTCGTATGTCTCTTGTCGATGGTCATGGCTGAGTGGGCTGGTGGAGTCTGTTGACGATGAATTTTGCGTCATGAAATTTTGTAATTTTTGAGCATGTGAAAGTTGTCTTTATAGATAGTTCGAATGTCTGGAGAACGAAAGAAATTTGGGATAGTATGATTGCTACCACGTTTCAGAACCCGAGGCGGAGAGAACACATGAGGCAGTGATTCACGTCACGAGATACAGAGCCGAACCCATATTCAGCTTGTGTTTGACTTTGCCAGAAGTTCAACCTTGCGAGATACTCGCTGTGATCACCGTGATATTCTCGAAGCTGACATTTGCTTCCACTGTCTATGAATGCGGATCATTGCCGATTACCCAGCCAAACTGTGGCATCACGTGGGACGAACAACGTCGTCAGCTATACAACTTGACGACAGATCAAGTTTGCTCTTGAAAGTATCTGAGTTTGTCTCATATTCATTTTATAATCTTAAGCTGTGCACGGCAAGGTATCCCGATTGCTGATGTTGATTACTTTGACCTGACGGCTTCTGCTTGACCTGCTACAACGGTGCCTCTGTGCAGAAGTAAACTGTGTTTCGTTTCCCGGGCGCAATTGTATCCGGGTGACGAGTGCTCGGTAAAGTCAAGAGCAAAGAGGGGCAAGGGAAAGGGCAGAAACTGAGTTTAGGGGTCACTGAAGCCCGCTACAGCGCAGATCCAGTGGGGAAACCACTATACCAGCGCTTCCCAGCGCCCAACCAGACCCAGCCGGACCCAGCCGGACCCACCTACCTAGGTAGTCAATGAACTGTCGGCGACGCGCACTGTTTTGGTGATGGAGGCGAAGCTGTCAAGTGGGACGGCCTCTCATTTGGGCATGGCGCACGTGGTCTCACTGACTTCGTCACCTACCTAGGTATACACGGAGCTCGTGTGTATATGACAATTAGTCCAAACTCCAGCATCACCCTCATGTCATTCAAGTGAGCCTTCACAATCGTGACAAGGGAAACGCAAGACCTGAAGTGAGAGAACTGGGCCGTAAAGGTTCGCTCCTCTGACCCTCAGAACGGTCCCGCCTTCCGATTCTCTCATCGAAAAAATTTGTGTGCATCGGGGCTCTGGCGCAAGCAAGACAGACGCACACAGGCTGCGCTTCGATGGCCAGCTTGTTTGTCGACTGTTCAGCTATCATTCGCCTCTTTGCCGAGACATAAGCAAAACCAGTGGCCGGTCAATTTCTTGAGAAGGACAAGACATGGTAGTCGCCAGAGATAAGGTGACAATCATCCTGCCTGCCTTGGGAGCGACTGGAGTTCTGCCCATGTAGTGAATTTCTGCTACCCATGGGTGCTAAAGTTGCATTTCTTATTCAATATTTATTCGCGAAGACTGAACCAGTGGGCGAGCAGAGTTCAGGTTTGATGGATGGCGGCAGCCATGTCGCAGGCTCCTTAGCGCGGGTCCGCTACAGCATCTCACCTGCATCACAACCCACGTACGTTCTGCTCCCAGGGCTTCTTCGGCTCGCGCATCACGCTGAGACGCAAGTCTGCCGATTTGTCAGTGGTCTTACTGGGAGGTGCTGATATACTCTCAGCTGCATCGACTCGCATCAACTGAAAGATAAGGCGTGCGCAAAGGGCATATAGTATCGAAGCTATGTTGACATCAAAGTCGTTTCTTCACCTCTCCACATAGACGTTGTCTTCTGTTTCCGGCAGCAGAGGTAGATTTGATTCGCCAGCAGCGCATTCCATCCAGACGCTGGCTGACACAACATTTCATTTTGACATGGTCATCTTAGCGGCTCCTGCGGGCATGGCAACCGTCGTCGGGTCGGCCCCCGGGGGGGAGCACAAGGGATGGTCGAGAAGATACCTACGGTAAATACCAAGACGAACACCAAGTACAAGGGGCATAGAGAGATACGGGGCGGCCAAGTAACTTGGCATAGGAAATAAGCGATACGGAGCAAAGACATCAGCTCTCGGGGTGGCGGGCTGGGCAACGGGCAAAACGTCAATGGCTGCCACAGACGTACACGGCGTGTGGCATCCGACACTAGCGCTCCTGCCCTTGTCGCACACTCGATTTGAACAGGTCAATGACGCTTCACAAACTGTCAATCAGGCCGGCTTCGAGTCAGTCAACGATGGGAAATCCGTAACAAGACAAGAGTTGGAAGAGAGGAGAGGAAGAAGAAGAAGAAGAGGAAGTGTGTGTTGTCGATGAACCCACGTCTTGTTCTTCTCCTCTCAACCTCCCTCGCAAACACGCGTGTGCATTTTCAGGCTAATGACTTGAAATACGACCGGTTGAAGGATGCGGAGTAAAACTAGTGGCATTGCCTGGATGGGAGGGTCATCACAGGCTGCCAGGGGTGACAGAGGGCATTGCTCGCAGTTCTCACTGGTTCAGAGGCCCTTCTCTCGATAAGACGCCAACTTCAAGTTTGTGGGATCCTTCCACTGGTGCCGATCATACGCCAGCCCACGAGGGAAATATGCAAGGAAGTTCCGCGCCCGAAACCCACCATGTCGGTCACTTGTCCCGCGTCGCCTTAACACATCTGGGTTGCTGCCCTTCCCTTCTATTAAGGTTCCCTCTCCCCCCAGCTCTGAAACTGTTGCACAGCTCACAGCTCGCATCGCAGTCGCCTGCCATACTTCCCCATCTGTCCACAAATACGCATAGTAGGAGAGTGCGACCCCCTCTTGCGGACAGCAGCAGCAGCAGCAGCAGCAGCAGCAGCAGCAGCATCATCATCAGACATGTCGACGACGGCAGCAGCACCCGGGCTTTTTGAGTCCGGCAACACGGCAGAGAATCAGTCGCAAACGACGTTGCCGGCTGGTGACATCAACAACGCTGCCTCCAACGAGAAGCACCAGCAGCAGCAGCAGAAGAAGAAGAAGGCTGGTAGCGATGGCGGCCAGTCCAGCGATGCCGAGAAGGGGACCTACGGACTCGCGCCCCAAGTCACGCTGCACGAGGGCGAAATGGAGGTGCCGGACAAGTTCAAGAAGCTGGGCTGGGTGAAGATGATGGTCTGCCTCATCGTCACGGCCATCGCACTGGGCTCTCTCAGCATTCCCAGCGCCTTCGCCACGCTTGGAATGGTGGCCGGCACCATCATGACTGTCGGACTCGGACTGATCGCCATCTACACCAGTATCTTGGTCGGTCAGGTCAAGCTGAAGTACCCACACGTGCTGGACTACGGCGACGCAGTCGAGCTCATCTGGGGCCGATTTGGCAAGGAGTTGACTGGCGTCATGTTTGTCCTGCTCCTCGTCCTGCTCCTCGGCTCGCACACGCTCACCGGCACCATCGCTTTCGTCAAGATCATCGAGAAGCCTGACGTTTGCGCGCTGGTTTTTGGCATCGTGTCCGCCATTATCTTGTTTGCTCTTGCACTGCCACCCACCTTTAGCGAGTTTGCTATCCTTGGCTACATCGATTTTGCTTCCATCATTATCGCCATCGGCATCACCATCATTGCTACCGGCGTCGAGGCGAGCAGCCACCCTGGTGGCGTCGCGTCTACTGGCTGGTCAGCCTGGCCAGCAGAGGGAACGACGCTGTACTCGGCATTCCTTGCCGTCACAGACATCGTCTTCGCCTACTCCTTCGCCGTGGCACAGTTCACCTTCATGGAGGAGATGCACACGCCGAGCGACTACATCAAGTCCGTCTGGGCGCTGGGCATCACGGAGATTGTCATCTACACGCTCGTTGGCGCGCTGACGTACGCCTTTGTTGGCCCGAACGTTGCGAGCCCCGCGCTGCTGTCAGCTGGCGAGACGATCTCGCGTGTTGCCTTTGGTATCGCGCTGCCTGTCATCTTCATTTCCGGATCTATCAACAGCACAGTTGTTGGCCGATACCTCATGAACCGCCTCTTCCGCCAGTCACGCATTCGTTACATCAACACGCCGGCTGGCTGGGGCACCTGGATCGCGCTGATCGCCACCATCACGGTCGTTGCCTGGATAATCGCCGAAGCGATTCCCTTCTTCAACGCCCTGCTCGGCCTCATCTCGAGTCTCTTCGTCTCCGGCTTCACGCTATACTTCCCCGCGCTTTTCTGGTTCCTTCTGCTGAAGGAGGGCAAGTGGAACTCTTCGCGAAAGAACATCTGCCTTTCCATTGTGAACGGTTTCGTTTTCGCCATCGGCATCGCCACCCTCGGCCTGGGAACATATGCCAGCGTGCAAGACATCATCAACGGCTACCAGACCGGATCTGGCATTCGCAGCCCATTCACTTGCTCCTCGGCCTCTTATGCGTCGTGAGGAAGCAGACGGATGTGACGATTACAGGCTGAAGAAGAGGAGGGCGATAAACACATTCTGGCGATACAGATTTACGGCTTACTCGTTGCGGATGGGACCACTGTGAACTACGGCGATTTGGTATGAAAAATGCTCTTAGATCTTTTCCATGCCGCATTGGTGGTTGGGTTCTTTTGATATTGAAAAGCAAGCGAAAGGGAGTTAACTTGCGGCGAGGTCAGGAATTGGCGTTTCGCGGATAGGCCATATGGCTGCATCGGATCCATCACAGAAGATGAGATTCCGTATATTGTCTGTACATTATATAATGTCCTCATGAAGCAGCATTTTTCTTTATTACACACATGAACATATGAAAAGTGCTGAGTACTATTTTCTTCGCTTTGTTCTCTACTAGGAAAGCGGAGTAAAGTGAACTTCAAAAGTGAACATTCACATTGCTCCGTCGCTTCACTCCTCAAGATGACTACTCCTTCAGCAAAGCAGCCTTCTAGAAAAAAGCTACAGCCCTGCCAAGAACACACCGTTGAAGACCGAAATTTTCACTTTCCCCACCCACCTTGCAGCAGTCGGTCGCTCGCTCACTTAGTAAATGCGTCAATTTCTCAAGGGGAAATCCCTCGAACCCCGATGCAGCCAAGACGTCCGTTAAACTCTGAGCTAATGCAGAGTGGCATGCTCCGTCCCGCCTCGCTTCAAGACGGAAGCATCGATAAGGCGTCATTTTTCCTTCTTCTGGTGATCTTTGATGCGAAGTCGAAAATTTTCTTCTCATCAGATTCATATTTGATCCAGGCGACTGAAAGTGGCGTTTTAGGGTATCCACAGTGTGTACTGTACTCGAAAGATACTTAGCGGACAGTCCGTGCAGGCAATTTTGCCTCGGTTGTCACAATGGGCTGGGAGAACCGGGACGAAATAGCTACCAGTGCTAGCTGATCCACAGACGCATGTCTGTGTATCACGAATAGATGCCAGCGGGAGTTTTTCCGGAACTCGATCTGCTCGCTGATGGAAGGTGCAGTCGCATGTTCTGCCTGGCAGCGTGGAGAGTCTGCACATTGCCGTTCGCTAGGGCAGATCACCTGACCAACAGGGAACCATCAGCTTCGACATCTTTTCTACGCTGCTTTTCTATCAAAACGTCAATCCAGACCCTATGAACCCCTACATAGAAATGTGGACTGCCGAAAATGTTTTATTACGCTGAGGTAGTGGTTGATGACCTGCACGGGCTCTTATTGATACTTTCTCGAATTGCCAGTGTCTGTGGCCAGGCGCGTACAGCACCAGCCAAGATGACTCAGCTTGCTCTAGTTGGAAGTTGCACATCGACTATTAACTATAAATAAGATGATGGAGCAGCCCAGCCTGAACCAGATCTTGAAAGCGATAGACTGTGATGTTACTGAAAGCATGCCTGCGAAGGTCAAGCCCGTATTTTGCCCCGATCAGGGTGGGAAGCCGCTGTTGCCACACCTGAAGAGAGTCTGCCGCTACCGCCATTGCCGCTCTCGCGGTACGCGTAGAACCACCACTACCGCAATTAACGCCAAAAAGCCGCAAGCACATCACAAGAAATGTAATACTAGTTTCTGAGAAAGCAAATAAGTCTTCTGATAGGGACAGATAGCCTCAACAATGTATCGGCCAAGAGAATCCTACCCCGCTTGCTTACTTCAGTCTACTTAGTCAGGCAAGGAGCGAGTACCTTTCTCACCTGCTTATTGGCGGTCTGAATGCGGTAAGGAGGCAGTGGTTTGTATCTGAGTGAGCCCGCTCAACGACCGTGTGGACCGCCTCTTCCCTGCCAGCTTTACCAAGGACCCTGCAGGACCGTTCTCGATGTGTAGCCTCGGCTATTGTCATACGTGAGGCTGAAAGCTGCCCGGATGCTGCTGCTGCTTCATACTTCATTCCGTTCCCACCACAACCGACAAGACTGCTCAGGCTGCTCTTTAGCTTCCATGAAGCCTGTAAATAACTGGACATGTGACGGTACGATCGAGCTATAGAGAAGATAAGGCGACATGTTAGAGCTTTAATTTAGCTCGTTCAGATACGTTCATGAAGAAACCACACACTATATTATTCTAGAGTGACTCGAACTTCTTTCCCAGAGCCACCACTTTCTCCGCAAGCGCCTCTGGCTGGCTGATCATCGGACTGTGCGAGGTCTCCATGTCCACTAAGTGCCAGTCCACCCCGGTTCCCTCTAGCCACATATTTTGAGCAAACAGGGGATTGACACGATCCATTGTGGTGCGAACATAGGCAAGTCTCCCCGCATACCCCTTCTCGGCCCAGCAGGGAGCCGGTGCCTTTTCGTCGAGACACCGGTATCCGTGCGGGAGACCTGTCGACTCAAGCTCCGGTTTCAAAGCTGGGTCAGCATCATGATAGAACGTGTCCCACAGTGCGTTGACAATCGCGAGTCCAGGTCGAGGCTGTAGATGAGTGTCAACATCCCCGAAGATTAAGCAGGTGGAGATAGAATGGGGATTTCCTCACCTCGTCTTTTGTGATCCATGGAGGATACACACCACCTGCTGCCTCAATCAAGCCTGTATTCTCGTGCGCTAGATTGGCGGCGATGCAGATGACACCGACGACACCACCTTGTAGTTTCTGATCTGCTCGATCTGATTTGCTCAAGCCAACGGCAGCGGCAGGGCCAATGATGCCTGCGTATGACCAAGCGAGGAGGAGCACATCCTTCTTTTCCTTCTCAATGAGCGGAAGAAGATGCTCGTTGCGCAGGTGCTCAACATCTGTCTTCAGGCTCGCTTTGCTTGGATCTCCCGGATTGAGGCTCGGAAAGGTGGCTCTCACGGTTGGGTAGCCGGCCTTTTCGAGATGTGGCGCGAGTATGTCGTAGCATGCGGGCCCGCCGAAGCAGCCGTGTATGAGAAGCAGTGTAGGTTTAGTTGAACTCATGATTGCACTTGTTTGATTGATCTAGAAAAGTCTCTTGTGCAAGAACTTGGAGACTCGAAGGGTACAGGCATGTTCTAATATATCAAAAGCGAACAGATGATCCGCCGATCCTCTCACTGGTGCGAATATCTCCATTGGTGCCGTCTGTGGGAGTCGGTCGAAAAGACGGCCTGTAGTAGTCATACAGCCTGCAGCTCAACAAACCTTCTTAACAGCCTCAAGCGTGCATGAAACCACTGATGGGACCTCAAATACGATTTGGTACTTAATCTCGTTTGATAGGTCTTGCCTTGCTGAACGGCCGGGTCTGTAGTGCTGATGTGGTAATTCGATAAGCTACAAATTGGTAGTCGTCTATCTCTCCATTGCTCTGCTTTCATTTCATGCTGCATCACCTTTGGTCAGAAATGCATTCGAGATTTCATTTCAGAGAATTTCGTCACTGGTGAGAGTTCAGTCTTATTGAGCAGCAGCGTATTCTCCTCAACGGTTTGAATTCAAGACGAGGCTCTCCAGATGCCACAAGTTCTCAGTGATTTAAAACGCAGCACCTGATGCTTCTCTGCGCGCGCGCGGCCGAACAGAGAAAGGATTTTGTTGCAGCCCGTACAATCTTGCGAGTGAAACTTTTTCGACCTATACGTTTTTGCATCTTTATCTGTGCTCTAATTTTGAGCATTCGTGGGCAGAAAGGCCCATCATCTCAAGTTACGAGTCTTGTGGCTACTAGCTTCGGGTCACGGCCAGTGTGACTGTGACGGGTCCGTCGAGCTCGGGCCCGATTTTATGGCGCGAAGCGACCGAGTTCCTTAGCTGTGCCTCAAATGATGCCGTCACCAAGTAAACAAACTATTGTGTTATCTGTCAGGACTCTGGAATGTCTTCTTCAAGTCGCAGAAGCTGGTCAATATATATATTTATAATGTTGTGTCTCGGTGTTTGTTTTGATAATCATTCTCATCAAATTAAAAGCCGATCATCTTCAAGTCTACTTGATGGTTGATCGCAGCCTGGATCTTGCCTGTTGAATTCACGTTTTTATTTTAAAACTCACTTCACTAGAAATGCCTTCTAAAAAGATTCTTGTCTGTGGTGGCGGCATCGCCGGACCTGCGCTAGCCTTCTGGCTCAGCCGCGCCGGTCACAATGTCCACATTGTCGAGCGAGCAGACACCCTGCGAGCCTTTGGCGCACAGATCGACCTGCGAGGGCCCGGAATTGAAGTTGTCAAGCGCATGGGAATGACCGCGGCTGTCCGATCAAAACTCGTCGATGAGGATGGAGTACAACTCGTCAACTCTAAAGGCCGGGTCTTGGGCACATTTCTCGCCAACAAGTCCGGCAAGGGAAGACAATCGCTGACATCCGAGTACGAGATCATGCGCGGTGATCTCGTTCGGATCTTGTACGACGCGACCAAGGATTCTCCAAATGTCAGGTACGACTTTGGCCGGTCCGTAGAGAGCTTCGTCGAGCACGATATGGCCTCGGGAGAGCCAGGCCAGCGAGGAGTCACAGCCACCTTCTCCGATGGCTCGACGGAAAGTTTCGACATGCTCGTTGGTGCCGATGGTCAGGGTTCGCGTATCAGACGAGCCATACTCCCACCCGAGAGCAGCGATCCACTCAATCGACTAGGTATCTACGTTGCTTACTGGTTCATGCCCTCCATCGCTTCCGATAGCAGCATTCGAAGCAGCTATACCGCGCCGGGTGGACGAATGATGATGCGTCGAACTCATTGCGCGGAGGAGAGTCAGGCTTACTGTTTCTTGCGAGACGACTCGGAGGAGCTGCGCAGCCTCCCGCGTGCACCAGTCGAGACGCAGAAGCAGTTCTGGGCACGACGCTTTGGCGACGCGGGCTGGCAGGCTCCGCGTTTTGCAGAGACTGTCATGACAGCAGGGAACTTCTATTGCCAGGAGGTTGTGCAGGTCCGAACTGATCGCTGGCATAGCAGCAGTGGAAGTGTCGTCCTGCTCGGAGACGCAGCATACTGCCCATCCCCATTTTCAGGTATGGGAACGACATGTGCTTTGGTTGGCGCATATGTGCTTGCAGGGGAGATTGCGAGAGAGGCTGCGGACGATCGGCGGAGAGCTGATGGAGAGGGAACACAAGAAGTTGTTCAGAACCTGGACCGAGCGTTTGAACGGTATGAAACGATTCTGAGACCCTTTATCGACGAGGCACAGAAGATAAAGCCTGGGCTGCTCAGGCTAGCTATGCCAAAATCCTGGATTGGTGTCTTGCTGATTCAATGGATTGTGACCCTCGTCTGCTGGCTACGCATACCTGCTCTGATCTCGAGGTTTAGCAAGGAGGAGGGTGCCGGCTGGGTATTGCCGGACTACTCGGACGTTATAAATGTCGATGGAGACTTGAAGAGGTGAACGCGAAAGATGCTCCAGTTTTTGAATGCGCTTCTCTAGCTACATTGTTGATATTGATCATCTCGACTCGACCACTGGTCTCTCCTCGTGAACGTGTAGGCTTTCAATAACTGCAATATCTTGTCTAAGCGTGAAAATGTACCAGCATATGTGAAAAAATGCTACAAAACAGTACAAAAAAGGAGATCTGCATCTGATATTGACATTATGGTTGACATTGCTAGAGGAAGGTTCCAAGCACTTAACCGGGCCTCGACTCCGGCGCCCTGATGCGGGAGAGCATAAGCAAGTCTTTGCCATCGAACTCTTGAGTGACATCCAATTTAGAAGATTGTGGGCCATTCCATGCTTCGCTATTCCAAAATCAGGTCAAGTACATGGGTGAGTTCCTCATGGCTGCCAAGAGTATCCTGCAGCAAGCGTACCGTGTGCGGGTGCGTCTCGGCGCCGTATCAACATCTGATGTGTGCTCAGGATGAGCCTTTGGAATTTGATGGAGGGGAAAGGCCGGATGACCGATGTCATACTAGTATCTTCTGAACTTTATGAATCACAATGCCGCAGTCACTCTGAACGAAATCTTGATCATCGCGTCGAGCTTCCGACTCACAAGGCCAGGGCCCTGGCAGTGTCCAATCTCCTATCCGTGTTTCCCTTGTCCTTCGGCGACTACTTTGTCTTAGTTCAGGACCTGCGTGGAGATGTACAAGTACAAGCCGCTGAATTCTGGGGATATTCGTGTTTTGCATCTTGAACCGGGCAACAGTGCTAAGCCACTAAGATGCCACATCAAACATGTCTCGACTTCACTTAATGGCAATGGAGGCAACGTGGAGCCAGTCTACGAGGCGATATCTTATGTCTGGGGCGACCCGAGCCAGCAGCAACTGATCGATTGCACAGAGGGATGCCTCTCGGTCCCTACGAACCTCTGCGATGCTCTCTGTCAACTCCGGTCCAGAGGTGGAGGCATGGTCTTCTGGGCTGACTCGATATGCATCAATCAGTCAGACTCGGACGAAAAGAGCGATCAAGTCGCTCGAATGGGACTGATTTTCTCCAAAGCCTATCATGTCATCCTTTGGCAAGGAAAAGAAGATAATGACACGAAAGGCGCGTTGACTGCACTCAACGAGCTCCTGGATATCATACAAGACTTCCGATCCGAAAACTCGTCGGTCGTTAGTCGGAAGCGCAAGCGACGACTGGAGGAGACGGCGGCTCGCCTTCAGAGGAAAGGAGCTGCGACGCCAGAGGAGGTTGAACAGTACGACTTGACTGGTATACACTGGAAAGCCATGGTGGCGCTTTTCCAACGCCCGTATTTTTCACGCCTCTGGATCGTCCAGGAGGTTGTGCTAGCTCAAAAGGCGACCATCATGTGCGGCTCACAACAGCTCGAATGGCAAGGTGCTGCTGTATTTGAAGGCAGCTCCGCTGACTCCGACAGAGCTCTCCTCAATGCCTGTGTCATCATCCAAAAGATTGGAGCAAACGCTGGCGCACTGGCAAAGCAGAACCTTGGCTTGATGTACAATGTTGCCTTCATGCCATCTATTGTATCGACTCTCGACTCAATTGGTGACAAGTTGATGGCAGTCATCACTATGAACTTTGTTCTAGGTGTCCAAGACCTCAGAGATCGATTTTACGGCGCTCTACACCTGATACCGGAACTGTCGCGGATCGAAGATCCGGAATTGCGGCCAGATTACAGTCTGAGCACAGAGAAAGTCTTTCACCGACTTGCTATCTGGCTTATTTGCAAACAGAGGACATTCAATTATTTGATTCAAGCAACATTGCAGCCCTCGTTCGCAAATCTCAAACAGAATGAAGGTCAGGAAACCGTCGAAATCCTACCTAGCTGGGCGCCGCACCCATATCGAGAAGGGCCGCGTGTGGTGCTAACTGAGCGCAGCATTAGGAGCTTTATCAGACCGGAGCCTGAATCGAAATTCGGCTGGGCTGGAGGGTGTTCCAGCAACGAACTCCTACCGTCTGAGCAGGTGGCCACTGTATCCGACGACCTGATGTGCCTGACCATGAAGTGCAAGCTTGTGGCAACAGTCGATCGTATCTATCGAGGGCAGCCCCAAAAACCGGACACTTCTATGGATGATCTGCCGCCTGAAGAAGCTTCTTTCGATCGGGATGAGAGAAGGAGCGAAATGGCTCCTGGCACTGTGTACGCGAGATCGCTTGGTTACAATGCCATCGCACACCTCAAATCAGGGCTTCTGGAGTTGTTCCCAGAAAGCTGGCAAGAACGTCTCCATTCCGAGGACTTTACCATCGTGATGATGGCGCTCGATGCCGGCTTGGTCGATTTCAACAAATTCGATTACAACAAGGAAATTCTGCATCGCCTCAACCGCTCCATTGCGCACATACGCGCCTTCATCGACGAGGAAGATCTCACCATGGACAGCAGCTTCCGAATTCTCCGCAACTACCGCATCTTACGCAAAGTGCACGGGATAAGTGCACGGCGGCAGCTTTTCAGAACCGAGGATGGAC
The DNA here is from genome assembly GCA_027478595.1 of Erythroxylum anguifugum. Classification (NCBI taxonomy): domain Eukaryota; kingdom Viridiplantae; phylum Streptophyta; class Magnoliopsida; order Malpighiales; family Erythroxylaceae; genus Erythroxylum; species Erythroxylum anguifugum. Next base: position 137,510 of record JANIPN010111403.1, read on the forward strand.
GGCTGGGACTGATCGGCCAAGCTGCACAGCCGGGCGATGTTGTCGCTGTGGTGTATGGGACCATGTCGCCGTTGGTGCTGAGGATGGATGAGAGCGGGACAGCTAAATTGATTGGTGCCTGCACCTTGGGTGACTTTACTTTCGGCGCTGCTCTGACGAGGGATGATATACCAACGACGACGGTCACGATGCGGTGATGATTTGCATTCTGTGGCCACTAACATCAGCGATAGCTGCAATTAAACCCATGGGACACATCGCAGTACTGCCTGTGATGCAGCTCTGCGGATTTACTTCGTGTTTCTCGCCTTGAGTGAGCTATACACAAATTGCCACACCGACACATTCACAGCGGTTGCTGACATTCCTAGAAGTTTGTTGAACTTGCTTGAGTCCTCTTCTCCATAGAATACAATTCGAAAAGACATGGTTGACTACGCTCGGTGGCTTGGAAGCAGCCGTTGGATCTCTCAGGATCGGCAAGTCCTCATGCTGGTATTTGCGATCGTTGCAGACTTGCTTAGCAGCAGATTACACGAGCGGGTCAGCAGCCACCGAGAGTAAGGTTTACTTAGGCGTGATATTTTGGTTACGGCAAATAGTTATTACTAAATTCTCCATGACTTGTTAACTTTAATCTTCTTTTGCTGCCTAATTCCAAATCGAATGTTCAGACGGCGAGATCCGTCTGCTCATCTTCGATTCAATCACAAAGGCGTAAACGGCGCCGTCCATGCGGATAAAGACTCAAGCGTATCCCCGAAACCGTTAGCTTTGCGAGCTCTAAGCCGCGCGAAACGGCAGTGAAACAGGTTCAAGTTACTAGTACATCTTTCAACATCGCAAGTATTATACCACCATACCTTGCCTTCCCTCACTATACGTCATCACTGAAACAACAAAGCGGAATACTCCGTCATATTGATAATGCTCATCTGAAAGGCGTGCAGCATCCCGTTTTAGGCAAAGACGCTCGCCAAAAGCTGACACCGCTGAGCCGCATCGCGTCAGACTCTGCTTTACTGTGCCGCAGGACTTTGAGTGGTGAAGAGCGCCTTCGTTTCCGCTTCTGGCTACCAGCACGCAAGTCTGCAGCCGCTTTGAGCTGCGGGCTGACGGGAGAGGTGGCATATCTCAGAGGCTGAACTCAAAACGCTATCCTGTTGATTGATAATAACATTGAAGTGTACGGCATGTACCTCAAGTGGTCAGAGATACAAAGATGACCATGTTTCTCTCTCTCCTCTGTTCACCTGTCGTCACTTCCAAGTACTTTTCCCCTTCTGTTAACATCCCTTTCCCTGTCCAAAACAAACTACGACTGAGCTATCTGCAATGTCAAACTCCACGTACGAGTCTGGCTATGATGCCAAGTATGGATACAACCGCAATGCGTTCGCGCACCACACTCCGGGTACGAAGCTGATGAGCTACGTGGTCAAGGGGATCGCCATGCCGATCGGCCTTGTTAGCGAGGCGATTCACGATTATAAAGACAACAAGAAGTCCAAGTCGAAGGATCAAGAAGCTCAGAGCGGCGATGCTGGTGCTGCCAACCACCACCACCAGCAGATGGCTTACTTGACCGTACCAGAAGACCAAGCCAATGAGTTGATTGCGAGCGGGCAGGCTGTGCCGGCAGAAGGTCATGAACCGACACATGAGCTCGTGCCCGCGGATTCGAATTCAGATGAAGCAAGCGGCGCGAACGACATCGATCGCGACGAAGCAGACTGGGAGCTTGACGAGGTCTCTGGCCCTCAAGAGAGCAACGAGACCTCGGCGGACGTGCAAGTCGACGATCTGATACAAGCCGTTCAAGCATCGAGCCAAAAGTCCAAGTCAAAGACTGCATCATCCTCTTCTCCTCCCACTGGTACAGATGTCCCTAGTAACCAGCTTCCCTACCCAGTCATCATTCCCCAGCGTAGACCTGGCACAAAGACTAGAGGTTTTGTGCGTGCTTACGCTCCAGCACTCTCTGATCGTGGCGTGGACGAGGCCACGTTCATCGCTTTTCTCAACAGCCTGCACCGGGCCGCGCAATCGTCACCAGTTCTGCAGGTGCTTCAGCTCGGGACAGCCGCCATGTCACTCTATCCAGACCCCGTGATTGGTGCTGCCATTCAGGCAGCGCAGGTCGCTGTTGCAATCGCGCAAGAGATTCAAGAACGGTGGCAGACGAACAGGTTCCTCGAGCGCGCGAATCGGGAAATCTTCACTCCAAGAGGGCTTTTCGCCATGATTGTGACTTACAAGTCGGCAAATGGACAATTAGAAGGCGATAACAGCGACGAGCTGATCCAGACCAGGACCGTCGACCTTGCAGCGCAGGCAGTAGCCAAGTATGGCGGCCCTGCACCAAGAGCAATTGATCAAGCTGATGGAGCAGACGTCGGTGCGTCGGCTGGAGATGCTGGCGATGTCGGGATGCGCGAGAAGTTGCAAAACAGGCTCCGTCTCGGCGATGGCACTACCCTCGGTGAAGCCCAGATGCCACTCGAGTGCGCACCGCTCATCTTTCCTGCACTAGAGCAGGCAGCCATGCTCACGCGTCTCGACGGGACCAATGAGACGCTGGCAAAGTGGCAGCAGTCTGGTCGCGGCGCCGCCAGGTGGATGGACGATTACTTTGACCGTCGAGCGCAGGCAAAATTCGTGAGTCGAAACTCTCTTCCCTTGCATATCCAGTTCGAACAGGATGCCAAACTGGGAGCATTGACAACCCAGACCAAAGGGTTGGTCTCCGTCGTGTTTCTATTTGCTGACCATCTATCTCTACTACGACAGGCTTTCAGCAACCCAGACTCGAAGCTCGTTAAGAACAGTTCTGCCGACCCTGCAGGCGATCGGGAATTCAAATCACGCTTCGCTGACCCGAACAATGCTGTCAACACCCACTTTTTCACGCTGGTGACGGGTGGCAGGTTCAAGGCTGAGCCGTAAGTCCCTCACTTCTTCTTTGCCTTTGTGTTAGGTTACCTGGGTTTGATCAATCATGATACTTGCATAATTGACCTCTCCGGATGTCGTCTGCTTCACACTCGAAGTAACGATTCTCTTCTGTCTTGCTGTCTCGTCTTTTTCCTTTACCGTCCGAAGTCATCTTTTGCCGACGTCAAGATTGCTTCATCAAGTGCATGTATATACCTTATCTTTCACTTTCCAAGTCATTCGAGCACGGTGAAGCTTGCATCACGAACCAAAACAAAGATCACATCCGCTAATAATCATCGTAAATCACAGGCTTGGTGCCCATCGCCGCTGGGAGAAGAATAAGCGACGCGAAGCTGCTGCCCGTGGCAACGGACTGAAGAAGATAGCCGCTAAGCGTCTGTTGGGCGAGGATGTGCTCTACCTGCAAATTGTGAACATGCCGAGCGAAGAGCAGCTGGCACGTGCGAGGCAAGAGATTGCAGAAAAGAAGAAGAGCAAGTGAGAAGTGAGTGAATTTGGTCGGGACTGGGTCGGAGCTGGATATGGTACTCATGGGAAGCTTTATTTCAGTTCACGAGCTCTTCAATCGACGAAAGATTATTATCAAAGCATTATTTCCCACACCAAAATTTCGGATAATACAGTCAGTGGCACGCTATGAGAGCTTGGATTCGAATACCGTCCGTAGTTCAAACATGCTTTCTTCACTGATTTTAATACTGAGGTCACCCCTCCTTATGCATTCCTCCTCTTCAATGTGACGGCCAGAGAAAACTCGCCAAGCATCTAACCTGTCACAGCCGTAGAAAAGACAGCCTTCGTTCGTATGAGAAAAAGCACCGACGACCAGCGTGGTATCACGTCAGAGCTCGAGCCATGGTCACTGCGCTTTGCAGTACAGTAGCATCAGAAGGATAGTTGTCTGGCCCTAAAGTTTAGATCTTGTCTCAGACAGAAGACTCGCACGTGAATCAGGCGCAAATATTTGCACGACGGACAAATTCGAAGATGAAAACTGTACTGCCCTGGGGTGTACTGGGAAAGATGTCAACCGTCAGACAGATAGAGAGCGAGCAAAAGCAGAGTTCAGATGGCTGGAAAGGCTCATTCGCGTTGCAGCAGCGTGTCTCTCACCCTAGCGTCTCGAGCCGAACCTGCATTTTCTGGTCACAAGTGTCGATTCAACACAAGATCTAGCACGAGGGGTGACATGCGGCGAACAAGATTGCAATGTGATGCTGAGTACAGCCAATCGACAACCGCTGCCTGCGCGAGGCGGAGGAAAGTCCAGCGGACGTGGGGCAGCCGTTGAGAAATCCCGGTCGCCCATTCGCCTACCTAAAACTAAAAAGTTATGGTGATACGACACCACCCCGTTGCAACGTCAAACACGCCAGACAGCACCAAACGTCTTGCGCAGATCATTAACGCAGTGAACCATCATCCTACCACAGATGTGGAGGAAATTAAGCGAGGAAGGATGACAGACACAACACAATCCAACCAATATGCCTGGGCAGATTGCAAACACGTGAGGAGGCGTCTTTGCTGCCGTTGTGGACCAGCATCAGACAGGTTGTAAACGGCTTGAAGACGGAACTCGATTTGCAGATCAACCCTGAGCAGCGGCTACCGTTTCACTACCCGCTGGTTTACCAATGTCACTGTGATCACTTACTCCTAATCTGAACGAACAACTCGACTGGGTCATGGTTCTGGCTCGTTCAGCTTATCGAAGCAGGTGCTGATTTACCTTCATGCAATATACCCCGGATCCTATTGAAAGGACTTAATGGGAACACTCCTTCCTTCTCTGGCGCTGTCTCCGCAGCAGAGCCATGTAGGTACGGTATGGCAGATGCTGATGTCCCTGAACCTAGCAAACTAGCGAGGCAGCACGGCTGGGGTGAGGCTATGTAACATGAGCGAACCTGCAGATGCAGGCGCCGATCACTACTGCAGGTACAGTTGCAGAAACATTGGAATATGGATCGGCTTGTCTACCGTTGAACCTTGAATGATGGAATACGACCAGCATATAAGACAGAATATTTCCCCATGGCTTTCCACGGTCTCAAGCGACAGCAGCAGCAGCAGCAGCAGCAGCAGCTTCACTCTTCTCACCGCACTAAAAGCAAGGCCCAGGCTCTCCTTCTCACATTTTTCCTGCTTCTCGACAATCACCGACAACATGAAGGTCTCCGCCATCGTTTGCTCCCTCGCCCTGCTCGGCTCCGGGCTGAGCGCCAGCCTGCCCGTGCGAGACACCGAGGCCAACCTGCCCGGCCTCGACGCCACACAGTCCAAGAACGCGCGCGGCGTGCTGTCAGAAGTGACCAAGGAGAAGGTCGGACGCCAGGGCTGCCTAGCAACAATGGCCACCTGCCTCGTCGAGGTGAGTTTTTCCCACCACCATCATCGAACGTCCTCCAAGCCCAACCTCCCTTCCACACTCTTTCTACTCAAGATACTAACCTCCCTACCAACCAACCAGTCCTCGATGCTCATCTACGCCAACTCCAACGTGCCAGAATCGCTCAAGTACCCGCACGACGCCGTGGGCAACAACTACGACAGTGTGGGCATGTTCCAGCAGCGCGCCGTCTACTACAAGAACATCAAGGGCGACATGACGCCCTCGACCAGCGCCGGCTACTTCATCAGCAAGATGAAGGGCGTCAGCGGCTGGCAGACCAAGGACGTCGGCACGCTGTGCCAGGACGTCCAGGGCTCCGCTTATCCGGACCGCTACAGCCAGAAGGTGCCGGATGCGAAGAAGATTTGCGACGCTGCTGGCTTCAAGTAGATGAGATGGGTCCGTTCGGTTTGAGTCGAGGGGGTGGATAGACGGGACAGACGGGAGTGACGGGGTGTGAAGGTGGGCGGGCAATGATCTCGCAGGCCAACGGACAGCGAGAAAGTCGCAGTTCGTCTCGGCACAACCATCTATGTCGTGGCTTGTATACAACACAGTTTACGTTGTGGAACGGCTCAATATTGCCTCACAAAGGATCTCAATGTGCAACCAAGTGTTTCTGATACGCATGAATTTCAAATTTTGGGTATCCTTAGCAACGAGCCAGACCTCAGCCGTAGATGACAGCCACCGCCATTACCAAGTCTCTTCAAGGCTCTTGTTCCTAGCTATGTACAGTCTTTTTCAACGCACGCAATATCTGTGAATGCATCACACAGCAGCATGCACGTTAAATCACTCAGCAAAAAAGTCGGCATCGTATCGCCATTACGCTTCATCCTTCTCCTCTCTACCCTCCTCACGCTCCTCTTCGCGCCTCAAGTGCGCATTCTCCTCCACCAGGGCATCCTCGTCATTACTCGCAACCTTGCTCTTCGTGCGCAGCCTCGCACCGTACCTGAGGAACAAGAACGGGGTGATGGTAAACGCGGTAGCCACAGCCGCGAGAATCGTCGTGGCCACATTGCTCCCCAGGCCCTCATACATCTGGGTGGTGAACAGCGGGAAGGCGGCAGCGGTCAGGGTGCGGGTGAGGCTGATGGCGCTGACGGCCGAGGCGGCGTAGGGCCCGTACGAGTCCGTGGCGTAGCCGAAGAGGACGTAGGAGAAGTCGTTGAGCGAGAAGCCGATCATGACCAGGCCGATCATGCTCACGGGCCAGGGCACGCTGGTCACGCGCGGCGGGATGGTCCAGGCGAAGAGCCACAGGCCCAGGGCGAGCGAGGGGCAGGCGATGGCGAAGGAGCGGATTTTGGACTCGGGCAGGATGCGTCGGTGTTGGCGCTTGTAGCGCGCGAAGATGTGGTGGTCGTAGATGCGTGGCAGGATGTTGAGGAGCTCGCCGAGCAGGATTGGGATGAAGGCGAGGGAGGCGGACATTTCGGTGAAGTTGAAGGGCGGCGCGGTGTAGACGATGGTGAGGGATTCCGTGAGGCCGTAGATCAGGCCGAAGGCGATGGCGCACAGGATGGCGCAGAAGAATACCACGGGCTCGGTGAAGAGGAATTTGAGCGGGCGGAACAGAGAGTTGGTGGCGAAGGAGCTGAGGCTTGGTCGGTTGTGAGAGCTGGTCGAGACGAAGTTTGAGTTGCCGCTCTCCTTGCGTACGTCGGCCACGCGTGCGTCCAGCAGCTGGTCCGCGTTGCTTTCTTTGATTAAGAAGCAGGCACCGGCTGATGCTGCGGATGCGATTGTCGAGATATAGTATACCCAGCGCCTGTGTTTCCCTTGGTCAGCAATTGTCCATGCTAGAGGTTCATCTCTTCCTACCATCCAATTGTCAGAGTCACGTAGGTGGAGAATATTGGCCCCGCTGCCAGTCCGAACATTCCCGCGAGAGTGTACGAGTAGACGATCCAGATGCGTGTGTGAGCATCGTACAGGTCAGAGAAGCTCCCAAACGCCACCGTAGCTGGAATCGAAGAGGCCAGCCCTTGGAAGAAGCGACCAAAATAGACGGCTATCACAGATGGCACGGCTGCTGTAATGACCGAGGCAACACAGAATAGAAATGTCCCGATGATATAGATTGTCCTCCGTCCGAACATTTCAGAAATTGGTGAGCAGAATATGCCGCCGATGGTCTGTCCGATGAGGTAGCTTCAACAAGTCAGCGTGATTTCTCAGCGCTCATCCTCCTCGCAGATACTGACATGGAGACAAAAGCAAAGTATGACAGCGTCCGGCTGAGGCCGTACTCTTCACCTCCCAATTCTGCGGTGGCTGTCTACAGGGGGCTGTTAGCATTCATCTGAAGTTGTCGACTCGAATACAACTCACTCCAGAGGAGCTGATGGCCGTCATGTACAGCTCCAGCCAGCATATGATGTACACTGACCACCACTTGGTGGCACGGCTCCAGTTCCTGGGATACTGCTCGCTCGACGTGTCCCAGCGGAGCATGTCGCCCTTCTCGACTCGGACGCCATGTCGTTGGAAAATCTTTTGCAAGTCCGGCGCCGGCGATGAGTCTGTAGATGCGCTGCCCATGACGAAGACAAGGATTCAGTCAACGTTGAGGGCCTGGGATGCAGGAGAGAGCAAGGTCAGGCCTGTACTTCAACAACATCTGCAGGGGTTCTCGGAAGCCAGCACGCAGAGAACTGGTGGAGAAGGTGGGTGGCCCATGTCGATCGGGAACGACCCGAACATGTCATAGGATCTGCAGTGCGAAAAAGACAATTTGGGCACATATCCTATGACGTGCGATATTCAACAATAAAAACCATCAATGTGCGTGTCACCTTCAATGGACCCATTCTCTTGAGACATTATGACAGCTATGCTTCGTATTGAGAAAGCCATCTTCCCAAGACCAATTTTGTCCCAGATGGGATCGCTGGTGTTCTTCGGGGGTCATTTGCCGGGATGCGATGGTGAAGCTTCAAGCTAGAGATCGCGTCGATCAAGTTCGTCATCAGCCGCCGTGTGGGTTTCCTCTTCTGCTTAGCGCGAGACTTTCCCTTCCTATTCGGAAGGAGGCTCCGCTCCACCGGTCCAAGGGCCAGAAATGACCTCCACACGAGATAGATGTAGCTAATAGCCTAGGTACCTTTCCTAGGTGTACATGACACCGCAGTAAACTGCACAAATTTAGCCAAGTTCTTCAATACTTGGCTAGGAGTTCAGCTAAGTATCTCTGTTGGTATATATGTCTTTGTCCAAAAGCATAGACATTTTTGTACTCACTGTGGTGGACAAAAGGGCGGCGCGGACTTTGGGCCGATAGCTTGCCATCAACTCAATCACGTTTAAAGCCGTCTTTGAGGGTTTATACACCAAGAAGGACTCCCAAGTCTAGCTTGCATGCTCACCACTAAGGTCTGTTGCAAATGTGACTGTTTCCGAAGATAAGTGAATCGAGAAGTAATTTCAGGTTGTTGACTGAGGTGGCGAACTGCAGGTAGTCGTTCCTATTTGAGTAAAAGTATCCAAGATGGTCAGTAATTCAAATCGAAGAAATTTTTTTTATTTCAGCACACGCACTTAAAGTTCCCTTGCGCCTTCCGTCTGATCGTAGCTTAAGAGTGCTGCCTTTGGTATGATACTTCAGCAAGCACGTGCTTTCACACTGCTAGATGTACTACACCGTCTGCATTCCAGCCGCTTACTAACTTCCGGCTCTCAACGCGCGAGCTACGAGTGAGCATCGCATTGTTACTTTAGAGCCTACGCTTCACGCTCTCGGTCCGTTCTCTTGAAATGACTAAGATACTGGATTGATTGCTCGTATCGTATATTGTGAATCTTCAAAAGAGTGTCGCGAGTTCTGTCTCAAGTCAAGGAACGATGCGGCAGAGCCGGGGTATGAATACATGAATAAGAGAATAGCCAACGGAGACCTCTTGCCCGTTAGCGGTAGATTAGTCAGACTACCACGTCGTTCCGTCGAGAAAATCGAAATACCATCTCGGCTGCTCTACACGCTTTCCTCCTCCCAGGCGAAAGATCTCTCGCAGCTGGTCAGAAGTCAGAGCCACAAGTGCGTCGGCATCTATGTCAGAAGTTGACGCGCTAGGCGGTGCCGAGTTGGGCAGAGTTCTGGCAACGTCTCTCACGTTGAAGACGCGGATGCTGTTCTCGGTAGTGCCGGCGGTGGGGTTGAAGCAGAGGTATTGGCCAAGGTATTTCTCCTTGAGTCGATTTCTACGTGCCTGATGAAAGAAAAGGCATGGTCAGCAAACCGCAGACTGGATGTTTGCCGATGCCGAACTCACGTTAAGGCGCTGGTTCTTCACGAAGTCGTAAAGCGTGATAGCCTGAGGCTCGTGCCTGCTTTCGCGGCCAGTGGAGCGGTAGGGGAGGTCGATATAGTAGTAATCGCCCCATTGCTCGGCTAGCTGACTGAACTGAGCCCGGCGCTCTGGCCTCAGCCTGCGGCACCATGCTTTACGATCGATGTAAATCTTTTTGATTTGGATGAATAGCTTGAAGAGAGTGTCGTTGTACTTCCATGTGACCCAGACATCCGCGCCCTTTAGTGCCTCTTCCTGAGGCGAGTAGTGACCCTAGATCGAGTTAGATGAAACGCTCTCAAGGAACTGTGCGTAGTCTGCTCACAAATTGGAACGACTGCTGTCTCAGCGCTCGGCCCAATTCGGGATTGCGTCGCCCGCGTTTGGCTTCGTTGAGACTTTCTACGAAGGCCACCTGGAAGATGGCCTCAATCTGAGTGGTCTTTCCTCGTGTTGCAGCGAGGCCGGCCTCAGCAGCATCTTGCAGAGCCTTTGCAGCGGCGCCACTGGATGTCCTGCTGTGACGAATCATGGCTGTTGATTTGTTTTCGAATAGGACCCGATAAGTAGCAAAGTCTCCGGGTGATGTCTGAAGAAGCCATGGAAAATAGAGACTCTCGCCTTCTTATATTTTGAGGCAGAAGCGCGGCTTCTGCCACACGACAAGCTCATTCGAGTCTTCATCCGCTGGGTGTCGGTTGAGCGTGAGCGCACGTGGTCTAGCAGGCCGAGAGATGGCGCTGATTGCGGCTCTAGAACAAAGTAAGCAGAGCACTGTGTACGAGGTCAAAGAAGCGAGGCGCAGTATTGAAGGATACAGGCTTTCTAGCAGTTTCCCTCTCATTGACGGCGTCAAGCGTCGTACGCGACACGAGAGAGGGAGGCACCACGCAACGCCCAGCCTGAGCTCGAGATTCTGACGTGTGACACCAGGCAGAATTCAGCCACACCAGACGTGCTCAGCCATCTTGAGGGACGATACATGCTTCTTTGTTCGCTTGTTTTGTAGCGTTGGGTTCTTCGTTAAAGGTGGCGAGCCAAGAGTAGGGTGATACATATTGGTATGACACCCCACATTCTCAATGTTGTCATGCTCATGAAACCTTCTTTTCCTCCCTTGCGCAAGACGGCTCATGTCTATTGGCATATTGCCAACAAAATTGACGGTTTGGACAACCAGAGCTCCCCCACTTGAGCATAAGACGGTGACAAATTTCTTTTCGTTCCAGAAGCTGTACGAGCCTTTACTCGCATCCTGCTGGATCAAAAGCAGGCCGCACGACTGGTCTGCATAATCACCATGGCTGCACGTGTACACTACCTGTATATGTAAAAGACAAAGAGCCTCAGGTAGGGCGGCGGCTGAAGAAAGCCACAACATCGTGGCGTCATCCGCTCGTCGCTGATAGGGTGCGGATGCGAGCGAGCCGCTGACCAAAAGAAATATTTATCCCACGGATTCACGAATAGCAAGGCCACGCCTCTATCAACCTGTCCTCGGGAAGCTGTCAACAGGATTATGCAATATCGACAATGTTTATGTTTCTCCCATCATTGCATGTCAGCTTTTCTCTGTCACGCACGAGTGTCTGAGCCTCTCAAAGCTTCATCGGCTACTTGAACGAAAGTCTAATAAGCTACTGGTATGATGGAGATGGTGTTGGCTGATTGTATTCATGAAGGCATTGCTTGCGCAATATCACAAAAGTTTGAAAGCCCTCTCGGTTCGCTGATTACGTGGCAAATCGAGTGCCTCACCATCCATGATCCCATGGACGTAGCATTCGCCCAGAAATTTGTAAAATATCTCTCCACCCTTCTCAAACTCGCGAAGCAGTACTGGCACGCTGCATCCGAACAGAACACACACCAGATCTCCTTCTCTCATCTCTCGAGATCCCAGCCCGAGCCGATGCTGTTTGTCGGTTCGCATCAGGCATCGACCCCAAATAACAGCCTCAAGTCGCTCCACCAGCTCGACCACAATCTTCGGCGGCTCACCATTGAGACAGCTCCGTGGCATGAGGTCAGTGTACTGATTTTCCGCCCTCGTGTAGAGATATTTGAACGCCCTCTTGTATAGTGGTGGCACCCTCTCACCCTCCACGTCCCGCTCCGCAACGAGTGTGCGCCAAAATTCCTCTGGAGGGTCCTCGGGAACGCTGTGCCAGTCCACAAATTCGATCCAGTAGGAGGGCACGTTCCCGCCAGACGAGTAGAGGGAGACGCTCTTGATCTTGTCGTATACGAAGCCACGGACGTTCAAGACCCTTGAGTTCGGCTCTTCGCCAAATGAGGGCGACCTGGCAACAGATTTGGAAGCTGTGTAAAGTCGCCTCGTTGTCCCAGGCGATCCAACCAACGGGTCCGCGTTCTGCCGTTGATATATTCTGCCACTTGTTGATCGTTTGGTCGCACCAAACGCTGCTCCACTGATATCGCGCATCCAGGAGGGGAGCTTCTCCTCGGCATGCCTCCCCTTCAGAACGGGAGCCCAGGGACGACAGATTATATCCAGAGGCGAATGGTCCGTGCCGGAAGTGAAAAATGCCAATCTCAGAAAATCCTTGAACACCTCGAAGACGGATTTTTGGTACGAGATCTCCAGCCTTCGCCCCTCGATGTTATCCCTCACGCGCTGTCTGAACAGATCAATTTTACTTTTTGAGCCCATTGGAATGGCAAAATAACTTGAGGCACTATCAGTCCGGACCTGTATTGTGGGCGTTGGGAATGCTTGGGTGCCAGTATCCAGCGTCAGCGCGCTCGGAGCAGAGAAGAAACCATCAGCACCATTGTCGGCTCCTTGCGATAGTGGACTGACCACCATCGGCTCGTTGAAGATGGCTCTGGATGACTCTGAGATGGGTGAAATCTGATGCCGCTTTGGGTGAGGATCGATTTTGAGGTGACTGGATTTCGACTGATAAGCTCGCTTCAGAGGCGATGAAGCAGGCGCTCCATTCTCCGCATTCTTCCCGTTCAAGGGTTTGGCGTTTGCATCCTTGGCCAGAGCAACGAGCGCGTACACAGTATCTTTGGGATCCAAAGCATCAAAGACCGTGAGGGTAGAGACGAGTTCTTCCAGAGTGAGCAACTTCTCAGGCGTGCGGGTGGTGGTGAAGCTTCTCAAAACCTGCATCTTGACCAGACGGACGGCGCCGAGTGAAGACATGTCGCCGAGAAAGTTTGAGGTCGTTTTGTACTTTTTGGAGGATTTGAAGAGTTGATCAATCTCTTTAGCGGAACTTGCGAACAACTGCACCGCATCGGCAAAGTCTGACCAGGTGATGCTACGGGAGCCGCAGTGCAGAAGGGCACTTTTGGCGAGCGCAACTTCTTGAACCACCCAACGCCTGCTGAACCATTGACGCCGCATGAGGGCGAACAGCGCTGCCCACCGGTCGAGAACGGCCGGGTCTTCTTGCTGAGTGAGGACGTCGATCTGCTCCAGGTCGAGTATCTGTCGCATATGATCAAAGGCAACATTGCTCGAGTCGGCTTCAGGTCCCAGCCAGATCAGGACGTTCTTGGCATTGGAGTAGACCGTAGCCATGTCTCTGACCTGGTGGTTCTTCTCGGCATCGTTCTTTTGATTGATACATATCGAGTCTACCCACAGGAAGCGAGATTGGCTGGGGTATCGGAGCTGACGCAGTGCGCTCTCAAGATTGCCTTGAATGGTGAACTTTCGACGATTGCCACGGGCGGTGACCTGTATGACGCGGTTGTCTCCTTGCCACGTATACGACAGTGCTTCGTATGGCGAATTGCTGGGTTGAGGTTCTATTGCAGGTCAGTCGTCTCTGTCAACCATTTCGCGTGCGAGTGCAAGGAATGCTAGCAGATTTGCGGAAGACAGAGGTGGCCGGACCTGTAATCTCGCTGCCGTTGGTGTCGTATTTCACCGCTGGGACTTTAGCGCGATTTATGGGATCGTTGCTATCTTCGTGTGGGCGAACATGGACCTCGCACACGATGGCATCTTGCTCGTTCCCGGCGTACAGCTCAATGACCCGGAACCAGTTCAGGCCTGGGAGATCATTATACTCATATTCTTTCAGCTCAGACATGCTAGAAGTGCGACGATAGTGGAAGGAATTCATGGCAGAGACCTTTGAAACTTTTGACAGAAAACGCGCTCTCCGACTAGCTCTGTTCAAGGCTTGCGATCACGACTGCCCTTCTTTTACAAATGGGGACGAAGTATTGATCAGCCAAGTCTAGCGCCATCGGGAGGAAAAGTCGAGCAGACAAGCAAAACGACGGCGCCCGACACACCCACGAGAGAAAGCCTGTCTGCGCCTTATGCAGGCAAATCCGTGGCGTGAGAAGCCAACTCTGCAATTTGAATGATCAGTGGACAGGAGCGCGGCCGGGACCGGACCACGCGGAGTATCAGAAAGTGAGGCTGATACTTGAAATCGACTTTGTATCATTGACCTCAGATAGCCTAGTCAGTGGATTGAAGTTCATGTGTAGAAGCTCAATCCAGCTAACGTCGACCAAACGACAGGCAGCTGCTATGCATACGAAGCTATTGCAAACGGACAGAAATATCCCTCAATAGAAACAAAAAGTATCAAATGCGACTGTTGAGATGAGAACGCTGCGAGACATTAATTGCCAAAAAGAAATGGCCGCCATGCATGGAGGCATCTCGGAAGCTGTGATGAACGATCAACAGCCATTTGGCTGTGGTATAAAAACAGCGTGGGAGGGCAGTGGAATTATTTTCCGATGCAATCACGAAGCAACTTTTGTACCATTTATTAGACAGTAAACGCGAAAGGTAAAAACGGAGATTTTTGTTTACTCGCAAGTACCAGGTGGGAGAACTCATAATCACGTTGGTCCTGCGTCCTGGTCGAGGAGCACGACCCAGAGTCCAATGAAGCACAAAAATCGGGACGATTCCAACAACATGGTACAGTGGCCGGATCAAAGAGCCTCCAGGTCACGGAAAGACGTCCAAGTGGTGACTTCTGCTGCGAGGGATAATCTGCACCGACATTGAGGCTGTACAAGCCCCTCCGTAATTTGTCGCGTAGTTGGTTGCTGCCCGCGAGTCATGGATGATGCTGGATCAGGTGCGGCTCAGCCGGGGCACTAGCTTTTCGGGCTTTAGTGGGGCCTATTAGGGGGAGCCGGCGACCAAGCATTTCCCTTCAGACGCGACGCACTCGCAGTATCCTTCCACATCGGCAATGCTTGATTGAGCAGATACGCAAGATTTCCATGGTCAAGAATCCAAGTTGGGAATGGCAGACGCTCGTGCCTTCCACGCACCAAAGACTGAGATCTGATGATGATGGATCACGACGGGTCGTATCGCTTAAAGAACGGACAGAAGCATGGCAGTGCAGACGGTTGGCCGGGTGTTCTTGTACGTCCAACGCCAAGCTTCTCGAAGATCCATTTTGGAAAGTTGTGCACAATGTATTTTCGACAGTGGTGATCCGAGTGTTCCGGTCAATATTGTGTAAATCTTCTGTTTCTGGTACCTGTATAAAGCTGTAGCATGTGGACCCACTTTCGTTTATGTGAAGAGCAGTGGCAGCGGCAGCAGTCTGCAGGGTTTGGTGAAATAGGTTTGGACTGGCAAAATTATATGAGAGACTCTCTTTCTGTTTGCTACAATGTTGTCTCTCACTAGCTTGCTCTCTCTTGGCATGCTCGCCATCACGAGTTCTCTAGCAACGCCACTAGACTCACGAACATCTACACAGCAGCAGGAGCCGAAGACGCCAGGTGAGACACGCTACGAGAGGCATGCCTCGACCTCTCATCATGTTGCATCATCACTGACACTTCACACGAACAGTTGACGCTGCGACCTACAGCAATCTGGTCAAGTACGCAGAGTACGCTCAAGTGGCGCACCTGCTGGCAAACGGGACATGCAGCAACCCTCCTTCAGGCTCAGTGATCGAGAAGTACATCAATTACGTCCCGTCAGACACCCAACTGGCCATATTCCGCAGTCCGAACGACAGAGAGGTCGTGATCGGTATACCTGGATCCACGGACTTGCAGGACGCCATCACCGACTTTCTGCTTGTGCCAGTGCCCTATCTGTCGCCCGGCATCTCTTGCGATGGCTGTCTGGTGCACCTCGGCTTCCTGGGCGCATGGAATTCTGTCGTGAACGAGACTTTGGGCGAGGTACAGAGCTTGCTGGCTCAGCATTCTGACCATCAGGTCGTGATCACAGGCGGCAGCCTCGGCGGTGCACTGGCCCAGCTCGCCTTTGCCAGTGCGAAAAGCGCTGGAATTCCTGTCAAAGGCGTGTATACTTACGGCCAGCCGCGTGTTGGGAACCGGCAATTCGCGAACTACATCGACTCTTTGGCCGGTGCTTCCGACACTGAGGCCGGGAGCTACTTCCGCGTCACGCATCAGAATGGTGAGTTTACTCCACCCAATTCCTCCACTGACTGCGCAGCAACTCAAGACGCATTTGAAGCTTAGCAGACAGAAACAACTGCATGTGAGCTTGATGACTGACCCCAGTTCTTCCACAGATGGCGTCCCTCAACTTCCTCCCACTCTCGGCGGCGTCTGGTGGCACTCACGTACAGAGTACTGGGAGTCTGCCGAGATTCCGGCACTCGAGAGCACCTTCCGTTGCTATGGGCAGGAGCCGGCCGACTGTGTCAACCAGGCTGGCGGTTTCTTTGTCGACCCTGCCCACACGGGATACGCGGGCTTGAATTATAGCTGTGTGCTGACGTAGGATGAATGATTTTGGCTGATGAGTCGGATCTTCATCCTTGTGAGCATCATCTCAAGATCAAGGAAGAAGTTGTCAGGAACAGTACCCACTGGTAGCATTCCTATTTCGAGCAAAATCTACGAACTTGAAAAATTTTTGTGGATCCGTCAGAATTCAATTTGGAGCTATACTACCAGACTTTTCTCTGCCGTCCATCCATCTCAACCAACGAAACGTTTATAAAAGGTAGTGGACAACTGTGTCAAAATTCTAGAAGCGAGCCCAAATCAAGACTAATAGCCGGATCCGTTTTTAGGCATCCTCAATTGAGACTCTATTAATCATCATTCATCCGAAATGCACTCCACTCCACTCCGCGCTTGCCCCCCCATACTGGACCGTTGATGGCAATGCTCAGCCAATGACATCGAGTGAACGTGACACTGCTTTACTTGCCAGCCGCACGGACCAGTTCACATAGCCGCAACAGCAACGGTCATAGCAGCCAGCAGGCCACCGATACCGAAGATAGCGTTATTGACAGGACGAGCAGGCGCAGCGTTGGAGAAAGCCTTAGCACCAGCAGAAGCAGCAGCCGAAGCCGAGGCAGAAACGCCCGCCTTGACCGAGCTGGCAGCAGCATTGATCACACCGCCGCTGCCGCTGCCGCTGCCGGTGCCAGCACTACCCGACGCAGCGGTGCCAGCAGGCTTGCCACTGCTGCCAGTAGCGCTGCCAGACTGGGTGCCACTGGTCCTGGCAGAGGTCGCAAAGGAGCTGGTGGCGGTGGCGCCGGGAGCGACGGTCTGGGCAAAGGGGAGCAGCGAGGTGGCGGACGGGGTGGCCGAGTTGTAGCCGAGCAGGCTGGCGCCGTCGGTGATGTAGACCATGTTGGCCACGGTCGAGGTCACGACCTCCTGGGTGACGGTGATGTAGTCGCTGCTGCTGAAGCTGCTGGTGCAGGTGGCGGTGCTGTAGCCGACGCCGCCGCACTCGACCCAGGTCCAGATGCCGCCCGAGCTGGCGCTCCATGCCACTGTGGACGTGCCGGTGACCATGCGGAAGGCGGTGCTGAAGGGGCAGTCTTGGTCCTCGGGACAGTCGAGGTACAGCACGGCTGATGATTGATCCTGTAAAGAGAAACGAGCGTGTCAATTTGGGGTCATGGAGGGTATCGTTGATGCGTTGTGGACGTCAGGACCGGAAGAAACTCACAGCATTAGCGACGGAGCCCTCATAGTAGGCTCCGACATTCTCAAGGTAGGGAATCCAGACGTTCATGTAGGGGGTGACGGAGGGAGCTGCGACGGCCATTTTGAGAGCTTGGATATATTTTTTTTGTTTTGTTTTGTTTTTATGGGTTTAGGGCTGGGTTTAAATGTGTAAAATGTCGAAATATGCAAGCAAGTAGAGAGAATCCTGATAAGTAGCTTCAGAAAGTTTGATGCAAAATTTGAAACAGTACAAGATGCAAGATTACCAATAATTGAATGCTGAGAGAAATGAAAATGAAGATAAACGATCAAGAAAGAGGTGTTGGAGAAGAGAAGATGCTGAAGATGCTGGAGAGGAGAGAAGAACTGCAGTAATGGAGCGAACATCTAACATCATATATACCTCAACGTTTGATACCTTTCATTGGCATTGCTCCCATCATGAGCTATGCGATACAGGTTGCTGTCTCTACCAGGCACACTTCCAACCCAGCCTTAGGAGACGAGTCAGGTTCCGGCCCGTTCGAAGCTGTTCCTTCTGGAATGCCACCAATAAAGGAACAATCAGACGGCTAATTTTGCTAGCAGTCCGTGCACCTCAGCATTTTGGCTGGCAGGCACTGCCGCAGCCATGATATGCGGTGGTGTAATTGAGAGGTCGAGACGGCGGCTACTCCCGCAGAGAGCTCTTAGAACAGATGCAGGAGCGCGTGTGTGGCAACTACCGGTAGAGCTTATTTTCTCCGCGTGGCGTTTCCGCACCAGAGCGACCGCAGGTCCACGTCTTGGCATCTGGACCTCTCAACAGCGGATTACGCTGGCATCAACGAGCTTTTCAAAACGGAGATGGAAGATAGCATCGCTGGATAAGGCCTAGTCGGTGGTCAGAAATGTGTTTGGGATAACGAAAAGAGCTTCGTGCCAAGAAGAGAGGCGCGAGCGAGCAACGTGAGAGCAGGGTTGGGCTGCTTCGATCACGACCGTAAAGCGGAAGGCATATTTCTGGACAAGCGGACAATTGACTTGGCTACAGGAAGAAATTGATTTGAGCTGGAGATGTGAGATTGGTCATGAGTTTGATGAGACAAGTATAGAAGAACTTCAAGGACAACATCGGATGTGAGGTCTTGCTGCGAATGACTTAAGAATAGCGGTTCAAGAAACTAGAACGGTAAGATTCACATAAGCTTGTGTTGTAGCTTCAGATCGATCACCTTGTGTGCAGAAATCGGTAGGAGCGACATTTGACAAAGAAATATCAGATGGTCAGGGAATATGGCAGCAGGACTCGAAGAGATTCGAGGAACAACACCAGGTGAAAAACACGCTCATGCAAACTTGCCCGCGACGTGCGTCATAAACCGAAGCGGCGTGACTGACATGTCAGGTGATAGCTATTGATGATTGCTTTCAAATGGGTTGTAAGATGAAGAATGTCAATGAGAAACGACAGTGGGTGAGTTGATGGATGAGACCCATTACAGCCGCGGCGAGGGCTGTGTTCAGGAGCCGAGGCTTGGCGGGCAAAGCCCGCGTCGAGGCGCGTAGAGACTAATTTTATCTCCGGACTAGGCGAGCCATGCGCTTCCGCAAAAGTTTGGGCGCTTGTCACCTAGTTCCGCTTGTTACGAGTGTTGCTCGATACTAGTATTAGTGAATATTTTGAAGCACACATTGCATCAATGCATCTGAACATGCGCAAAACTCACTTGCAGTGATCCCGAGATTCGATAGATCATAATAGCAGGGATCTGCTGCTGGTCCGACTCAAGCAACGACTCGCTGATCTGAGGTTAGCGGTCAGGCGGAGGGCTCTGATGACACTTCCAGTCACTATTTGTTCATCCAAAAAGGGTGTCTGGTATGTTTGTTCGATCTCACATGGAAG
This sequence comes from Erythroxylum anguifugum, assembly GCA_027478595.1. Lineage (NCBI taxonomy): Eukaryota > Viridiplantae > Streptophyta > Magnoliopsida > Malpighiales > Erythroxylaceae > Erythroxylum > Erythroxylum anguifugum. The sequence goes on from JANIPN010111403.1 coordinate 156,975, forward strand.
GCAGGCTTCCTGCTCGGAATCTTCAATCATATAAATATTTTGTACCTTCCCTCTGGCGACAAGGTGATGTGCAGCGCTGCCTCTTTTTCTCACTCTCTTTTTCTTCTCCCTCTCAATCAAATGTTTGTCTTTATGGAGTTGAGAATTCCGGTTGACGCCCAAAGAGCATGTGAATGACAAGCCTTGTACTTTGCTAAGGACAAGCTCCTTCCGGAGCCGGTCCTTCGGCTCGTACCAATCTTGGTTTTCGTTTACATTCTAGCCTCGTAGAATTGGATCAATGTCTTGGATGCTCCATTCTTTGCCTGCCTTAGGCGCCCCATTCAAGGAGTGCGGAACATTTGAAGATACAGTTTTCCGCCCGTTTCCATGTACTCCAAGCTCTGGCATCGTTACAGCGGTCAAATTGCATTGGTCATGTCTCTCGTTGTTGGAACATATTAAGCAGTGATTTACTTACACGAACTTATCAATGACGAACTTTTCAATTTTTTTTTTTTTGGTCTCAGAAGACCGTGACTCAGCTGTGTGAAGATCTGGTGCAGACTTACAAGGCAAGCCGTTGGCGCTGCCGTCTTATTCTTTACAGAAATCAATCCCGGAGTTCTTTGCGCGACGGCGAACGAGGAGCTCCGAGTCTGGATGAAGGAAAACGAACTCGTGTACAAGTGAATTGGCTGGACGCACTCCTCCCTTGAAGCCCCACTCATACTCATCGAGAAGTTTGACCAAGATCACTTTGGCAGTCATGGTGGCAATGTATCGGCCCGGACAGGCCCAACGGCCGGAGCCCCAGCGAAAATCTTCAGCGTCCACGTTATTGAAAGGACGCAATCTATGCTCCTCGAGATTGTTGCTGTACGACCGAAGAGCGTCGTATCTCTCTGCATCGGAGAATAGGCTGGAGTCGCTCGTACACGCGTGCCCAGAGATGCAGATAAACTGATTCTTTCGCAGTGCGATACCGTTGGAGAGGGTGGTGTCTTGGTTGACCACGCGACTGTAGATCAACAAAGTCCCTGGAGCGAGCCTTAATGTTTCTTTCATTGCCGAGTCAAGTTTTTCTAGCCTCTTCAGGGCATCGGCAGTCCACCGGCCGTCAACTTCCTCGTTCACCTGTCGAATCTCCTCTCGAATCTCCTGCAAAGCTTGCGGCTGGCCTACGAGATCGGCTATCACGCCGGTGATCAGGGCAGCCGAACTGTATGTTGCACCAGCCGCAGTAGAGCCGATGAGACCCTTGATCAGTTCCCTGTCGACTCCGTTCTCATAGTCCTCACTGACCATGCAAGAGATGAGATCATTGTCCAGCTTGTTGCCCTTATGAAGTCTCTGAAGACGTTCATCTATCGCTTGATAGACGAATTGCTGGATGACAGTCCAAGTGTTCTCAAGGCGCCACTTGTCTGGGACCACCCAAACCAAGAGTGGCTGCAGGAAGGACGGCACCAGTCGCATGATGAAAGCAACGGAGAAAACTAGCTATCTGTCAGTATAGCTTCACGCTGCTTGAACACAGTCTTCTTGCCTACCGTGTTCTGTATGTTTTACAAGGGTTTTCGACAAGATCGGGGAGTCGCACAAGGGAGGCCCAAAGGCTGCCAGAGTGAACCCTCGACCAATGCAGAGGACTATCTTATCGACCGGTTTGATCAAACCCCAACCCTCGACCTCCTGTGGGAATATGGCGCTGATACTCTCCTGAATGCGGCTACAAACGGGCTCAAGTGCGGATAGCATCGTGGGTGTGACTCGACTGAGGAGCAGTTTGACATGCTTGTTGGTCTTCAAGACAGCTTCCATACCGTTGAGATGGCCGAGCAGGGTCGATGTATGGGCCTTTCTCGAGCTCAACGTGCCTTGAGGCAGCCTGTTGAGCTCTGGGAGCATCTCGACAGGCAGAACTGTGAGATCAGTGTCGCCTCTAGCCAGTCGGAAAGCTTGGCCGGGATACTGGATCATTTTAGCCACAGTTCATATTCGTTCTTCTGTTCGAGCATGATACTGACCTTCTGCTCCGCGGCCTGCAAGATAGACCTCGCGTTGAAAAGCCAGCGCCATCTGGCGAATATGCGAGGCTCGAGGTTGAAGCGACGGTTCAGGATTGGCAGATCATCATTATAGCTCAAGTATCTGTTCAAGACCACCAAAAGCGCTGTGATGAAGGTGGCTGGGAAAATAATCATGAGCAAGCAGTAGAAACGGCACGACCCAGTCGACTCCGGATCGAACATTGTCGGAGATGGGCGGTTCTTGAGGGCAGTGGAAGAGCTATCTAAAGATGCTAGACTCAATACAGAGCAGGGCAAATATTGTTCTCCAAACATAGTTGAGGCTATGACCTATTGTTCTTGATCTTGGCGATTCTAAACTTCTTATAGTTGCCAAGTCCACAGAGCTTCGGAGCAATCAAAGCCATAGGCAGCAGCAGCCTGCAATGCATCTGGCCAGACTGCCCACTAAAGCGAGGCTGTCATTGCTCACAGCTGTCGTACCAAGTCAGCTCTGCCAATTGAACAATTGGAATATAAACCCCAGCTGGGAGGCCGCACCTAGGGTCTGTGATGCGAGGCTTGGCGAGAGATGTGAGGTAAGTTTCCTGTTTTATTGATTGTCTCGTCACGCTTCGAAAAGTGTCCGGAAGAGATGTAGATAGCAGCCATGGCTTTCTGACTTGGTCTTGCATGTTCCTTGGTGCAAGAGCTCATTGGACAGAGAGGCCAGGGTTCGCCGTCAGCCATTTCGATTAAAAAAGCCACGAAATGGCGCACACCTGCATCGGCCACTCGACTCTTTCGAACTGGACAGTGGGCCATATACCCCATTTGAGCATCGCCACTGCGAAAAGCCGTACACGAAGCGCTCGAAAGGCTCTTGCTGCGAAGTGTTTCCACAGTATTTGAACCTTGTTGCCGTCCCTATATTCTCCTAGCTCAACCCGATCATCTTCACAGCAACGTGCCTAACGATACTCATACGTTAAAGGCCTGCAAGCTGCTGCTGATCTCAGTACCCTTGTCATAATGTTTGATCCTGAGCAGAGTTACCGTTCTATCTTCAGCACCGGCGTCATAGTCGTGTCCGTCGTCTTCCTACTGTTGTCGCTTGCTGCCGTCGTCTTTCGCTTTCAAGCACGACGAGCATCCAAACATGGAATCAAGAGCGATGACTGGACAATCCTCTTGACGTGGGTAAGACTGGAACACGATCAAACAACAAGGCAAATTTGATTGCTGATTCTCTCAAGTTCTTCTCGCTCGGTCTTAGTATCATGACATGGGTTCTGGCATCCTTGGCTGGCGTCAACACCTACAAAAGCAGTGTTTTGAAGGGAACCGAATACTCTTTTGAGGTACTTACCGTTCTGTGCGATTCAACATTTGGGAAGCTCTCTAGCTAACATCGATACAAGGCCCTGGCACTCGCCAGCGCCATCTTTATGCTACCACTAACGACGGTCAAAATATCGATATTGCTCTTCTACAAGCGCGTCTTCACCACACCCAGATTCGTTGCTATCATTTGGTTCATGATAGCCCTTGTCATCATTTGGGGAGCTTTGTTCTTTTTCGTGAGTGTTTCGAGGTGGTGTCGGTGAACCTGTCGATCTGACTTCCACTCCCAGCTTGTGCTGTTTCAAAGTGATCCCGTCCAAGCATCATGGACCGGCCAAGGCCATCTGAACTTCAATAGTAACTCGTTAGGACTGGCTCAGGGAATCACGAGTATACTGCTCGATGCAATCATTCTCTGCCTTCCGATACCACTCATCGTTAGGCTACATCTACGCTCCGCAAAAAAGCTCATGGTTATTCTGGTCTTTTGGTTGGGCGCATTGTCAGTCAAGCCCCAAATTTTCTCCCCGTCTTTGGCCAATACGGTACGAAAACTAACTTGTGACCAGCTGCTTGATCGCTGCAATTGTGCGGGTGATTCTTCTGGAAGAGAACACCCAAAAAGTTATTGCTGCGCAACTTCAAGGCGTCAGTGTCATCTGTGAGTCGAAACTTTCATCAGCCGAGAGCAAAAAGACCTGTCCTGATGCTAGACAGATATACAGGCCAATTTGTTCGTCTTCTTTTTCCTCGAGGTCAACTGTTCTATCATAGCTGCTTGCCTGCCTTGCTACGGTCCTCTCTTGGTCAGTGGCAGATCTCCAGAGTCGATAGTTGCCAGCGTCAGATCAGTATTCTCTCTTGGAAGCAGACGCTCCAAAGCACTTGATGAGCAAGAGGGCAATGTGCAACAAGCTGCCTCCGAGAGGACCAACTCAACAGAACCCAACACCATCAAGATTACACGGGAGGTAGAGGTCAACCAGGTCTCAGCGTAAGCTATGGACGATTTTGGGTGAGAACTTCGGTGCGAATAAGATACGCCAGACAGTCATCTCCGTGGTAAGAAAGGCGTGCTGACAGCTGCGTGAAATTCGTCATCGAGGGAGAAGACAGAGCAACCATAGCGCAGTAAAGCGCGTCAGTCATGCTGGGCCACTCAACTACCTATTAACTACCTGGATAGGTAGGAGGAAAGAAACCGATTTGTGGAGCAGCCGAGCCGAGCCAGGCAACGTTAGATAATTTTACACTTGAAATGACATGATCAATCAGAGATCCAGCTCGAACACTTAAGTCGCACGTACCTTCTCTTTCCAACAGAATTTGTAACAATTTGGCATCACAACATCAAGATTATGGCAGCTGATTACACGCAGGGCAGAGACTTCATCTCATCCGCAAAGTATGTCGAGTCGGATTTTAGACCCATATTCCTTACCGGATCTCGCTAGGATTGACAGTTTCGTTGACCAAGCGCATACCGACGATGTCCTTGCTCTCACCTGTGTTTCCACGTCTACCTAAACGCTCTTCTGCAAAAGTTCTTCCACCTATTCTGCACAAAGATTGGTAGCGAGAGCTGACGATCATTTAGGGTGAGCTACCTGCACCACGTGATCAGACAGAGCAGCGGCTATCCGCTCCATCTTGGTCAAATACGGCCTGGGTGCCGCATCGCTGACTTGGGCTGTCAGACTGGGTGTGCTCCCCCGCCCTTTCTTGCTTGACGTCTGCTTGATGTCTGTCATGACGGAAGCTGCTGTGTGCAAGGCTTTGCTAGTGAACAAGATACTATAACAAAGCAACACTGGGCGTGGACGATCGATGTGGCCGAGAGCAAGTCGTTACAGGCCGGACGCGTCGATGGCTTCGACATCGTTGACAAATTCTTCCCTCCCGCAGCCTGGCTACCGGGCAACCTGCACCTACACTCGCAAGACATCTATCAGCCATTCCCCAAAGAATTTCACGGCCAATTCAATGTCGTCAGAAGCAGGAGCAGGTGGTTGCTATCGTCAAGCAAGCCGTGCTCCTTCTTAGTGAGTTCCTGTTGGCCGAATGGCTGTCGATACGCGCCGTGTGTGGCAAGATAAACAGCGCGTCCATACCCTTGCATGTGGACTCTCACTTTGAGGCTAAGAATCTACTCCCCACCCAGGTCCTTTGATGTCGGACACATGTCTTGCCCATAGAAACTCGATGCGTCTAATGCATTGCAATCGACAGAGCCAGGTCACATGCAGTGGACCGAGCATGATAAGGCAAGCATCACGGCCGTCGCGGCGACGCCTGGACTGCCCACAACGCACAATGAGGCTTTTATCGCGATGCAGCAAGAGCCCTTTCCGGGACACGACGCAAGGTAAGCAAGAAAACTTCGCGCCAGCAATCGAGTTCATTGGATCGGAGTATCTCTGCTTTATCTTTTGGGCTCCATGCCTTGCATCGCCAGGCAGTGACCGGCGCGGCCTAGAAAGAGACCTGTCCAGCGCAGCGTCAGGGCGAGAAGATGGGGCGATCCAGCTGGGCTGCCCAGCCAAGCGGCCGAGTTACAGGCGGCCACCAGCAGCTAAACTGATCCCCCCCCCTGCCGTCCCCTGTGCTCACCGAACGTCGCTGACCACACATCGCACTTCACACAGGTGGGTCTTCGGAATTGCAGCCGCGCTAGAGACGGCCGGCCTGCAGGTCATTTCCAAAGACCATTTCAGCGTGCGCAAGAGCATGCTCTCCCAGCTGAATGACCTGCATTTGCTTGCCGTGCTGGATGCACCTGCAAGCCTTAGCCTTGCGCTAGATAACTTCCGCAAAGATCATCCCGAAGGAATGATGGCCGAACATGTCAGTGGCGTGTCCACTCGGGATGCATTCATTACGGTCGTGGCAAAGAAGCCCGAGTGAGGCTCGAAGGGAGGAGACAGTATGCCGGGCCATTGATCTGTCCCATACGCACAATTTCAACTAGCGGTTACGTTGCATGCAACAATAACTTCTAATAGAGGAGATCCAATTCAATGAGAGGACAGACAATATTTCGGTTCTGTTCACCCATAGAGAGCAACGGTACTGCTGTGAACCCACCCCTCTCGCTTTTGCCGCTCCTCTCATGGGCAAACTACTCCACTTTTGCATACGTACACACGTACGCAAAGAGCCACATCACTGACCTACAGTCCACAGCTGCCCAGCCCTCATCTCCACCTGCAGCATCGTGGCAAAGACAAGACGGTCTCGGACAGCGAAGGACTGAGCTTCCGCTTTCGCTAGAACGGACGCTTCGCGTCTGCCTTGCATGTATCAGCCTCTTTTGCCATGGCCAATAAAAGAGGGACTTGTGCAGCACGACGTTTCTTGGCCCAGCAATTTCTGGCAAGAAACTGAGTTCATACTCCGTGAGGAGCCTGAAAAACAAGGTTTTGATGGCCAGACCGACAACTCACAATGAAATCATACAAAAGATGGGACATGCTCAACAGTGTGGTGCGGACCGAAGCCAGCGCCAACAGAACTTCCATGTGAGCCAATGTGCTTGCGTCGCAATAACAACCTTTTGCCGTCTCTACAAGCCAGGCCATGACATGAAAGACCCCCACTCCAAAAGTTGGGCTCCACGTGCCAGCATCCCTCTTCTCAAACAAAACTCTAACCCATGAACCGGGAGGCTCCTCGGCCTGTTGAACATAGCGATTGCCCTCCCAGTAAGCCGAAAAGGAGCCGACATAAGATTGAGCGGGACCACGCGGGGAACAAACGAAGGATCACTATAGTTCTGAAGGCTATCGAACAAATCAGATTTCCCAAATTAAGCAAAGCCAGGAGGGCAGAGAAAGCTCACTCACGATCCTCCCTGTGTTCAATGGATATATCAAGTCACTGACCATCAGGACAGAGCTCACTCGACAAGAGACGTAAGATTGCCAGACCGAATAGGTATCCTTGATTACGGCTTTACAGCCTTTCGAGATGGGTGCATGGCGATTCGCTATCAACGATGATATGTTCACACGGCTAGTCGAGCCAAGACTGCTTGGCGACGATCAAGATATCGTTCAGTATGCCTTTGATGGCACCTTTAGCCTCTTTGGAACCGGATGGCGAGCTGGCCGAGATGATTGCAGGATGACTGCGGGATGACTGCAGCGCGTTAATGAAATCAATCTCGACTCACAGCTTGCCGCTTTAAGTGTTTGTTACACACCGTGTAGCTTACCAAACACGGTTTTTTCAATGATACCACATGGATGAAGCCTGTTGTCGCACTCTTTGGGGTAGTCGACAGTCGGCCGGTCTGACGAGATATGTGCTCAGACAGAGCGGACAATCTCCAACGGGACGAAATGCTGCATTGGGTCCTTCTGCTCAGGGGGATAGCCATCTCCTTCAATTCCCCAATCCGTCTGTTCAGAACTGAGGAGTCCTCGAGACTTCTCCGGTATCTTTGTCCGGAGAAGAATTGCCCAGTGCCCTCACTGTATGAGATATTCACTCCTTTACCTCCAAAAGTTGTATTTGTACATTCAGAAGGGAAGTTACGCAACCTTTGATTGAAGCTTGCTCTGTTTCACATTTCATTCGCTCTCTTCACCTATCTCTTCAATATCGTCAACTGCGACCGAAACCTGAAGATATCCACTGCCAAATGGAAGCCGGCGAGAAACATGCTCAAAGGACCCCTCAACCGGAGGAAAAGACTGTCAATGGCAGCCATCATTCGGAAAAGGTTCACAGAGGTAGTGGCGAAGACTCTGAGGAAGGGAATGAGCCACCTGAAATGGACATCGATCCTGAAGATGAAATTACTGGCTATCGTCTTGTGCTAATTCATATCGGCATTTGCATCTGCACCTTCTTAATTGGGCTGGTAGGTACTTTGAGATCATGATCCATCTAACTACTGATCTTCGGACTGCACTGACGGAAAGTTCAGGATTTCAACTTGATCGCAACCGCTGTACCCGTCATTACGTCGCAGTTCAATTCGGTTCGTGATGTTGGCTGGTACGGCTCCGCCTTTTACATTGCACTGTGAGTCCAACAGTTCCGTTCAAGCCTTTTGTATGAGTTCGTATGGATTCTGACACAACATAAAGCTGTACAACGCAGCCTTTAGCTGGGAAAATGTTTGTTCTCTTCCCCAAGAAATGGGTCTATCTGACCTATTTTGGAGTCTTCGAGATTGGGAGCCTCGTCTGTGCCATTGCGCCGAGCTCGCGTGCTCTTATAGGCGGCAGAGTGATTGCTGGTCTCGGCGCGTCTGGTGTCTTTGCTGGCGGCTTTGTGCTGTTAACGACTGTCATACCTCTTGCCAAGCGAGCCATCTGGACAGGTACCATGAGCTCCACCTTTGCTATCGCCAGCATCGTCGGTCCAGTCATTGGCGGTGCACTTACGCAGCGTGTAACCTGGAGATGGTGCTTCTACATCAACCTACCTATCGGAGGGTTTGCTGCTGTGCTTATCTTCTTTTTCTTCAGAATCAAGAAAGCAAAAACGGAGCAGATACCTTTGGTCGAGAAGTTGAAAGGCCTCGATGCGGTCGGTTTCGTCCTCTTTGCTGCTTCGATCCTCATGCTTCTACTCGCACTTCAGTTTGGCGGTAATCAGTTTGCGTGGAGCTCATCTGTCGTGATTGGGCTCTTTGTGGGTTTTGTTGCCACTTTTATCGTCTTTATCCCTTGGCAGCTGTATATGCAAGACAAGGCACTGATCCCGGTCTCACTTTTCAGGCATAGGAATGCCATCTTGATCATCTCAAGCTCCTTCTTTGTTAATGGACCTTTCCAGATAATCGTGTACTGGCTGCCAATCTGGTTTCAAGCAGTGCTTGACGTATCTCCGGAGGCTAGCGGTGTCAGATATCTTCCAACCGTTATCGCAGATGCTCTTGCGTCTGTCATCGGAGCCGGTTTGGTCATGCATCTCGGTGTTTGGAATCCTTTCCTCCTTTTTGCCGAAGCCATGGTCTCTCTTAGTGCCGGTCTCTTGACCACCATCTACCCAAGTATATCAGATGGACACTGGATTGGCTATCAAATATTTGGTGGCATTGGCTACTCTTTGGCATCCAACATCGCGCACCTCGGCTTGCAAGCATCTCTACCGCAGGCTCTTGTGCCCATCGGCGCAACTACACTACTGTTCGCTATATCAACCAGTTGTGCCGTCTTTCTTTCCATCGGACAAACCGTGTTTGCTAATCGTCTGAGTTCTGAATTAACTACGGTTGTCTCACCCGATGTTGCGCACTCCATCATAGCAGCAGGCGCTACCAACTTCAGAGACTTGTTTCGCGGCGGTCAGATCGACGCCGTAGTGAGAGCATATAGCGATTCCATTACTCAAGTATTTGTGAGTCTTATCCTCAACGCCAGATCAAGCCTCATTTTGACTGATTGCCTGTGACAGTACATCCCTGCTACAGCGCCTGTCATTTCATTTATCATCGTTTTAGGCTGCAAGTGGACCCTTATCAAAAAGTCAACAGAAGACAGGAAGCCAGACACAACGGAGAAGGCAGAGGAAGAGCACGCTTAGCAAGGATCTATTAAGACCAAATTTTCCCGTGTACCATCAATTAAGCGATGATACGATGCGACAAAGCTCACATAGAAAAGGTTGCAGAGAGAGCTGCGATTTGTGATTTTAATCCGCGACCCTAGATAAAGATCTTGACATGGGAGAGGATGATCGTTACTAGCTGTGAGTGACTGTAAGAGCTTACAAGCTCTCGCGGGTAGATTAGTCAAACGGCAGCCTTCGAGTCGGCTCGCAGATCGTGCTATACACAAGGTTCAGAGCTCTACTGCAAATGCAGAGTTGTGAAGCTTGTTTAGCGAGCTGCAGGCGCGGCACAAAGTTTCGAATAGCTTGGCTTTTTGTACACGTGGGTTGCATCAACTTGTTTTCTTTGCGCAGGCTGCTTGGGTAGCGCGTAAGAGATGTACCTTTCGGGTACAGCGCTCCGAAGTAGGCTTCTCGCCTCTTTTCCGTACAAAAAGATGACCAGGCTGAGAGGCTGAAAGGCTGAAAGGCTGAAGTCGCTTCTCCAAAAGTACCCATCGTCTGCCTACCGGCTGCAGGACACTATGCAGCCTGAGATGAGGTCCCCCGCTTCGCGCATGAAGCAGTGAAACAGCTCAGCCATATAAGACCCTATGCTACACCCTCGTCTTCAAACCCTCGATGTAAAATCTGATTGCTGTACCACCTGAGCATCTCTACCTTCAATCAGTCCAGAGACGTGTCCAAAGGGCCACGAAGAGGCACTGTCAGACGACTCGGAGCTAGATAATACGCCTGGCATCATGGTTCAACCAATAACCGTGTGGGCAACCGGTACGTTTCGTCTTTGACACACCCTCTGTTTCTAAGCATTCAGCCTGACTGTGTTTTGCTCTCAGCCTCCGGCCCAAACCCGTGGAAGGTGGTCATGCTTTGCGAGGAGCTGAACATACCCTACAAGTTGAATGCCATAGGATTCGAATACACCAAGGCAAAACCTTTCATCGACATCAACCCGAATGGAAGGGTTCCGGGTAAGATCATCTACCTGATTAGCTCAACATCTGCATCACTTCAAGCTCACTCACTGTCATTTAGCCATTGAAGACCCAAATACGGGCATAACGCTTTGGGAGAGCGCTGCAATCATTCTCTACCTCGTTGAGCAATACGACACAGACAAAAAGTTCACCTTCACAGACTTGAAGCAGAGGCATCTCCTCAATCAATGGCTGATGTTCCAAGTTAGTGGACAGGGTCCATATATGGGCCAAGCTGGCTGGTAAGATTCTTACCTTCTGCTCCGCTTATCCGCTTTCTCGTTGCCAGGGCAAGTTTCCTTATGGATTCTTGCCAGGTCTTCAGCTTGCTGAGACTCGGTTTGCAACAACACGCGCCAAGACTAAAACTTCGACTCACAGGTTCAATCACCTACATCCGGAGAAGGTGCAGTCCGCTATCGACCGGTATGTCAACGAGACCAAACGGATACTCGGCGTACTCGAGCTGTCACTCAAGGACAAAGAGTGGCTGGTGGGAGACAAGCCAACCTTCGCCGACTTTGCATTTGTCTGGTGGAATGAGATGGCCCAGGCTGTGACTGCTCTGCCTGAGAGCCCTCTGAATGGCTTTCCCAACGTCCTTGCTTGGCACAAGAGAATGGCAGAGAGACCTTCCTTCAAAAAGTGCTGGGAGCTGCGCGGACAGACCATGAATGCGCAGAACCTCGATGAGAGGGGTCTTCCAGCTGGTGCGTCAGTGCAAGAGATGGAGGCGAGGGGCAAAGCAATCCGAGAGGCGCAAGGCCAATGAAGCTGCAATGGAAGTTGTCTCTTGACTGTACACAACAGTTACACAGGAACCAAGCGAAGGTTGTCTTAGCTCTACAGCATTGACTGTCCACCCTTAAACGCTGTTGTCTCTCACTCCTGCACTGTCAGATGAAAGTGGTTTTACACAAGAAGAAGCTGTCTATAAGCTGACGAATGCAATTCGTGAGGCATGAAATGACTGCGGGAGCATGGGGCGATTCGGCTACATGGGTTTGCGCATGTCCGTACGAAGTAGAGTACAAATGGACTAACTTGAATGCACTGTATCTTCTTCCTTCATCCTCTGACTATGGGTCTGTGAGACACTTCAGCAACTAAGATCGGCCTCCGGAAGCTCTGTCGGACCCATTCCAGCTTCAGTCTTACCATTACACTGCTGTCTGATTGTCATCGCTGTTCTCTCCGCTCCTGTACCCAATGCCGATATACGAGATGTTTGGAGACCAATCATCTGACTTGTATCATTTAAATTCCATCTTTCTACTAATAAAAATCACAAAAGAAAAATCAGAGAGGAAAGCTAATGAAGGAGGGGACGAAAGATCCAAGTCCATTGAGCGGTAGCGATCTGCGACGGCGTATCGATTCGAAGCGCCGTCGGAACCATGTTCGAGCCAGGCGAATGGTTCTTCGAAAGAGACCATAGGACTGCGACGCTGTACGTCACAAACATACGATTTCAAAGGCTGCTTCAACAGTATGTCTGACGAGGCAGGCTGAACTATCCACATTACCTGGTCAAAGCTGCCTTCTTTGGTGCGAAATTCATAGATACGTTGGCTTTGGAAGAGAAGAAGAAGGCGAAGCTTTGGATTGCGGACATTGCTACAGGCACGGCGTAAGTTCGAGGACCCACCCAGCGAGGAGGGAGAAAGACGAGTACTGATGATAGTGCAGAATCTGGCTCATCGAGCTCTCTGCCTCCCTACCCAGCGGCACTGTGATACACGGTTTCGACCTGTCGGTCGCTCTCTTCCCTTCACGGAGACTGCGGCCTGAGAACGTTTCGTTGTTTGTTCATGATGTGCATGAGCCCTTTGCGGAGGAATATGATGGCCGCTACGACGTCGTGAACATACGATGGTTCAATAACTTTTGGACACGAGATAATATCAGTACCGTGCTGAAACAATTGATCGATATCACAAGTCATTCCAAAAATCAGGCTGGTTCAGCCTTTCCCAGCTCTTATCCTTCATTCTCATACCACTTTCTCCCATTAAAATCGCAGACACAGCTAATTGTAGACGCGACCATGCCACTGACAAACTGTTCGGACCAGAGTCCGAAGGAATGTTATGGCTTTTTGACATTGACAGTCAGAGCAGTACTACATCACATCATATACCATCTGTCCCTGTCAGCCTTCTGTGCGTGAATCGACTGGCAGAGCTGACTCGCGCCTTCACCACAGACGCGAGCTATGAACAAGTGAACGAGCATTTCAATGGCCTTTCGAGCCTCAAATACGCAAAACGAGAGCAAGCTCTTGACACATCTCAAGTGGTTGAACGACTTGAAAGGGCTCATGATAGAATCAGGCTTCGAGCTCATCAGCCGGACGGACTACGACATTCCTGCATCGAAGCGACTAATTTTCCATCCATCGTACATCATGAGTATCAAGGCTGTTCTGCGGAAGCTTGAGGGTGTTGCAGAGACGCGCGAGGTAGTAGATGCCACACGGAAGCTGCTTGACGGAACAATTGGGGAGTTTGAGAGGGGCGCTCAGCTTGACGCGAAAATACTACAAGATAACTGCCAGGCGGCCCAAGCTGTAGACAACCAGCCCGCTGCCGACTCTCAGAAGTTCTTGACAAATTTTGATTGGCCTTGATCTGGTAGAGAGTGAAAGGGCCAGGTTTCCAGGTTTCCAGGTTTCCAGGTTTCCACCCTTGCCCAGAGCTTGGATACTAGGTCGTGTGTGTGCCTGACCGTCGCACAGACATGATTGAAAGGTGTTGGTCACAGGATCTGCCAGTCCAAGGTTCGTCGCGTATTTTATGTACAGTAGGCCCGGACCCCCCTCCCCCCCCGGCTCGCAAACGGCGCTACTACTGCCACTAGCCAGGGATTGGGTTGCCGCGCGCTGGGCGCTAATGCCAGCCGCGTCTCAGCTAGTCTCCCGACCCCACCGAACCTCCCTGACCACTTGGGTCGATGAGCGTCGTAACGCCCTTTATTGATCCTCTTTGCTTACAAGCCCAGGTTAGACAAACGCAAACCTGGCCGGGATCTCATGAGATGCTACTTACTCCCGGACACTTTGATATATTTCGAGACTATGCGTGCCTGCACGCCTGGGTAATAAAGTCTCGCCGCTTGAAGACGCTCCTGGGCCGTGCTTTGCCCTCATCACCTACATTCGCTTGTTTGTTGGCACAGTCCGAGCCTCGCGTCGGGACTGGACTGGCCGTCTTATGATTATGGCTTCTTGCAAGTTGATATTAAAAGTGGAGAAGATGAGAGACGTGGGCGGAGAAGTGTGAAATGCAAGAACTAAGAAGTAAACTGCCCAGAAAGAAGTCAGGCGAGTGAAGAGCTTTGTTATTACTGCCACTTGATCAATTTTCTATCTCGGCGTACGACGTGTTCCCTATCTATTGTTTCTCGAATTCACTACGTCGTCTTGTCCAAATATCCAGCCTCTTCTCCATGCATCCTGCCCTAGCTCAACTTCCCTCGCATACCAAGAGAGACTCTTTCTGCCAAATCACAATCTGGTGCTTATCGCGATCGTTGCCATTGCTCTCGCGGTCTCATGCGTTGTGCTTTCAGCCAGGCACCCCTGGGTACTGCTCCTGATCCGGTGACGGTTGAACCTTGTACGGCACGCCCGTCATTAACTGGCCCATCGTCTCCAAATCAGGGCGGTCAAACAGCGTCGGGAGGAAACTCTGGGTGTCCTGCCCGTTTCTCCAGACATACTGGGGGCAGGTCATCTTCATAGGATCGCCAGGCCGGGTCCCAGCATCGACGTCGATCAGGCCGCACTCGCACCTCAGCTTGTTCTCTCGATTGTCGATCGGATAGACCTGTGGCAGCTCGCACCTGAATGGCTCCAACAGTGGGATCACTTCGATCTTTTTGCGTGTCTTCTCGTCCAGCTTCACTTCGGGCGACGACCACGGCTGCCCGTCGTGGTGATAGTCGAAGAACATTGCGGACCGGTCGTCCGCTTTGCCGTCGGGCCCTACTTCGGTCGGGCAGACTCTCATCCTGTAGGCTTCCATGTATATGATTCGAGAGTTGACGGTTGTTAGACCACAGATACATGTCTCCTTGTCCTGCGACGGCACACATTTGTTGTACCCATTGTTGGCCTGCCTGTTGTTGGCTTGCCCGTTGTTAGCTTGCCCGTTGTTGGCGTGCTCGTAATCGGCTTGCTCGTTGTCGGCTTGCTCGTTGTCGGCGGTCGGTTGCTTGCGTGGAAACAAAGGACGCAGAGACCCGTCTTCATGCCATTTCAGTCCAGAAGCCGGGATGTACGTCACAGATTTGATCCCTCCTTTCGGTGAAGTTTCGAAGTATGTCACAGATTTGATGTCTCCTTTTGCTGAAGGTTCGGGTAATGCTGCGCTGAGGCAGCGCAAGCCATATGTCGTGAGCAAGGCTATGTGAAGCTTCATGATGCCCTCTTCTTTGCCTGGTATCTCGTCCAGAGAGTGTCGAGGGTATCGTATGTGCTTGTAGCTGAGCTTGTCTTTGTCCTTCTGAACAGTTTCGGCTTGAAGCTACAATCTACGAAGGGAAAGAGTGACAAGGTCTTCTCATTTATACGGCTTAGTCGTGCTCTTTTTATTTTTTTTGTTTGGTTTGTTTGGGGATTGGAGAAAGGGCTTGAATTGGGTAGCTATGAGAAGATCAAGCAAACAATTACCTTGGGTATCAGTTGAGTCGACGAAGGGGACCGCAAGCGGCTGCTTTGGCTGCGACGATAATCGGGCTACTGGTCGTCGGCTCTCGGACCAAGGTTTGAGTTGTGGTACATGAGACGCTGGTTCCTTGCAGCCTGAAACCACGCAGCAGCAGAGGGAAACAGGATTTTGCTCAGGTTCAGCCTCGTAGCCCTTCGAGGTTCTTAGATAACAGGAAATCTTGCTTCCTTCCCTCTGAGTTCGGTTTGGAGGAACACTATTGTTGTCTTTTCGAAATTTGGTTGAACCATCTTCAGATCGATCTTGTCACATCGAACCATGGGCAAAGCTGAGAGAAGATTCGCTGTCCGTCACTTATACAAGCTGATTTCCCAGATCCTGCACGCGCTGTCACACACACACACACACACACACACAAGCGACACGAACATGACATTCGTCGTGACCATTCAGACTCTTCTTATCATGATTATTTGCTGGTCAACTACTCAAAGCTGTGTGGCGCCTTTAGTTTCATCCGCTTGCACACATCCCAAGACCGAAACTTGCAGCGCTCACTTGGTGGTTTGAGCTCTACTACGATGTTGTGCAGCAAGGCAGATATGTCTTCAGAATTCAAGAACTACACAAGCAGTACGGTGAGCTGCCACCGGTCCTTGGCGCACTACTCGATGGATTCCTCGATCAGACAGTTCATGTAACCCACGTGTAGATCCCATCATACGAATGACTCCTGACGAGATTCACACCTGCGATGCCGGCTTCATGAGCACAGTTTACGCTACAGCCACTTCCCCAAGGGACAAACATGAGTACCAGCTACGAACTCTTCGTGTGCCCGGTGGTGTCTGTACCACAGTCAGAGCGGATGTCCACAAGAAACGCCGCGAGGCTCTGGGCCCTTTCTTCAGTAGGAAGAACGTCACTCACCTGGAGCCGCTTCTTGCCGACAAGGTCACGCAGCTGTGTGGGAAGGTGATGCTTCATGCGAAGGACCAAATGCCAGCGAATCTATCAGACTTGTTTTTCGCTTTCTCAAATGAGTGAGTTTCCTATCGACTGTGACCTGCGCCAGAAGTTTGTACCTAAAAGCTGTGCTGACATCTTATCAAGTGTCGTCACCCACTTTCTGTTTGCGCATCAGGCTAATGTCATGGATGATGAAACTTACGGCATCTGTTCTTCGAAAGAGCAGTAGCGAGCTTCTGCGGGGAATCAACATCAACAAGCATTTTCCTTGGCTCCCAGACTTTCTTGAGTCCCTACCACTCTCGATCAGTAAGCCCATGATACCGCCAGGGTTGATAGACATGCTAGCTCTGTTCGATGTATGTACCATTCCCAGTTACCCTGATGACCGGTTGACTTTACTCACCATTGTTCGATAGCGCGTGCGAGCCGAGTTGACAGCGATGATGGCTGCTAAAGCATCCGGCCGGATCAGCGACAAAGCCATCGGACCTACCGGCAAAGACTCTGTCTACGACTCAGTACTCGACATTGAGCTCCCGCCGGCTGAAAAGACGCCCCTTCGTCTCGAGCAGGAAGGCTCACTGCTGGTCCTGGCAGGTACAGAATCTCCTGCGCGTGCTCTGGACCTGTTTTTCTACCATGTGCTCAGCAATCCTGAGATTCTCCGCAGATTACCGGACGAGCCGGCTTCCATCCCAGATACCGTGACATGGGTTCAGCTCGAGAAGTTGCCATATTTAGCTGCAACTCTCGAGGAGACATACCGACTCTCTTGGGGTGTGACCGCTCGTATGGCTCGCATTGCACACGAACCACTTACCTACGCGCCGTCAAAGCATGTCGCTCACCTTCAAGCGGCCGGAACGGGTCGCTCTTATGTTATCCCAGCGGGCACGTCAATTAGTATAACTTCCTTAGCTGCCCATACGTCAGACGTCTTTCCGCAACTATGCGAGTTCAGACCAGACCATTGGCTGGGAGAGGAGGGCCGGCAGAGGAAGAAGTTTCAATTTGCATTCAGCCAGGGCAGCCGCAAATGTCTAGTTGTGGAGCTAGCAAGTGCCGAGATGCACTTAGCTGCCGTGAGCTTGCTGAGAAATTTTGATCTAAGTCTCTTTGAGATGACAGCAAGCGACATCGCGTTCAAACACGATTACCAGGTAGCCATACCAAGTCTTGACTCGAAAGGCATCAGAGTGATGGTAGAGGTTACGCCTAAGAAAGGCAGTGAAACAGCTTGACAGACCTCCCAATGCAAGTGTGCTCAACTGTCTTCAAATATAATCAAATGATTGTATCTATTTGCTTTGGCCGTGAAAATCTTGAGAGAACTCAAGCTTAACTCTGATCATAACACGACAGCAACTTGTCAGAACGCACGACAGATCACACAAAGTGGAGCGGCATATTTCACGTGCAACTGACAATATACGGGGTAGTTCATAGCCGAAACAAAAATGGACTGAAAGGCATGCACCGAAGTGTGCACCTTACAATACCGAATCTCGGGATCATCGAGTGGAAGGTAGCGGCGGAGTTGACGCCCCGACCCCTGCGTGGTAGCGCCTAGTAGAGCATTTCTCTCCTTTCTCTTCTCAGACTCCAGTCGGTTCTTATTTCTGGTCCATCACATGACACACGGTCGCTTTGAACAGACCTAGTTGGCTTTTGCCGTCGCTTTTGATCATCTCTTGAACAACGACAATGCCTTTACAATCGAATTCCGCACCAGATGCCGATCCTGCCATGCGGGGGACGCTGGTGGACAAGAGTGCGAGTTGGACATCGAGTACCAATGCGTTGATTGAGCGACTGATCCAAGAACTGCAACACTTACGTGAAGCGAATGGTGGTCACCTTCCAGTGTCCAATCGTCGGGCTATCGACACACAGATAGCTTCGGCGCAAGCCGCCATTGACACCATCTCTCAAGATATTGGATCTCCCTTGGCGAATGTCAAGACACGCAGGAACCTCTGGTCCGAACAGTCTTCAAATTACCATTCGAGCCAGGATACAGTTGAAGTCGGGTCATCCACCAACTCGCAGAGCAGCCCAAGCATCTCATCGCAAGGCGAGCTGCCCGACCCATATCGTACAAACGAGCAGCCCATGTTCAAAGGAGCGCAAACAGCACCGGAAGAATGTTTCGAGCTTGACTGTACGACACCTCTATCTCTGGTGAAGTCGATGAAAGAGTCTGTTGCTGCAGACCTCACCAACCCGTTTCTACCGGCTCGATTCCCATCTATCGCTGTAAGGTCGCCGAAATTACGGAGGGGAATGGAGCGGCCCAACGTTTCCGCTCGACTGACCGAACCTTTCCCCATCTTGCATTCGCCCGATCCCGTGGCCAGGACCGGCAGCCTCGAGGAGCTGACCCAAGAAACTGTTCTAACTCGAGACTTATCTCGCAGTCTGCACGTTGATCTAGGACTTTCGCGTCATGTTACACAGCGATCGCTTCCGGATCTTCGCCAGATGAAGAGGGAGCTCGAGGGCAAGCAAAGTCAAGCCCAATCGAAGGCTACGAAAAGAGCAGCATCAATTTCATTTTTTACGGCAAACAAGAAATCGGACGGGCTTGCTCGGTGCTTTAGCTTTTCCGTCCCAAGCCGTACGAATACTGGAGCGACCAAGTTCTCGAATTCTCACAGCCTCTCAGCCTCACAATCAATCGGATCTCCCAAACCAAACGTGGGACCTATTCTGCGATCGGAGTCACAATCATCTACGCTACAGTCACGATCATTGAGCCTTCGAAGAGACCCATCAAAAGCCACGGGCTTGACGAGGACAAGACCCATGATCTCACGATCCATTCGAAGTCCTGAGGCGAGATTGTCGCTACGCGGGAAAACCTCACCCAAGCTGCCACAGTCGCAGCAGCTTTCGGATGTGCGAACGCATCAAAATGAGACGCCGTCAGCAGAGACCTCGCCAAAGATACCGATGTCGAAAGCCGAAGAAGCTGGCCACTCGGTAGTGTTGCAGCCACAGGAATCACAGCACGAAACCCCGCATGTTGCGCTGGAAGAAGTGACACAGCAGCAGCGACGAAACACCTCGATCGAGGTTCCGTTGAGGGCACCGAAAATACGACCAAGAATCACCTCCTTCTCTGCCTCTGCTGTTGCCTGAATATGTACCAAGAGCCAAATTGAAAAAATCACTTGGAGAGGCAAGGGGACTCGAACTTGACCTTGGTCTTAACCTGAGCCTGGGAGACTTGCGTCCGGTGTCATCATTTCCCAAGCTACCTGAGAAGTCGATCCACCATCACTAAGAAGCCTGCCATTTTGCCTCCTAGATATTGTCGTATGTCAAGCTTGCTATTAAAGAAGCCAGATTACTTTATTGAACTGTCACATCGCCTCTGTCGTTAGAATTATTATTCATGATTACGCGAGCCGTCCAAATGACGGTTCGAGAAGTACTCTCGGTGTTGCCAGCAGTTTTCCGTGCTGATCTGTCGTTTTGACCAATGCTGGCAAGATCTCGACCTGACCGGAGGCTGGCCGCTTGATCTCAGATGCCCACTGGAACTCAAAGCAACTCCGCTGGCTATGTATCCAAGTGCCAAGCTCAGCGGCCACCTCGAAAAGCCTCTGCAGTGCTGGGCCTTCCTTCTCAATATCCTGGGGTCGAAGCCATGGCTGGAAGGCATTCTGAAACTCACTGGCAAGCTCTTTCCGGACGTCAGATGATCGCGAGATCGATTCAGTATTGCTTGAGTTGAGGTGCATTGTCAAGAGGCGCCACCAAAAGAGGTGTCTTTCTGTATCTGTACGGCATGTTCAGCAAATTTCTTCCTAGACCCAGCAATCAAGATGAACAGTCGTGTAACGTACCATTTTGAACAGAATTCTTTGAGGATTTGAAAGTACGAGCCGTTGCAAGCAGCGATCCGACTCCAGGAGGCAGGAGACTGCCTTTCTCATCTTGACTTGGAGTTATAGCACGCACGATCAGTGCCATTAGCGCATGAGTGATTAGCACATGCGCATTGGACCTCTCTTGGAACAGTTGGTGAAGGCCTTTGTCAGGCACGGGTGAGCTCTGTTTGTCAAGGTCGCTGCTCCAAGATGAAGCAGGCATGGTAGATGAGCTGGTGTAGCTACCTTCGACGTGCATCGATACACTGTCCATGAGAGCAAAGACCTTGTTCTTGACCTCGACATCGTCTGGATTATCGGGCAGAATGCTGCGCAGAAACCCTTCACTCGACTCTGGAAGTGGAGATCCAACAACGTTTGCGACGTTGGCCTTTTCAGACGTCTGTGCGATGTGACCAACCTGTTGAGAATTTGGGCTCTCTGGTACTGGTTTTTCTGACCAATCGCTGGCCGAGTTGGCCTTCCTCTCGGATTTCTGCAAGCGTCGCCTCATGACGAACCAGGTGATGAATCCAACGATCAAGGCTGTGCCGATGATGCATCCGACGGCGACACCCCCGACCGCGCCAGGAGAGAGTCCTTTTGAGTGACCAACAGTAGCAGAACCTGTTGTTGGCCGAACAATCGGTGCCGTTGCGCCAGCAGTTGCAGTTGCACGGCTGCTATCTGTGGATGACGCTCTTGATGCAGTCGCAGCAGATACAGACGTCGACGGAGAGTCAGCAAAAGGAGCGCTTGAGCTTGTTGCAATAGCTGACGGTGTCTGTATGCTTGACCTGTCTACCACCAAATCCCCTGTGAATACTGCTTCGGATCCTTTAGCAGGTATTGTACCAACGAACATCCCGCCAGATGCAATCTCGCCGCTGAACGTATCGCCAATGTCAGGAACGTTGTGATTCTTGACATTGTTGCTATTGAAAACGCCAGTGAAGCGTCCGTAGCCAGATAAAAGGGCTGTGAATTCACCACCAGCTCCAACAGTGCCGTCGAACTGTAGGCTAGTGGCCGGAAGCGCTGTTAAGTCGGGCAGAGCACCCACAGAAACCGGTAGAGACATTGTGAAAATGGTGTATCAAATGAAAAGACTGGAGTAACGACGTTGAATCCAAACGGAAGAGGAAAACAGAAGAAAAGGGCAAGAGTACTCCTGTCTGTACATGTCTTCATCGCACACACTATCACCTCAAATGCCAAGAGATTGACCCTCAGGGGATCGACGAGGCTGAAGGATCGTGCAGTCACACTAGCGCGGCCTGTAGCCGCCGGGGCTATACTACTAGTAGAAACTATCAAATAATTCCTATGCAAACAGTGCATGGCGCCATACCCGGGGCTATACTACAAAGCGGCCAAAACTCTGCGCGAGATAGACGGCTAGACTCGCGCTAGTGAACTCTCACCACCACCTTGGTAATGACCTGAAACGCGACGGCTTGGTCTCAAACCGCACCTGTTCGCATTTTTCAGCACAGCATATCACAAAGTAAAACGTTAGGCTTGCTGTGGAGACGCAAAAGCCACATGAGGAATGGGGCTATGTTACATTGTGGAGCCCACCCGGGTCGAATCCAATAGGTCCGGCTTGAGTTGGAGTGGAGACCCGACAGAGGGGAAGCTTTTTCGCATCTTCAGCCTGATTAACGATGTCGTCTGAATGCGACCGGGACGGTCCCCGGTCCTGGTGTCTCTGCGATGCTGTATCAGGGCATCGGTCGGTAGGTAAATACATTGTAAAAGTCCTGTCTGCAGGCGAGATAAATTTTCCGTGATGGACGAATCGATTCTGTTCGATGTGTGGGCGCAGTCATGGAGAACTTCAAGGTAAACCCTGACATTGTGGTCGGTGTCGACTTCGGTATGACCTGTACCGGTAAGTGGTAGAAGCATCGAAAGCTCGTGAGTCTTCTTCGCGTCTGATCCCCCCATCAGCAGTGGCATATTCGTACGGCCCGAGCTGGGAGCGTCCTGAGAGTATCCAACAGTGGGAAGGTCTTTCCGTCGCAGATAGTCAGAACAAAGTGCCGACAGCACTGGTGTACGACGACGACTCTCCTGTCCCCGTCAGCTGGGGCTTCGGATGCGACTATGACAGCACTTTCCCGATTGACGACTTCAAGCTCGAGCTGGACCCGAACTACATGTGCAAGCATCCAGACAGGGCACCGGTCGAAGAAGTGAGAAAATGGTTCAAAGACTACATGACGTGTCTCCACAACTTCTTGGCAAAACGGTTCGACGACATCTTCCCAAGATGGCGAACGCAGCGCGTCGAGTGGCACTTCAGCGTGCCCACAACCTGGACCAGCCACACCATGAAGCTGGAATTGCAGAGGATTCTCGGTGAATGCGGATTCGGTTCGGATGGTCCTGGACATTCGTGGATGATCAGCATGGCTGAAGCAGAAGCTGCAGCTGTGTATGCCGCACATCAACTTTACGAAAAGGGAGACGTCATTCTCGTCTGCGACGCTGGAGGCGGGACAACAGACGTCAATGTTCTTCGGATCGACTCGCGGCCAGGCGAGCCGGCAAGACTGACGCCGCTAGACCACGACGAGGGGAAAGCAATCGGCTCGACAAACATCGACGAGTCGCTGAGAAAATTGGCCGAAACACGGCTGGCTGCCGTTTCTGGGTACTTGACACAATCGGTAGAAAAGGTCGCGGCGAAGATGGTCCGTAGCCATGGAGCACGGTTCCAGAGCGCGAAATGTGGCTTCTTCGACGGTGCGGTGGTCCAACAACCGGTGTATCCACTCGCCATACCTGACCTGAAAGACCCCGAGTTGGCCGACCGTCCGGAGCTTGGAATACAGAATGGGAGGCTGATGCTGCAGCGCGAGGAGTTGCAAGCCTTCTTTGATAAAGAGGTGGACGGGATCATCTCGCTCGTTCAGAAGAGACTGGCCAGCCTGTATGCAAACCATCCAGAGGTCCGAGTCACCTGGCTCATACGTACAGGAGGCTTGGGCAGCTCACCATACGTTAAGCATCGACTGAAAGAAGTCTTTGAGACTGGGAAAACGACAACAACAATTCCGAACGCCACCAGTATGAAAATCGTACAAGGCGGTGCTCCTCAGACAGCTATCTCACAGGGCCTGGTGATGGCGAGGATACAACAGATCAAGTTCTCACAGGATATCTTCGCCTTGAGGTGCGCCCAGGCAAGCTACGGCGTCGTCATCAAAGAGCCCTTTGACAGCAACAAACATTCTGCGGATGAGTGCGAGCTCGACTCCACCCTAAAAGAGCTCTTTGCCACATACCAGATCGACTGGATCGTCAAGCGAGGGACGCCGATTGGTCACGATGGTAGCCTCAAGCGATACGTCCACCGTGTCCCGAAGGGAGGCGAGAAGGAGGTGCTAACCGCAACAATAGTGACATCCACGGCACCCGTGGCCCAGCTCCCATCGAGCTACAAGAAAGCCAAACAAGCGGGTCTCCAGCTCGAGACGGGATGCCGAATCGACGTGACGATGCCACCGTCGCAGATCGAAAAGAAGAAGAAGACTTGGTACACGAGGAAGCACTACAGGGAGTGCATCTTCCATCTGCGCATCGAGCCGGAGATTGCCGAGATTCGGTTCAAGCTTCTCACCAAGGATGGTAAGGTGTGCAGTTCAACCGATGGTAATGTGAACGTAGTGTGGGGAGCAACTGAACAGACGGCTGTGGCAGCAGCTCAGCCTGGAGTAGAGCTGTTGCCGACCGCGGCGGAGCTTCCTGTCGCAGAGCCCGTCGTAGCGGAGCTGTCAGCCGAGACACAGGCTCAGGGCACAAGGCTGAATAAATGGATCAAGAGTCGAGTTGGCAGTAGAACGTAGGATGATGTGCGCGACACGCGGGTGGCTAGTCGTTTCCAGATAGACTGTCAGAGCCGTGAGCGGCACTTCGATCATGCCTCATTGGAGAGCCGCTTGGATCTCCTCATTCTATTTTACACTTTTGTCCTTTACCAGGACAACAATCAAATCACTCACAATCGGCACAAGGCCAATCCAAAAATTTGAGGGCCCTCGCCTTTCTTCTCACAAAGCTCCATGCTCTGCGTACGTAATTCTGACAACACTGAGGGTGTGAGGAAGACAATCTATCGCTCTGCTTCCAACGGCTTTCGGGCCACCGTTACCTCGAGGCTATGATCCAGCCAGACGCCACTATCGAGCTGAATACTAGCCCTCTTCACAAGCTCGCGGAAATTATGACCGTCGGAATATAGGTGGTTATTGTCCATAGCCACACGGCTGACTTCCTCGTAGGCCATGAGCTGGGTCTCAACGAAGGGAATAACGATTTCGGTAGGCACTCTGTACTTGTAGGTCTCCGCATCGATAAACCCGCATTTTGCACAGATCTCTGCAAGACGCGGCGTCCATCTGATAGAAGTCAGTATTGTATGCTTTGTACAAGAAGTACCGGTTGGCTGCCTCACTTGCCGAATCCCCAACGACGTACGTTTTCCGCCAGCTTTTCCATGGCATCTCGCTGGGGGGCTGGGCTCGGTAGAGGAAACAGTGACCGCGCTCAAGTTGATCTCATCCCATTGGAGGTACCCGCCAGGTTCTGATATGCAAGTCAGCAGGCATGACACAGATCGGTCACGAACTCGAGCTCTTCTTCTGTAGACGGGAGACCCTCCTTACTCAACATGGCAAGAAAGCTGTCCAGCGCCGGGCGCGGCGTCTCCTGAAGCCCTCCCTGAATGAGCCTTGCATGAACGATGTCGTACTTGTTCCGAAGCTCGTCTGGCACCTTGTGCATGAAGTTGAGCTGGTGGAAGGAAACGCCGTTCGGCCAAAGGTCTTTTGGAGGACACTGATCGAGACTTTTATCGAAACCATCCACTTTCAAGCTTCCCTTTTCATTGTTGGCGACGTCCAGTACCCAGATTCTAGAAATCAATGAGCTGGAGCTAGGAATTCTGGAGCAAGCGTCGAAGCTTCAAGTAGAGGGACACTGCGTGCTTCTTACCCAGTTCCCGTTCCAATGTCGGCAACCTTGAGAACATTGTCCTTAGACTGCAGTACCCTCTCGTGCAAATTGAAACCGACAGCCTGCTTCCATAGGTAGTGCTGCGCGTTGAGCCTGAGCAAGCGCCATAGTCAGAAAGAATGTACGATCAAACAGCACTCATGGAACAGAGAGTAGCTAGTCAGCGTACCGGACGGACGCAACAAGGTCTCGCTCCAAGCGATAATCTTCGTTGCCGCGGTTGACCGCCATGATCAGGCGATTTGAGGAAAAGCGGATTTCTGTGTGCTTTTTGCATGAAAGGTTGGTAGTGGAAAGGAGAGCGGGGGAACTGTCACGCTCGTGCATGTCCATATAAGTAGCTACAGCCTGGTAAGAAGACTTGGGCACGTGACAGGTCAGTGTATACAGGCCTGCTGTTCAGATCAAAGGGGATGTGTGACAACTAAGAAGTGGGCTGGCTGAACCGTGTAGTCCATTGACAAGGTGTACGTAAGCTGTAGCACACAGTAGTCCCCAGAATGAGGCCAGGCATAGGACCGAGTTCGAACACTGAATGCTTTCAGGATCCATTTTTGATCTTACATTCCACTTCTTAGCTTTTTGACACAGTTGTTCAGGGGCAGCGAGGGAACACACGGTGGAAAACCCCAAATAACAAATGAACAACTGCCTTCGCCTGCAGCTGGCAGCATTGCTTCGTTCATGATCTCTGTGGTGAGCATCCTACAGCTTGCGACAGTTCACCTTATGTCCTCAACTAGTTACATCTTATAGTCAGAAACGCATGGTTAAGGCCGTAAATGTAGAGAGTATAGATGTCACAGTCATGAATATGCTTCGAAGCAATGTCATGAAAATCAAATTCAATATGTCGGAGTCGACGCGGATTTTAATAAACATTTGTCTACTTTCGTCCTTCGCGCCACAGTGATGGAACGCCATCATAATTCGACGCCCCGGGCGGGCCGCCAGGCTACGTACTGGTTGCTTTAGTGGGGATCATCCGTAAAACTTGGATCGTTCCAGCTAAACCTGCCCACGTCTAGCGCCACTGGTCCTGCTTGACACGAGTTGGGTGTTGCCGGGCTCCATCAGCTGGCAACGTAGCTACTCTCCCAGCACCTTCAACCTTTCACATACTGATACTTTGAGACCTGTTCGTACATTTTGTCGAACCGCACAGGTTCATACTTTGCCGGATTTTTCTCAGTAGTGAAACTCTGGCCAGGGGATATGACCATATCATGTGGCGGTGCGATGAAGTATGGGATTGAGTAGCGTGCCGCAACCTCTTGCTGCTCAGGTCCTAGCTCGTCTGTGGTGGGCACAGAGACGCGATGCTCGGCTCCGATGAAGTAATCTAAACCATTTCACAAATTGGATCAGTAATTTTTCGAAAAATGCAATCTTACAGTCATCCAGTGGAGTTGACAACTGACTCACTGTTGGTGAAATTCTGCAGCACAAGGCCAATATTGAACAGGACAGCGTCGTGTGATGCCGACCTCACAGTGCTGAAAGTTCCCGTCTTTGGATCACGAAACTCCAGGCCACCGTTCCGATCTTGGAACAGCACCGTAAACGTGCCCCAATCAGTGTGGGCAGGTAGGCGAGAGGCGACCTCGCCACGGTGTAGTTGCTTGCGGCTGATGGGTGGGTAGTGCAGCAGGCGGAGCTGGTTCTCATTTCGTGAGTTCAGCGATAGAAGCCTCTCACCGTCTGCAGGCGCCATGTCCAGCCCGGTCGCAATAGCTCGTAGGAGACGAGCTGACAACTCATCGAGAGCGGAGTAGAGTCGAAGCATGAAGGGTTTGAAGTCAGGCTGCACATTGTCTGGGATCCAGATGTTTTGCTGGAATGGATCCTCTTCGCTTCCAATCTCG
The DNA here is from genome assembly GCA_027478595.1 of Erythroxylum anguifugum. Classification (NCBI taxonomy): domain Eukaryota; kingdom Viridiplantae; phylum Streptophyta; class Magnoliopsida; order Malpighiales; family Erythroxylaceae; genus Erythroxylum; species Erythroxylum anguifugum. The sequence goes on from JANIPN010111403.1 coordinate 184,258, forward strand.
TAGCTTTCCTGCAGACCAATCCGTCAGTAATTGAAGACTCATGACAGTACCTTGAGATATTGATTTGACTGCAGGGTACAATGCTAATCGTCTGAACGAGATTTGACCCTACCTTGAAGTCTTTCACTTTCCGAATCGCATCCACATTCCCCGCCAATCTCTCCTCCTCAGTATACAAGCTTTCCTGACCTATAGCCGAGTAGCCGCGATGCGGCAACGGTGTAGGCGGATGTGGTGCCTTCATCTTGTCTTCCAGTGGCAACGCGAAAAATCGAGAAGAGCATTGGAATGCTTCCTCCATGGTCTTCTCTGACAGGCCATGGCCGCGAATAGCTGCATATCCATATCTGTGACATATTTGTACAAACTGTTCTGCAACCTCCTTGGAAGCGACTGGGTCGTCACCTTCAAAGGTAGACAAATCGACTGTGGGAAAATCGGTCTTCGCACTTTCGATTGCTGCAGAATTAGTTGTGGCCATTATTGTGAGTCAGACTTAACGAGATGGTATTGAAAGAAGTCGTTGTTGGAGAAAATGGAAAGAGTCGAATGTGCATGGATCTCCCTGTGGAGCGGGCCAGCTCAGTCTTGCTTTCTATCTGGAATGAAACCTTACTAGGCTACTGGGAAAAGACAGCAATTGTTCGATGTGGTAATGCTTACTCTACTCACCATCATGCAGCTGAAATGCTAATTTACTATGAAATTCTAAAAGGGAGTTTTTGGAAGAGCAATGTATTGAATTTCTGATTCGAGAAGTTATGTCACTGTAAATTTGGCTGAGCGCATCCCTCCTGTCACATCGATTCGTGCCCGAGTTCAAACACGATTGATTCTCCCCGTTCCTCTGATTCTATCCTATCTGCATCGTCTGAGCTCTCATACCACACATTCGATCTCTCTTCCTATCTCGCGTTCAAAGTCCGTTGATTACGGAGCCGCCGTCCACGACAATCTGCTGCCCAGTGGCGAAGCCACTGCCCATGAGGAAGAGGTACGCCTCGGTGACCTCCTCCGGCTTTCCAGGCTTCTTGTTGATGGTCTTCTGGACAAAGGCTTCGCGTGCCTGCTCGGGGAACTTGGCGAACAGCTCAGTAACCACAGGTCCTGGGATGACAATGTTGGACCGGATCGGGGCCAGGTCAAACGACAGCGCCCTGACAAGCACCTCGGTAGCGCCTGCGGAGCCGATGGCAGCTGAGACGCCCGGAACGGGTCGTGTGGCAATCGTGCCGCTGGTGAGCGTGATGGACGAGCTGCCTTCCGGCTTCATGTAAGTGCCTGGGTTGGCGGCAATGAGCTTGGCGACGATCAGGGGTCCGACGTAGCGCACCGTCCAGCTGTCGAATGCGGTCGGGCCGGTGACGGTGGCCAGAGTGGTCATGGAAGGCGGTTCGCCGGCGGTATAGACGATGTGGTCCAGGGGCCCGCCGAGCTCGCGCACAGCGGTCTGGAGCAGGTTCTCGAGGTTGGCATCGATCGTGTTGACGTCCGAAAGATCAGCTGCACTGCCGGTGACGGTTGCCGACGGGTACAGCGACTTGAGCTTGGCGATGGTGCTGGCCACTCGCTCAGAGCTGGACGAAGAGACGTGCACTTTCGCTGTTCGCTGGAGAGAGCCTGAGGCAACAGCTGCGCCGATGCCAGAAGTGCCACCAATGATGAGCACCCGGCTGGAGCTCAAGGGATTGGGGTGGGCTGCTGTGATGAGAGACATCGCGATAGGCTGATTGATTGATTGATTGATTGAAGATTGTGTAGAAGAAATTGTTTTCTTGGTGTTGGCTGAGAAGTTGTTTTGTAAGTTATTATGCTAGACTGAACTGTTGTTCTGTTTTGATCATGGGAGAGACCGTCCCTTCAAGCTCCCTTTATAGATGTTCGAAAGGCCTCCTTGGCCGAGATTGTGCTGGCATGAGCTGAATACTCACGCCCGTAGCGATCACGCAGGAAGACTTCTTGTGTAAGCCATCGCTGACATGATTATTCAGAATCTGCACGGCTTGATCTTGAGATATGATCTGGAGTAAGCCTGATCGTATAGGCGTGCCATCTCGTCCAACGACGCCTTCATCCACTGCAGCATTGACAGATGCTGCCCTTAACACCGGACGGTGATAGCTTCAAAAAAAAAAAAAAATCTGTTTTTGACACCGAAGTTCCGCAATTATGAACTCTTCATGACTTGAAATAGCCTCCAGGCAGCACTTTACAGCTCAGATATGTGGCTTGCCATCCCTGCCGACCACGTCGAAACGGCGCACCGTCTTGAAATGACGACCTAGATGGCAGGTGCTTACAAATGCGAAATGGTGCATGAAGGTCCGGATCTTGGTACAGCAATTTGTGCAAAGTATCTGTAGGAAGAAAGCCTGCACTGTGCGGCTTCAAGCCGAAACGCTGCTCTAGCTTCAACCACAACACAACTACCTAGGTAGTCTCGAATTCGATGACTTGGCTGAGGAGCCTAGCACGACGGATTTAGTAGGCTACTGGAAGGTGCCGTCTCTGGAGTGGTAGTCGTGAAACGGGTGCGGAATTCCGACGACAGGCTTCGTCCAGTTCCAGGCCAGAAGGAAGGGAGGATCATTAGGATCGAGCCACAACAGACTTTCTATCGACACCAATTTCTCATTGAGTTGAGTACATGATACCTAATTTGAGACATGTTGCTTGAACCAATATCTATGAGACTTTTCCACAAGGTGGAAGAAAGGGGTACAAACCTGCGTTGCTTGGGCAGTGCAAAGAATCATGCAAGAGGACATAGCTCGTACCCAGCTGTTGTGGATGGTGAAGATTAGGTGCATGGCAGCGGGGTGGAGTGCGCATCATTGCCGTGGGTACTAGGTTTCAGAGCCGCAATTTAGCGGGCTTAGCGGACTGATCCGGCTGAAACGTCCCCAGAAAACTTTATGTTTAGCGGACTTATCGGTGTGGAAATTGAAGCTGCTTGGCAGCATTACATGTTCACCAGGATGCAGTACCAGGTATCAATCATCTACCATATGTTGAAGGAGAAGCGTTTTGATTTGGTACCAAAATACCACAGTGCTCTTATCTGAGCACTTGGGCTAGATCATGAAGGGTTTATGTAGCTTGGCAAAGCACGAGATCGTGTGGGCTTTACCAGACAGTACCCTAGCTAGTGTGTGCCGGAAATTTCTCCTCCCTTCAGCTGGGACTCGTACGAGGCAATTTGAGGAAAATCCTTGCCGGGTGCTGAGCAGAGCAGAGCAGTCAAATACTTTGACGGCGTCCCTAACGACCTTCTGCACAGTGATATAATTTTTCTCCTTCCAAATCATTGCATAGACGAGCCGGATATCTTTTTGCTACGGTGATTTTCAGCAAGATGAGGTCTCCAAAGCATCGATCTGATAGGCCTCGGTTTACTCTTGCAGCACTTCAAGATTGGTAGCCTGTTGAAGTTTCTCCAGTCCTGGTCCAATTTATCTTGACATGTTTGCTGTAGCCTGAGTACCGTGTCAGATATCGAGATATGCGCCCCGCAGTTGTGCCTGATGCGAACAAGGAGGCAAAGATCGAGCTGTGTTCTTGACTCACGATGCGCAGCCAAGGCGGCAGCTCACGCACTGCTTCGTTATGACCCATATTCTCATATTCCATGGGCGCCTTAAACGTCCCTGCCCACAGCACTAGACGTACCTACATTCTCTCGTCTCCACTTCCTCATGCTCTCTCATCTTCTTCGCAGCGTCTACTTACTAATATCAACGACCTTTTTTTTTTTTTTTGGCTTCACTGATCTCTTATATTGATGGCATCGCCTCAAAATAATTGGCTTCCGTCGTTGAGCAAGTTGAAGTGTACGCGCAGTCTGCTTCTCACGAAGAGATATTAAACTTACATATCTGCTTACGTTTGAAAATGCCTGAACTGGAAGAATCAAGCAAGTCCAAAGCTCTACCACTCGAGCTGGTCCTGCAGATTATGCACCACCTGACAAACTGGTGGGATGTACTGGCGTTTTCAAGATCGTGCCGCTTGTGGCGCGCTGCTTTCGAGAGCGATGCCGATGGACTTTTCGTAAAGCTGCGCCTACCAGTCATGACCGCTCGTGACAATGCTAAGATTTTGGCGCGCGTTCAACTTGGTTTCGAGATAGAGAGCGAGGAGGAAGATGGAAGGGAAGATGAAGCTCAGCTGATTACTGTGCTCCGTCAGAACGATGGTATCTTTTTGAGAGCACAAAGAAGATTGCATGTCAAGTCTAACTCGGTGGGTGCTGAACCGTCTTCGCTCAGTTGGAAATCTAGCTAACAGACTGAATGACTAATTGGTGCGAGAACAGTGTCGTCCATCTACTCCATGGAGCGAGAGTGAGATCCAAGCTGCACTGGCTAACTTGCCAATCGAACCTGACGCAGCTGATGCTCACAAAATCAATATCGCATACATCGCTGTTTCCTTGATCCTTGCATCTCCTGGAAAGCGCCGCACGATTTTGTCGCGCTGTCCGGGTCTCGAAAAAGGCCAAGAGAACGTCCATACACTCCATTGGTTTGTTTGGGGTATACTCGACGATCTTACAGATTCAGAACTAAAAATGTTTCCCGTATCGGAACGTGCCGATTGGGAATCTCTGCCGGAGCTCATATGGTCAAGCACTAGTATGGGACATCAGCGGTAAGTGGATGCTCGCGTTCCTCTTTTCCTGCTACACAGTTCCCTGCTACACAGGTGGCTTCTGCTCTCTGTGCGGTCCTGCTTTTTTTCGAAGATCAATGAGTTGAATAGAAGCTCGCCTATGTCCAGCTGGATGATCTTTACTGATGCACCTAATAGCAATAATGCCCCGCATTCCAGACCATCTGTTTCAGCTCAACAAGCATCCGGAGACCCTCGACTAGAGTCCCTCCTCCTTCGAGGCGCTAGGAGGCGATTTAGGCGTATTTGATAGCCAAAATCTTGTTTAAAAATACATCTCAAATTGGCGGAAGCCAGTCGTCCTCGTACCCAAAATACCGACGTATCTTGGGCAGGTATGGAGAGCCTTGCGGGCAATACTTGAAACGCTCCATGATGTCGAGATCCGTGTTTTCAGGTTCGACGTAGCGGTAGCATGGGTCGTGGGCACGTGCAAACTCCTGCAGCTGCTCCCAATCGCCACAGGTCCTCTGCTGGCCGTCACCTGGCTTCATGTGTTGCTTGCCCTGTTCGTCGGTCGGGACATATCGCAGCGTCGAGTCGGCGGTGCAGATACTGTCGCGGCGGATCTGATCGAGGCAGTGCAGAACATGCGGGTGCTCGATGGACTGTTGGATCCCTTGACGATACTCTGCAATGGAAATGTACAGGTTGCGTATACAATGAAGCATGTGATGCGCATTGATGATGTACAAGTTCTTGTGATGAGGATCCCATGGAAACGGCTGTGACTCGGATAGGCCTCTCTCACGTACTTCTTCGTGAGTGAGGGCGACGATGCCAGTCTCCCATGGAATCGAATTTCTCCAAAGGTTATCGACCTCAGTATCGTTCGCGTTACTGTACTCGCTTCTCCAGAACATGGTCTGTGTGACATCTGCCGGCGGTTCTTCTGATGATATAATCAGCATTTATCATTTTCATCAAAGTCACTTTCACGCACCTAAGAATGCTTTGCCTTGTACAGCCGATTTTGCCGCAAAAGCCTGATACACATTGAGCATAGCAGACAGAGTCAATGCCGCAATCAATACGGCGATGAGCACTGGTCCTTGTCTGTGAGAGGACGCATGTGACCGCGTTGAGGTTATCGTCTGGTACTCATCTTCATGCTCGGAATCGAACATCAAGCCTTTTGACTCTTCATTACTCATGACAACATTCTCAAGCTTTGCTCTCGAGAAGTGCCGCATGATTGACTCGGATTTTTAAGGCCTTATTGTCGAGTATAAACGGCAATCCGCTGTTTGAATCGGTTCTCTTCTTCCTCAGCCTATCTGTCCGTCGAAATGTCTTGCCGAGCACCTATCCGAGTGTCTGGATACAGATATGCCTAGGCGAAGAATCGAGCAGCTTACTCGTCCTTAGTCACGACTTAGTCAGAGTCTAGTTACCTTGTTACAGAACATATTGACGTAACAACTTCCGTAAAGACTTTCATCCGTTGCCACATTTTTGAAGTAGCCATTTAAGTTCAATGCAAGCGTGACAGGCTTGCCTGGGATGCATGGCATTTGCAACTCCAAGACCTCACCAACTCGGTAGGTTCCCACTAGATGGCCTGCTTTCTCTCCGAATGCCACGTACCATCATGCTACGTTCTTTTGATGGTGGGCTGTGGAGTTTGGTTTTGATATCGGAAGTACTCCGGATGGGGCCGTACCTCAAGGTAGGGTTTGTGAATATAACTTTGCTTCGTAGCCTTCAATTGATCGCTAGCCTGCCAGCTAAGCTGCATTAGAGCCCGCCATAGTGCTGACAGCAATGTCATAGCTGAGAACTAGATTCATGTCTGCATTCAAGGCATACTGCTCAACCTTGGATTTGATTGTGGCAGCAATTTAGGGCCTGAGATAACCCCGCCAACCAAATGACCTTCCTCCCTCCCTGCACATTCCCACTGACCAGCGAGGTCGATCTCACATTGTTCTTAAATCAATCACATGTGCTGTCTCACATCTTGCAACACTCAAATGAGTTAAACTCTGTTGTCTCTGCCCTCTATCATTTGTAGAAGCATCCACTCAAAGAAGCAGCGTCCATACCATGCCACTGACCGTCCACGAAATCCAACCAGACGAAAAGGATCGCCAGACCTTTGACCGGCTAGTCCAAATCATCTGGACCGCCTTCCACCAACCCTACCAGCCCTTCATCAGCGCCTACGAGCCGGTGTTCGGCCCCACCGCCGCAGACCGCCAGAATGCCATGCAGGCGTCGGCCGACCGCAAGTGGCGCCACCTAGTGGAGGGGTCCAAGGTCGCCAAAGGCGTCAGCAACTGGATCTACGTGCGAGATGGCGGCGGAGAGGGTGGTGGAGATGAAGGTGCCGGCGCTGGCGAGATCGTGGGATGCGTCAACTGGCAGTTCTTTGACCAGAACCCGTACCCGGACGACGGTCAGGGCGGGACGAAGCTGCCGTTTGACCTCAGCATGTGGCCCGAGGGCTCTACGGGCAGGGTTTTTGTCAGGGAGATGCTCAAGAAGCAGTATCTGCACAAGACGCGGTGGATGAGGAGGGCACACGCTAGTGAGTTTTGGAAAGCTTTCGTTCCTCGCCAGCATGCCCCTCAGTCTTTTCTTCCTTCATGTTCCAAAAGCCTTTCAAGGCTGAGCTGGAAAAATCCTATCCTGCAGATAGGCTATACTACGGTCTACCTATCTGCAGGGATAGGACAAACTCACGGTACCAACTCTTTGAACCCATCCTAAACTTCCCTAGTCTCCGCCTGTGGCCAAGTGCGCGGACGACTTCATTCCATCCCCAGTCCGGAACTTCCATCTCGCATTTCCCGCATCCCATATCCCCCTGCAAACCCCCCAAACCTTATTCCATCCATCCATCCATCCATCCATCTCTCTCACACCCTACTCAACTTCCCACCCGCGTCACAGGCTGCGTGTACATGTCCGTGCTCCCATCACACCGCGGTCGAGGCGTCGGCAGGCTGCTGATGGACTGGGGCATGCAGCGCGCCCGCGACCGGGAGCTGGAGGTGTTCATCCAGGGCGGTAGCGCCGAGGGGCGTCGGCTGTACGAGAGCTTCGGCCTGCGGGTCGTTACCAAGATCGACCTCGACATGGAGCGGACGGGCGTTGGGGCTGAAGAAGGTGAACGGGTAGATCCGGACGAGTGGGAGCGGCTGAGGCACGACTTTGGCCCGCTCAGGTTCTATGTCATGTGGAAACCGGCGGGTGAGGGCGTGTATGAGGAGGGCAAGACGAGGCTGCCGTGGGAGGTTTCTTGAAGACGATGGTGATGATGATGATATCAAATGTGGTATTTGGGCAAAGTGGCCGTGTGATTTTGAAAATAAGTACAAGTACATAGAAACAGCCGCAGTGGGGCCTTTCGTCGAAATGGTATACATGGTGGGAATATTGGAAGTAAATTTGCAAAGTTGTCCCTCTTCACTGTCTTGCAGGTTCAACAGGGTGATGGTTAATGCTGTATGCGCCTGTGTCCGAGCTTCTCGCTCTCTCCGTCACGCCCGAGATGGTGGATTGCCGTCTTGACTGATAGTCGACAAGAGTTGACTGCCTCCTTGAAGGGTCGATGATTGACACTCTCTTGGACGACGGCTGAGTAGCTCCCCCCACCCTTGTTGTGGCCTCCGTAAACTCCGTATCAGCCGTGGTTGCCGTTCGCGGATGGTTGGTATAGTGAAGTGAATCCCGCTGTTGAGCAACTATTGACTTTCTCTTAGGTGTTGTGTGGCCTGAGCGAACCTCTCGCAGCACGTATGTAGTCGCTCCCCTGTTTCGTGGCCTGCCGTTGCCTTCGCCTCCATCCCTGTTGCCGCTCTCCTCGTCTCTGTTGTCGTTTCCCCGGCTCTTCTGACTGTATGCGTAATCCATGGTTGATAGGCCACGGCGTCGCAGCTCGTCGCTCATGTACATGCCTGATGGCAGGCTGTCGAGGAGTGGCTTCAGGTAGGGCACGCAGCTGGTCAGGATCGAGATGCATTGGATCACTTGGGCTGTGAGCAGCCACTTCCACAGGTGTAGTGACTGGTCTGGCTCTGCAAAAGATGGTGTAAAGTAAAGCTGGACCGCTGTTGCCGCGATGTCACTGTGAGTCTGTATTAGCTCTGCATGGCTTGGCGGGGGCACTGAAGGTGATACGCGACTTACAGCAGGCGAGATCCGAAGCAGCTGAGAACGATGAGTTTCTTGGTCCAGTTCCATTGGATCCGCGTCACGATCATAATGGGTATCAGAATGAGGCAGGCATCCGTGATGATGTTTGTCGCGCCGGCAAACCGCCAAAACGCCACTCTGTTGATACATTTGTTGCCGTTGAGAGTCGACCAGACGTCAGGTGGCGCGCATTGGAAGAGTGTAGCAAACGTTTCCGTGATCCAAAGCAGTACTATCAAAGTCACGAGAGCGTTCACGCAGCGACGGTGAAAAGGCACTGGCGTGAGGGCGTAAAGGAAGACCAGTATCGAAAGCTTGGCGAGCTGCAGTGTCGAGATGTAGAAGATGAAGCTGGCGTATTCAGCCTGTGTGCACGAGTCTCAATGTCAGTCGCTAACCAGGCATGCTTCATTCACCTCGTGCATGGCCACCTCAGCATGTGGGCTGTATCGCCTCACATCCGCAGCCGGCTCTCAGGGCTTCCACTCACCTTCAATTGCCTGTTCAAAACATCTGCCCCAAGCTTTTCCTGTGGCGTGCCGAGCCCATTGGCTGCTGCAAGCGACACTGAGATGCCGCCAGCAATGTGGGTGAGCAGCGCACCTAGCACGACAGCGTCGTCGATCGCCCACTCATGCGATACATTCCACTTTACTGCTAACCGACATATGATAGATAGGAAGGCGACCACCAGCAGGAACCAAGTCACGATACTGACAGCATGGCCGTCCGCGGCGAAGATTGCAGCGGAGCCATCATTTGCGGACATCAGAGTCAAGGCTTGCAGTAGCGTTGGCTGCAGTGGCTGCGCCTGCTGCTACTGCTGGTCGTAAGGCGTTGTGATGGCGACTCGAAGTGCCAGCGTCCGTATCAGCATGCCTGGCTTTGCCAGCTGACAAGCCACAGAAGGAACCCCGCGATAAGGTAAAAAAAAAAAAAAAAAGAAATTTAGACGCCCCAAATGACCAAAGGCCTGCACGTCTAGTTGCTGAAGAGTCTGTTTTCTCCGAACTTAATCGGGTCCACTTGTGCTAGCGATGCTTTCCTGGCGAAGACTTGCAGACAAACGAAGGACTCTGCGAGGGATTCTCGCGCACTGCCAAGCGGTGTTGAAAGGTGAAGGACTAGAAGACCTCACGAGCAGTCTCGACAGCAGTAAAAGAGAGTTATGAGAGACCCTGGCAATCACATATCATCTCAATGGATTGAAAGACAAGGCATTTCTGTCTGACAGCCTGACCTGACTAGGCCACAGCACTTCTTCACCAGCGCCTTGATACCTGGCTGCTTTGCCATCCATGGCGGCGAATGCCCAAACAACAGTCGTAGAGGCCACTGAGCGCAGCTGGATAGACGGATCCTTCGCTTGTCAGGTGCCTATTCGGTAATGTTCATGCTCTTTCCATTGGTCAGTCACCAACAAAGAAAATTTCGAGGGCAAAGCATACGGCAGTGCTGACTCTCTCCACGACGGAAGGATCGATAATTCGATCGTCCAAGCTCGCCATCGAGAGGAAGCAGGCGACTTAGACGAGAGACTCACTTTCAGAAGGGTTGCAAGCAACAGACAATCATCTTACACAGCTCATTGTCAGCCTGTGGACCCTTCACTTGTTGGACATTTGACGAGGCTGGTCTCGGAGTGATGAGATGTAAAGCACATGATCGACAGGTAAGGCACACGCCTTGTGCACGAATCGAATGAAGACTGGCGCAAAGCTGCCGTCAGCTCGGATTATTAGCGACAATTGACAGTCCAGCCACCCGAGGGTGATGGTGGGTCAAGTAGCTGGACAAGGCGACGTGGTGGGGCGCGCTTCCACGGGTGTGGCGAGGATAGTGGGCACCGACTCGGGGGCGTTCTGGCGACTGTCCCGGGGGCGATTCACCCCAATTGCCGGAGAGTGGCACGATGGGCGACGGGGAAGGCACATCCGGCGGAAGTCTAACAGCACGATCTTACGCGTTTGGGCTAAGCTTCAACAGATCTCAATAGATTTCATGCCACCTAGAAGTGTACGAATACTTGGTCCGCTCCATGGTCTGCTCCCCACTTTATTTACCTCCCTCAATCCAGCCTGATCCTGGTTTTTGATGAGATGTGAACAACTTAGGCCTTCTAACGCGTCACCGTGGCTCAAGTTCTCTCGTTCACAGTATTGTATCCGGGTTCGGGATCGCGACATCAAGAGCGTCAACGTCGAGAACTTTTCGAATGGAGATGTCTTCGGCTCTCGGGACCGGTGCGGCTTGAACGAAGGTCGCCAGCAGGAATGCAGCGATGAAGTGTGCGAAATTCATGACGAGTTTGTCACTGTATACGGTTAGGCCATGCCATGCCTTGATATCTCGGCTGATCACCTTGAGAAATATAAGTTCGTTTTGGTGGTGAGAGAAGGTAATCAAGATTTGAAAAATTGAAGTCTGCAAAGTTGTCGATATCGATTAGATGTTCCGTCTTCCTATCTCGTGGAGGGAGAAGAATGAAGGCATGATGGACTTTTCAACTCGCCGCCTGGTGAGGGGCTTTCGAGTGCTGACTCGCTAGGGTGTCATCGCATCTTCAGCCAGAGTACTCACTGAGCGTCATTGGGATATAAATTGCCCTTGATCTTGCTGAGCTTTCCACTGCAGCTGGTAGCGCTCCAACGGCCCACATTGTACGAGACAATTCACTGTCATGCATGTCAAGCGCCGATTAACCTTGCTCGAAAATCACATAAATGATAGCATACTTGACCCAAAGCCACCACTGACGCATTGGCTCTTGAGAATGTATGTGGGGCCTGCACGAGGCTCACGCCACTACTTGCGTAAGAACTATCGTTCAGCCCGGTGGATGAAGAGATAGCAAAGCAGGATTGATGATGCTTCCACTGCTTGAACTTGACCAAAACTCTGTGCGGGCCGTCTCTTGTACATGCGTTTGCCTTCATATTCTCTCAGCTATTCGCCTGACTGAACTTGACTGCCACAAGCGTCGAACCTTTCTCTTCTGTCGCGCTTTCGTCCTTGTACTTTCCTTAGGGCCTCTTAATCGAGATGGACAAGGAATCCGTTCGCCTTCTGCTTTCAGGCGATGATGCCTTGGACCAAGAGATCGAGTCGCGATATGCCAACCAGGCGAGATGGCAGCGTTTCAGAGCCACCATGACTTACCCGGTGTTGGTCCTTGCCTTGGCCATTTCGGTAGTCGTTAACGGATTTCTTGTCATCAGTTCTGCAGACAAACAAGTGTGTCATGCTCCGCCAGATTTTGGTGAGTGCCACAGAAGGCTATCAGCGATCCCACTGACCAGGAAGGCAACCTTGCGTTTGACAACGATGTTGTGTTCACCTCACACGATGCGTACTGGGACCCCGAGAATCTCAGCCAAGAAGAAATGAATGAGAAGTGGGATGCCATCGACACCAGTCCTGTGGCTATCGCGCCAACCTTTGAGCAGGCTAGAGAATGGGGATTGCCGGAAACAGACCCGTTCCCTTGGGATCACGACAGAGGCATCTACTATGTCAAAGCTTTTCACGCCCTGCATTGTGTCGTGAGTACCATGTATAGGCTCTCATGGAACGAGCGATATGGCTGACTCAAACCAGAAACTTGTACGCAAGGCCTGGCTCGCTGAGAAGAGACGCGAGAAGTTCACTTTATCAGACGCCCATGTCTGGCATTGCTTTGATTCACTTCGACAGGTGTGTAATTCTTCCCGATTGTGTTATGCGATCGGCAAGCCAACCATCGTATGCAGGACATAATGTGCAATGCGGACTCGACACCAATGCCGGTCAATAGCACGGAACACACGTTTGGAAACAGACAGCATCTGCAGTGCCGCGACTGGGACAAGTTGATTGAATGGACACAGAGAGCAGAGCACAATGCCTGCTACAAGAGTGTCTCCGACTATCACGACTTTCACGAAACTCTCGAGATGTTTTCCTTCTGCCCAGAAGACTCGGAGTACCACCCGGTCATGACCCAATACTTTGAGAAGTTTGGACATAAGCCACTGACAAGCTACGACAAAGACATTCTTTGAGGTTCAAGACTGATGCTGGTTGGAGATTCATGCAGAGCAGTTGGCTCTCCTATTTGACCTATTCATACACCCTGATATGAAAGTTGACTCCGAATTTGAGCAGATTCAAGGCATCGTCGATGCAAAGGCAGGTGACCTTTTTGGTCAGTAAAACCCGCCACCAATTTTCTGGCAGCAGCCGAAGAACAATCAATATTCCATAGCATTCCTCGATTTCTTATGAGTGACCCACAAGTTTGCCAACATTTGCATGTACAAGGGCATACTATCCAGCAGCGAATGCTAGCAACCAAAGGCAAGTTTTTGCCCACCACGAAAAGAGATCGCAGGAGCTGTGGGGTGTTCTCAACGCGTACCATGTCTGCTCGTATTCTCTTCCACCAAGTATCGGTAGCTCTCGGGTTGGCTGTTCCGCTGAGTGGCAAGCCCCCCGGGTGAAGACAGGGGACTCATCTGCCGAGCGCCTCCCCTTCAACCCACCAACCCTCGCTCGATTGGAGACGCGGTTTAGCAAAGTCGCACCCGAGGATGCTCCTGATCCTACTCCCGCCACTCACAGTTGTCAAGTACCAACCATCAACTGTACATCTTATATTTTGTGCCCAAGTCGGCTAGGGCTTTTTTCTCATAGCAAAACCCAACTCCCAACCCACACATGTCTCGCAAGGTAATAGGGCGAAACCGACGTGCATCACCGGCGGTCTGACCACCATTCGCTCAACTAGAGACCCCTTCAAACGCTGTGGGTCGCTGCGAGCCCACTTGAGAAAGCAGAGCAAGTCTCCTCTCGCAGCAGAGGACAAAATTTGTCCCCATCGTTGATGTCCCTTGCAAATGATTTGCAATTACCCACCTCTGAGCTGACTCCGTCTTACGATCTGGAAGGAAATTTCCCCTCTCTATCTCGGGATTGACTCGACGATAGCTGTCCGAAGCAACGTTCGACTCGAAGCTCGCTCCTCAGGTGGTGTTACTCCGGGCCCCGTCATACATTGCTCAGTCGATTCACACCAATCCGGAGACATGCGCCGGACTCTCGTGGTAGATCCTCCGCAGTCGCTAGCAGGGTCAGAATGTACCCACAAGCCAACGCCGAATGCTATGTACAATTTTTCCTGCTCTGCCAACCTTCTCTCCAACTCCCAATGCATTCTGCCATGTGGCTAGCTCGCGCTGTACTCGGTTTAGTGTTGTAGGAATGATATTGTTCGCGGCAGCTTTGGCAACCGGGATCACGAGCTCCCTCTTGCACGGCGAAGAAACTCGATAGTGCGGCATGTTCGAGGGGTACTTCTTCATCATCGGGCCGCCTGCTTCTTTTCTCAGTATTGAAGTCGGCAGCGCGGGACAGAGAGCACGCAGACCCGGTTGAAGACACCATTCATCATGGCTTCGACATCAATTGAGCTGCAAGATGCGCGGGTCGCGGGCGAGAAGTCGAACTTCCACTTGCGGCCTGTCCAAGCCGATGATGATATCGTCGTGGCTGACAACCGCGCAGACCAGGATCAGATCGATCTTGCGAGGGCAGGCAAGAAGCAGGTGCTCAAGCGCAATTTCGGTCTCACATCGATGACCGGCTTCTCTTGTGGTTTGATGTGTACGTGGGAAGGCCTTCTGACCGGCTTCGTGCTTGGATACGACAACGGAGGTCCAGCAGGCTTGATCTACGGCTTCCTGTTCACCTGGCTTGGGACGATGTCGGTCTTCACGGTCATGGGCGAGCTCAGCTCAATGGTTCCCACGGCAAGTGGGCAATACCACTGGGTCAATCACCTTGCGCCTCAATCGTCAAGACGCTTCCTCAGCTACATGACCGGTTGGCTGACGGTGGCTGGCTGGGTTGCGGCGCTCGCAGCCACGGCTTTCTTCAGCGCGAGCCTCATTGTGGGCGTCGTTCAACTGAACTTTCCCGACTTTGACTTCCAGCCCTGGCAAGAGACCTTGACCTTCTGGGCGGTACTGGTGCTCTGTATCATCGTCAATACTGTCGCAAGCAGAGCTTTACCGGCGATTGAGATTGTCATCCTGATTCTGCACGTCCTCGGATTCTTTGCATTCATCATACCATTAGCGTACTTGCCGGAGCACAAGAGTGGGAAAGAGGTGTTTACAACATTCAACAATCTAGGAGGATGGAGCACTCAGGCTCTGTCATTCTTCATTGGTCTGCAAGGCAATGCCAATGCATTTGTGGGGGCGGATGGCGCTGTCCATGTTAGTTTCAAGACCATCATCAAGCTGATAACAATTGCTAACATAGTATGCATAGATGTCTGAAGAGGTCAAGAATGCATCGCGAAATGTGGCCAAATCCATGGTCATCAGCATCCTCGTCAATGGTGCGCTCGCGTTCGGCATCTTGCTGTCCATCTTGTTCTGCGCCAACTCGGACAACATTCCAGAGGACGCACTCTACCCATTCATCCCAATCATCGCCGATGCAATCGGTTCGAACGTTGCAGCCTCTGTCCTCACGGCTGTCGTGATAGTTCTGGTGACCTGCGCGTCCATCGGCAGTCTCGCGGCATCCTCGCGCATGATCTGGGCCTTTGCAAGAGACCGTGGCATCCCCGGCTGGCGGAGGCTCAGCCAGGTGAACGAGAAGACAACTATCCCAGTACTTGGTATTCTGGTCGTCGCCGGAATCGCAGCACTGATCGGGTTCATAAACCTCGGCAGCACCACAGCCTTCAACGACGTGATCTCGTTGACTCTAGAGGGACTATTCACCTCATACCTCGTGGCTTGCATACTGCTGCTCTACCGACGCATCAAAGGCCAAGTTCGAGTGCGTTGCGAAGACGAAGGCAGCGATTATAGCGAAGAGAAGGACTCGCCCTACTTCTGGGGACCGTGGAGGATACCGGGTATTTTTGGAATTGTGAACAACGCTTTCGCCTGCGTCTACCTCATCATCATCTCCTTCTTCAGCTTCTGGCCCACTACGACGCCGACGCCGGCTGCGGACATGAATTACAGCCAGACAGTCTGGGGCGCCGTCATCATCTTCAGCCTGCTGTACTACGTGTTTCGCGCGAGAAAGTACTACACCGGTCCGGTCGTGGAGGTGGAGGTGCTGCGTGCTGATTTTTGATACGCCGATAGAGCAGGCCAGGATTTACGGATTACGTATAGATGAATACATGAATGACTGTTTGACGATCCTCGGTTTTTTTTTTTTTTTTTTTTTTTTTTTTTTTTTAACTCAGCTTGTATAGAGTAGCTTTTAAGAAGCACACTAGACCGCAAAAGACGATTAGATACGTTTAAATAAGAATAAGAGACTAGCTGCTTTCAAGGCTTGCTTGCCTCGGGTTCAAGTGGCGGAGTCGTCTGCCTAGCGGGCATGTTGCTAGACGCTCTTGTTTTCTGTCCATTCTGTTGATCAGGGAATCTCAATATTTTGGGCGAGCAGAGCAATACCAGGCGAATGGCGTTGCTCAATCATGTGCAGTAGGAAACACGTGAGACTTTAATTGACGGCCGATGGCATACGGCTGGCCAGGTACGAGATCTCACTGCAGATTTAGGTCTTATCTGGTAAGGATAGGTCAGCACCAAAAGAGACCCGAAGACCTCGAGGATTGTGTAGATTCTCATGCTGGCAAAGTAGTGCAAGAGACTTTGCTTTGCCATGTACAGACGTATGATGTAAAGTGTTACATTTTTCAAGCGAGAGGGGATGTTGGTCAACGACGGACTCTATCTACATAGATAAAATCGTGAGGCTTTCTCCCGCTGTCTTCAAGAAGTTTAGAAGCAAACGTGGCCTGGACATGCAATATCTCGTGACATTCACGTTCAACATGAAGAAGTGCCATAGCTGAAGAATCAATCTTGCGGTCTGTCATGGTCGGATCTTGGCAAGGGAGACGGGATTGGAAACGGTCAGCTCCGCTTGCAATAACATGCGCTGAATAGCAGCAGCATTGGCCAGGTCTAGACAGTCTCGTTCAGGATGCCATCCTTTGGCGTGATCTATCTCACTGGCGCTTCAACCCGACATCTCCTCTTTCTGTATCATGAATGACGCCCAGAGCATCTTACAGGTCTCGTCCGGACGACATCCAGCAGCAGACAGGCACATTATGATGCAAACAGGTTGAGGTAGAACCGCAGAACGACATAGAGCATAGGAACACATTGTCTTCCTGCCATGCAATGAACTGATCTCAGGAACTCGTAAAGATGAAAGATCCAGCCCGACATCTTTGGTATCTCAACTCCGAGCTGATGAACTCGGAAGTCACTCCGTGGAGCTTCGGCACGCATAATCAGATGGTACCAGGAGGATTCTTGCCCGTCAAGGGCTCCTACGAAGATCTCTCAACAGCGACACGTTCGCGATAGATCACAGCCACCAAGATACTTTGAAACATAGTTCATCAAGTCTGACAGCCATAGCGACAGCTGTAAGCCCTAAAGCACTGCATTGTATTTTTTTTAGACTGAGACCAAGAAGCGGTACATCAGCCGCATGGCCTGTTGGTGGATGCGTCGTCTTGGCTGAGCGAGACGCAGCTCTGTGCGGCCAAGCTCAACCCTCCAATGTACTGTGAACACTCTCTACACCTTATCGCTTCTTGAATACCGGCTTGGAAGCCAGAATGGTGATGACTCAAAGCTACTGTGTGGCTTACGCCGTTCATCAGACGATTCACTCTGTTATTTCTGGATTACGTACAATTCCTCACTGTACCAATCTCAAGGACTCTTTGCAGATGACAGGTTGGCGACCAAGCCTCGAAGGATTGACTTTTGATATCCAGCATCTAAGCGATGCCTAGGAGTTCTGGCTAAGACTAGGAGCAAAGCGTGGCTTGTCAATTTCCACCCTTCCACGTCTTCTGCCATCTGTTCGAATACATGGTCCTGGCTTCTTGCAAACGAAGATAGGTCTGAATGACCCAAGACAAGACCGTGCAGCTACACAGCTTTCGTGGTTGATGATGAGAATATACGAAAGACACGAGTGTCTCTTGATGGCTCTTCAATTGTCTACTGCAGAAGCCTCCTACCACCATCGCCAGATCATCAGACAAATCATCATGTCCTCTGATGCAGGATAAGTTCGCCAGAGGCATCTCATTCGACAGTTCGACGACCGCTATATTATTCAAAGATGTCATTCAGATGGAAAAATGTCATGGATGACGCCCTGCAAATTTCAGACTACCACTATCTCTTCAAGCGTCGCTAACATGGTACTGTATCGGCTTGAAGCTGCCGCCATTGGACTTGCCGGCAGAGCAGGCCGTCAGCCCAATAATCAGATCCATCTCAGCGATGAAGTCGATGTGGTCGCCTGGCTTGCTGATTGGTGGATCGACGGTAAACTTGCCCGTCTTGCCGTCGACCGGCACATTCATGAAGCAGTTGAAGGCACAGGGTATCATGTCCTCTGTGACGCCGTGGGGTGCAAGTGCTTCAGCCAGGTTACCGAAACAGCCGCGATGGGGCTCGGTGTCGCCGTAGATGATCCGGAAAGTGTCCTTTGAGCAGGGCGTCAACAGGAAGTCGTGCCGGCCGCACGTGTCCTCGACGATGCGCAACAGCACCCGGCTCCGGTTGGAGTACAGAAGGTTTCCCGTTGTGAGATATATCGTGTCCGCGTAGTCAAAGGTTCGCCCGTTTGAAATGCATTCGCGTACGTCGTCTGCATTGAATGCCACCAGATCAGACACCTGCACGCCGCGTGGATCCGTCACCTTCAGTCGCTGGCCCTTGGCAACCTTGAATGCAACCCCCGTCCGAGGTTGGATCTCCACTGTACCATCTGGCAACTTCTTTGGCGCGTTAGCCATCCTTTCCGAGGTGACTGAGTCGAAGCGTGTCGAAGCGTGTCCGGGTGGCAAACTTTAGAGTCGTGATTGGAAAGCTGGTACGGCGGAAGAGATCTCCGAAGACGTCCGCAAATTTTCTTCGTGGTGTGAACAAGCCTTTGTGTATAGCTCTCTTCAAGACAGCCTCAGTTGAGAGATCAGAGACCAGATCACTTAGGTGATGCTTCGAGAGACAATCCAGAAGATGACTAGCTGGTCCTCATCTGATCTGGCAAGGCTGTGCCCTCCACATCATTCTTTAGTATCCACAACATCGTGTTGAAAGAAAAAAAAAACTTGCGCCTCCTCGGCGGGGCGTTTAGCAGCAAGCATTCGCCTCTTCAGGCGATCTGCGATGCGTCACGAACCATCAGTTCGTGCAACAGTCTGCCGGCTGCCGGTGAACTCAGAAGGAGAAGCTGCCCCAGATTCTCGCGGCTACGCTAGATCGCTTTCGGATGGAGCAACGTCAGTGATCTCGCGCCATCTTGAGTACCAAAGACGCGCAAAATGCCCTCCCCGCTCGATGCCATTCTCCAACTCCGATCGGCCTTCCACCACTTGAAAGCAAGCCATTACAAAGCTGCGCTTGGAACCCCGGCCCACCATGGTCAGTCACGGTCCTAGAACCAAGCAAGGGACAAGACAGAAACCACATGTCTCGTATGCTGAAAGCGAGGATGATCAGGAGGAGTTTTTGGTATCCACAGCGTAGCCACGGCATGACCGTTGTTGCGATTTGAAATCTATGAGGCTCTTTGAGGAATCTCGAAGCATGTGGCCATCTGTGTGGAAGGCGTGAACCATATCGTCTCGTCATCGACACTGTTCAGACTTTTGCGTCATAGCTTTGCTGGCTTTGGTCGTGTTATTGCGTTTCTTTCAAATAGTCAGGTGATTTGATCTTCCTCGATCTTTCCTGAAGTGGCAGGTGAGTTTGTTTTTTTGCTGATCCAGTTGATGCTTGGGTCTACCTTTTATGGCTTGTGGTGGAGCCGGGGATGATGCTGCGATGAGAGTCAATTGCGCAAGCTCGATTACAATGCTTCATCGTGATGTGGCTTTGGTGCCGTTCATATAACCGGGTGAAGATGAATAGCCGTTGTTCCTCTGTTGTACCTCCAGCAACCCGGCAGAACTCAAACACCTCTCATCTTCAGCAATATCTCCAGAGCACACATTGATCATGCAGCTCGCTATTGGCGCCATCCTCTTCGCCCTCGGGTACTGGGCAGCGCTGTCACTGAGCTCCAAGCCTGACAAGGGACGGCGAGATCTCGTCGGCTTCCTGGACCAGATTAGCACTTTCTTCAGTGGCATCACCATCAAGTCGCCACTACCATCACGACAAAGCTCACCGGTTCGGTCCACACGTGATGGATACGATCAGCAGAACAAGAAATACCTCTACACAAAGTGAGTCATCCAGAGCGTTTCTGTGACTTTGGACTTTGCAAGTATGCTGACACAAATACAGGGACGAGGTCGAAACAATGTTCGAACAGAGCAGCTGGCAGCATCTCACTTACGAAGACTTCAAAACGACCATCCTTGCCAAAGGCGCCGGCCTGAAAACATTCCCGTGCGTCTACGCCACCATGGGCTATCGATCAAACGACCATCGATACGTCTTCATGGAGTCCGACAACCCAGCTGAGCCCCGCAACATTCGCATCCTGGGTCCCGCCCTACTCGAATATCTAAAGATCTCGCGAGAGCTTGGACCGAACACCAGCCTTGTCATCGTCTGCGCGCCGTCCACCAAGGAGCAGAGTGTTGAGCAATACAATCGCAACTTCTTTGACATGCTGCGCGGCCTCCGGATCTGGGACTCGAAGCCGTGGCCGCCGACCATTCCTCAGGACACCGAGGACGCCAAGTGGACTTTCTGCTTCGATGGAGAGCCGCTCTTCCCCGTGTCCCTCACACCGGCCCACCTTCGGCGATGGTCAAGGCACTCATCCACGCCTCTGATCGCTCTGCAGCCGAAGTGGGTGCTCGACAACTTGCTCGGCACGCCTGAGAAGCGGGAGGCGGCTCAGTCAAAGGTCCGACGCCTCCTTGATAGCTACGACCAGATCGAGATCAGCCCCGACTTGACTTCGTATGGAGACGAGGGAACGAGCGAGGTGCGACAGCTTTGTCTCATGGATCAGAACGAAACTGTGAAGTGTCCGTATCAGAACTTTGACACTTGAGCTGGCCGATTTGCACATGATGATGGATTGCATGGGATTAACGCAGCGGATTTTGTATATAACTTTAATCTATTGACATGATTTGAACACTTTGCCAGCAATGTCGCTTTTGCAATATCACACTTCTCTTTATTCGGTCGCATCCAGACTCAGATGACCAAGATGAGAGGCTCAAATAACGTTCAATTTTAAACATTTTTCTACAGGTGCAAGAGATTTCGCTTCGAACTCACATCACCACGCAAAATTTTAATATAATTTGTGGTGAATTGACTAATAGAATGCGAGGATTATAATGTGTATTATTCTGGAGAGAATGCGACAGATGTGATCTGCGATCACTCCAACGAGATCCATCATCGTTCACATCAACTTCAGCAGCTTCGAACCTCATCTCAACCACTTTTTCTCATGATATGCAGTACATGAGGCTGACTGATCATCGTGTCTGCAACAGAGATCCTCACAGTGCATGAACGGACATGTAATGACAGTTAAATCCGTCAGCGACAGTCGAGCGTGAGCGACGGAAGAAGACTCCGACAGCTCACAGGTTACACGACTGTCGTCATCTCACCACACAAGTTTCAACTCCTACGCCGGACTCCGCTCCTCAGCACAGACACGCACGGAGCCTGGTTTGGAGCTGCCATTTGCGTGAAGCCCGTCACAGAGTGAGTTCCATGACGCAGCTCAACATCATACAAGTCGCGGCTCTGCGTACGCAATGTGTGGTGTGGTGGCAATCTCGTGTCTGCCATGTGTGCGGGACGAGACTCCATGCGAGCAGTGCACGAGTCTGGATGCTGTCATGAAGACAGCTACACACCAACTCTGCTGGCATACTTGGATCTGTCCAATGTGCCGGAAATACCTCCTGGTCCCTGACCGAGCCCCCTCTGATGTGTGGCATTTGAGGGAGATTTTAGTGTCTCCGATCTTGACAAAAAGCGGATTCTTACAGGCCTGTCATGATCGCATTTCGAGCTGCGACGTTGACTAAGCAATTCCCACACCTCTTTGCCAACGTCTTTCGAGGCCCTTGGCGCCAACCACATGGCTAAGGCGTTTCTCATCCATGCATGCCGTCAGATTTCGTCAATCATTGTTTGAATCCAAGGACTGGGAGGGCCATGCTTCTGAGGAAGGGATGCAAAATTGTCAGCAATGAGCGACATTCTGCAACGGCAGCTGCCACAGCTCTAATGAGGCCAGGCACGACGGCATTTGCTACCCTGCTCCTCAGGTCTGCCAAAGCTATCGTCATTGCCAGAAGGTGAGTTTGTGTAATCATTCCGTCCATCAAGCCAAGAGCTGGATCTGAAGCTGTTGCCACCAACAGCCTCAGGACAGTCGATCGCTGTTTGAGCCCCATTTGGGCAGTGGTTCGTGCAGCATGTCATGCAGATGTCTGTCTCGCACCAGATTCTGCCCCAGATTATGAGCTGCCACAGTGAGTTATTTTAAGATGCTGCAAGAAACAAATTGGTATATGTACCACCCCTACGGCCGCCTCTCCACCCACTGACCTTCTTTTGCACATCAATATCTGAGGCTGGCACTCGATATCACACTGAATTTCCCATTGTCTATCATTTCCTTTCTCTTCTTGTCTTTCCATATACATCAAGTCTTGCCGGCCAAGATGAAGTACGCAACAAGCCTCGCCACCGCCGCGGTCCTGGTGCTCGCCGGCTCCGAAGTCTCCGCCATCGTGCTGCCACCGGGCGCGACGCCCGTCCACCCACCCGCCGGCATCGAGATCCTGAAAGAGCGACTCGTGCTGCCACCGGGATCCACACCCGTCCACGCACCCGACGGCACCGAGATCCTCAAAGAGCGTGAGCTCCTCCGTCCGGGCGAGACGGTGATCCACCCACCACCCGGCTTCGTCATCGCGCGCCAGGTCCAGCCCGTCAACGGCATCTACGGCGACGCGCCCGAACCCACCATCCACCCCGGCATCGTCTACGACAAAGAGAAGCGTCGTATCCCCGCCGCCATCCCCACCTCCTTCGCCACGGTCCCCATCGCGCTACCCTCCGACGAGCCCATCATCCCACTCAAGCCCGGCACCAACATCCCCATCGCCGGCAAGAAGCGCATGGCCATCGGCGAGAACGCTGAGACCGGCGAAACCTTCCAGCAGATGCAGCAGGAGCAGGAGCAGGAGCCGCAGTCTCACCTGATCCCCGATCTGCCGGGCGAGCCCAAGACGGCGCTGAAGCGGTCCAGCTCCATCGAGCTGCCGTCGGAGATCGTGCCGGATCTGCCGGGCGAGCCGAAGCAGGCGCTCAAGCAGAGGTATGTGCTGCCGTCGGGCGCCACGGCCGTCCCGATCCCGCATCCGAGTGGGCTGCACATTGTGGCTCTGACGGGTCAGGAGGCTGAGTAAGGATGGAACTGTTCGCAAGGGAAAACATGGGTGATCGGCGCTGGCGTTGATCGGGGATTTAAAGGAGGACGGAAAAGGCGAGACTTGGCGCTGGTCGCTTGTATATAGCGTCTCGGACTTTTGTTGTATATAAGAAGATTTGGGAAAGGATGGTGCAAATGGAAATTCAGTTTCAGCGTCTACTATGTCTTTTGCTACGCAATCACTCCGGGTATATTGTCTTGATGATTGAAGTGAAAATATACTCGCAGACCACCGTCTAAGTAATTTGAGCTTGCTCGCAAGAACTGCTATCTGATTGATTTTTGCTCAAGCTGAGTCGTCTGACAAAAGATTCATAACATGTACCCAGCCATTTGCACAGCGAACCGTCCAGTCATCTGCCATTACGCAGAAACTCAGTCTCGTGCTTGCAATTTTGTTCAGGCAAGGTGTTTGGAGAGCTGTCTGCGTGACTATCGGTATGCTTGACATTCTTGAGGACCTAGGGCTGTGAGCAGTGCAGCTCCCTTTTTTTTTTTTTTAAAAGCAAAATTTTTTTTTTCAAATGATCATCTCCAGTTCCTAACAGATATGATCTCTAGTGCACATAGCACGATGTGCTCAAGCACTTTTCCTTGACTGTCTGAAACTGGCTACATTGTATTGCCCTTTCGCATACAATTCAAACTGCTCTGCACGGCAGAATTCACTCGAGTCGCTGAGAAGATTTCCTACAGCAGGGTTCGACTGAAAGCAACACTAATTCCGGAAGTTCATAGATCAAAAGCGTCAACTTTGCTTCTTGATCTCATTTGTATCTCTCCTTACTTAAATTTGGTCTCTATTTTGATGTATCCGAGTATCTACGTTTTGCGCGAATGTGGTCAATGCTCAGCTGCTACTACTGCCTTTGCTTGTTGGATTAACTTCCTCTCACGTAATTTTCAACATCTTCTGACAACGCATCAATTCTCACCAGTAACCCTGGTATCGCCAATCAACTGGCATGCGTCTCCTCGTTCGCCATCCCAATCGTCCCCGTCAACTCGCGCGACTGACTGCCCCATTCCCGGGGCTGATGCACGCCATCCAAGGGGCCCAGACCCTGCCCGTCCACGCCACAAGACGGGCAGATATACACTAGTCTTGGCATCGACACACTATCAACCACAAGGCTTGATCCGTCCACACAAAGGTGAGTGTGGCGGCCACTACTACTACTACAAAAGCGGCTTCTCTGCGAAATAGCTTGAGCAAAGGAGCTTGAGAACAAAAAAGCTCTCGATCATGCGTGATCGTAGCGAAGATGTGGCGCACCAATCGCCTTCAGGACCTCTGCTGGCCTCGGTTGACTGACGGAGATTCCGCAGCTCGAGCTGGAGCTTCCAATGGAGCTAGGTTGGGCCTTTTGTGCGGGCCGAGATGGTAGTGCGAAGCTGTGCTAGGTAGGTCGAGACGCTTGGCAGTTTGTTGCGCGGACGAAGAGCTCGATGAGGTTGGTGAACGCGATGCATGCTTGACGGGAAGCGTTGGCTTGAGGGTGGGCGTGGACTATTATTATGGAAGTGGATTTCTGGCACTTTTGCCTGCATCCTGCGATCCCTCACCCAGCATATCGTTCCTCCTTGTTAGTCGAAGCGGTGCTTGTACTTGGTATTGAGTACCAGCTCTCACGATGCATCTCACCAGTGTTGTTCTCGCTATAGCCTCTCTGGCAACTAGCGGGCTCGCAGCACAATGCAACGCAGTAAGTGATCTTGACCCTCTCTAAATTCAAACGCCCATACCATACCATACAACATCTAACCCTCAATCCCTTCCCCTCAGGACAACTGCCTCCGCGCAGCAATCGGCACAGCTAAAGGCCTGCAATCCATCCGCCTCGCCTCCTGCACCTCCTTCCTGCAATGCACCGTAACACCCAGCGCGACATACACCTACGACTCACTCGCGCCGCTGAACACCAGCGTACCCGGCAGCGCCACCGTCCCACGAACCTCTTGCCCCACCTCCATCCCCAAGCACGCCTCCGCCTGCTACTCCTCCTCCTACGCCGTCGACCACTACATCTCCGCCTGCTCCTGCGGCGGCGTCTCCGCCACCACGCACACGCTCCCACCCACCGTGACCCTTCCCACCCGCTCCACCCACATCCGCCTGATCATCGAAGGCGCACCCGACATTCCGCCCAGCTACGTCGGGTACGGCGCCGTAGGCCGCAGCGACGGCGACCCCAATTTCGGGATCCAGCTCATCTCGTCACCCGTGGGGTTGGAGCCCTGGGGCGCGGGCTCGTTCTCGTTCAGCGGCAACGAGAGCGCGGATCCGAGCTTTGGGCTGGAGATCCAGCATCGGAGCGGGTATGGGCCGGGGGAGGGGGGCACCGGCGATGCGGTCTGGGCGTACACGGAGACGTGTGGGCAGACGGGCGGGTGCGGGAGGGTGAAGTGCGTGAGGGTTGATGGGCAGGGGGGAGAGAAGTATGCGCAGTGCGTGGGCGCGAGGGACGGGTGGACGCAGATGGTGCTTTGTGAGCCGGATGAGGAGAGGGGCTGGTCGTGGCGGTTTTTGGCCATGGTCAGGCCCGGGGCGAGGGGGTTTGAGCGCTGCACAGCCGTGAGGCTGAGGATTGATCAGTTGGATAAGGATCCCTGGGCGTTCGGGAAGGTGAGGAGGGGGCTGGGCACGTGGAGGGGGCAGCCGCTGTTTACGAAGGATGGTTGATGATGATGATGGGTGGGTGAGAAGGGGGAGATGGGTTGAGTTGAGAGGAATGGGAGAGCAGGGCGAAGGAGTCTCGATATGAGAGAGGAGGTAGTGGCGGGGTCCTTTACGAAGGAAGGGTTCGTGGGAATAGCATTCCAAGCATGAATAGATGAAACTTTCATGGTATATCAGATCAGTAGTCACAGTGTATCTTTTCGTTTGGACAGGAAAGTCGCAGCTGATTGTGTGTGTGATACCTTCTCATCACCCCGTTTCATCTGACTCGGCACTCCGTTGTCGAACCACGAACGGATGATAGAAACTGTTCTTCGTTTACCCCACCATCCAGAATCCTCAAAATCACGCCACATCTGCCTCACCAGCGAGGCCATACATGTAAAATCTCTCATACCTCATCTCCACCATCCTCGTTCTCCCATCCTTACTCCATAAACCGCCACCTCAGATCATCATCCCCTTTCAATCCTCCCATCCCGCCAACGACACCATCCACCTTCCCACCCTCCGCTTCCTTCCGCCTATTCTCCCTCGCCAGCACCGCCCACGTGACCGCCGACAGCGCCGCGCTCGCAACACAGTACCCCAGCGCGACCGAGTGCCCGACGATGAACCTCGGCGTGTCCTCCGTCCTGTACAGCTGCGTCCCGATCACGGCGCCCAAGTTGCCGACGGAGATCTGCAGCGCGCTGGCCACGGCCCGCTTCGTCTGCCCGCCCACGTTCACCGCCGGCCAGGACAGGATCAGGCCGCAGGTCGGGTAGATGCCTGCCGCGGCGAAGAATGTTCCCTGTGCCTTGTTAGTCTTTTTTTTTTTTTTTTTTTTTTTTTTTTTTTGGCTCGCTTCGCTCGATGTCGGGGCTTGGCATTGCAAGATCTACGGAGCTGAAGTGCAAGAGTTCGATACAAGGTGGTTTGTACAAGGATACTAGGACATCTAGGGAACTGGAAGGAATTGCTGGGAGCAGCAGAGATCGGAGCAATGCAAGTCTAGTTTTTTGTTTCTTTTTTTAAAAAAAAGAAAATAAGAAAAAAAAAAAAAGAAATGCCGAGGAACATCGGACAAAAGGGTAACGACTCGGTCTTCATTGAGAGGTGAAACAGAGGAAGAGCAGCTCACCAAGTAGGAAATGCCCGGCCTCTTAGTCGGATGCTCATTGCTGAGCAGCACAGCGTAGCCAATGACAGCCAACAACGCCGTGGCGATGAGGAACGGGGCCCGCCTGCCCGTTCTTTCGCTGACGTACGCAATGGTCGCCGTGAGGATCGTGGCCAGCGCGTACGGTGGGACGCTGAGCAGCTGGGCGGCGGCCGCGCTGTATCCCAGTGCCTTGATGATGGTGGGCAGGAACAGCGACAGGGTGTACAGCGGCAGCGACATGAAGTGGAAGCCGAAGCTGTACAGCCAGCACTTGGGGTCGCGCAGCGCGGCCGCCACGTTGGTCCAGGTGAAGCCCTCGTTCTCGGTGGCGTCGCTGTCCGCGGCGAGGCGAGCGTGGATGAATCGTTTTTCGGGACCGGTCAGGAAGCGCGCGGTCGACGGGTAGTTGTTGATGAAGAGGTAGGCGAGCAGACCGACGACGACGGTGGCGAGCCCTTCCTGGGAGGATTGGTTGGTGATTGGATAGGATGAGACGGGAGGGTCAGGACTTACGATTATGAAAATCCAGCGCCAGCCGTGATAGCCGCCGATGCCGTCCATGTGCGCGATGCCGTACGCTAGGATCCCGCCAAAGGCTCCGGCCAGGGCGGCGGCGCTGAAGAAGAGACAGATTCGGAACTGGCGCTCTTTGCGCACGTACCACATGGAGAGGTAGAAGACGACGCCGGGAAAGACTGGTAGATACAGTCAGTCTTTTTTGTTCGCGTGCACATCTGTCTGACTGAGTCGAAAGAGTCTGTCAACCCAGCCAGATGGACTTACTTCCGCTCTCAACCATGCCGAGGAAGAAGCGAGCAACGAAGAAGCCGGCCAGGTTCTGGACAACGCCCAGCAGTGTGGCCACGACACCGAACGCAATGGTCAGCGTCGGCAGCCAGAAGCGTGGCGTGGTGCGCTTCAGGATGATGTTGAACGGCACTTCGAAGAGCACATAGCCGATGAAGAAGAGAGTAAGACCCGTGAGGTACTGGTTCCCGGCTGTGATGGTCAGTACCGTGAGTTGGGCAAGTTTGGACCCGATCTTCACTAACTCATGCCCACGTCTGTGACTAGGCCTTCGATTTTGGCATTGGCGACTGTCGTGTATCAGTTTCGTTCCTTTCGCGATTGTACCTCATTCTATTCTCACCGTTACTGCGGTCCAAAAAGGACATGAGATAGAGCACAGCAACGCCAGGAAGCAATGTCAGGTCCAGTTTCCTGGTCAGTGCAGCCTGGTTGATGTACCCGTCTGCCTCAGCATCAGAGCCATAAGACTCCTCAGACCGGGCTCCCTCATCCTGAACGACAGGCTTCTCGTCGCGAGCGAGTTCCGACATGGCTGAGACAGGTAGATTGTCAATGGCACGACCAAACAGACGCAAATTCACATTGAATGCCTGCGAAGAGACGCTCAAAAACGAAACGGGAAACCAAGGAGATGTCACAAGAACTTTAAGAAACAAAAGAGAGCACAGCATCAGCAACTCATCTGGTTCTAGATCCTTTTTCATCCTGATTGAGCATGCAGGGCAAATGATCGCGCGACTGAGGTACCCAGATACCCGCCAGGTACCAGCGCAGCAGCAACGCACCATAGAAAGGGCAATAAGCTCTGACATCAACCATAACTCGAGCACGGTGAAAAGCCACATTAAAGACCATACATGGCTCAATTGCAAGCTATCAAACAGCCTCTCATCCAATGGCGACATGTAGATCGACGCCGGAGACGTCTCGAGTCGTCATGATTGATCAAACACACGTGGTTTGCGCGACGTAGCATCGAGATTGCGTGATCGACCGACAAGCTCTTTTGGCAGGCAAAGCAGCGCAGCGCAGCGCAGCAGCGCAATACAACGCTCTTGGCTACCATGCCAGACGCTAGAACAGGAAGAGGAGAGACAGGGCGCACAATCCACATTTCGTGCGGTGTCCACTTTATTTCGATGGAGATGACATCGAACCTTTGGCTCACGCGAAGATTATTGCTGTGGATGACAGTTAAAGACAGAAAATGGCCGCAGCGATGAGGATATTAAGGTACACACGGGCCTCGCGCCTCCACTTGCAGCAACAGCAGCAGCACTGGCAGCAGCACCAGCAACAGCCACAGCGTCGACTTTCCGCCACGCTTTTCGGAGCCAACTCAGCCCTTTTTCGCCCCGCAGTGACCACCAGCCACCACAGCCGTCGCTTACTCAGCAGCACAGACATGGCGACCAAGGTTCAGACGGCAACTCACGATGGATTCTCAGCGTCGACGACGACGACGACGACGACGACAACAACACCGTTCTCGCTGACTCCGGGACGATCGAACAATGACGCTCCGACCAGCATATTTCCAGATGGGATCCGGACGTCTGGCCAGCACCCGCCATTGTATGACAAGCTGCGACCATACTCCGCTTTTCCTTCGCAAATCCAGGGACCCACCGTCTGGAAGCAGGAGGACTATGCATCTTCTCCCGAACGGTGGGTGCACTGGCTGACGGAGGCGGAGAAGGCGGAGCTGGGCGCTGCCGCGGACGCGTTCATCGCTTCAGGCTTGCCATTGACTGGCATCTCGCGTGACAACTTCCCACTGCCTACGCTGGGCCGGCTGATGGCTGATGTCCGCGAGGACGTGCTGAATGGCAAAGGTTTTAACCTCATGAAGGGTTTTCCCGTGCATGAATGGGGCGTGGACAAGTCGGCCGTAGCCTACATAGGCCTCGGCTGTTACTTTGGGTACTTTGTGTCACAGAACGGCAAGGGCCACATCCTGGGCCACGTCAAGGATTTGGGCGATGATCCGACGCAGATCCACAAAGTCAGGATCTACAGGACGAATGCGAGGCAGTTCTTTCATGCTGATGATTCGGACATTGTGGGTCTGCTCTGCATTCATCGTGCGTTGGAGGGAGGCGAGTCGGACATTGTCAGCGTGCATCACGTCTTCAACACACTGCAGCGTGAGAGGCCCGATGTGGTCAAGACATTGACGGAGCCGAACTGGTACTTTGACCGCAAGGGCGAGACGAGCGTTGGTCAGGAAGAGTGAGTTTAGTCTACTTACCTCCTCGTCCCATATAACTTACCTTGGCAAATCATCGTCAGCCTTGTGCTGCTGCTGCTGCTGCTGCTGACACTCACGCAGGTACATCAGGGCACCGATCCTGTACGTCGAGCCCACAGGCCAGGGCCGGGTATACTGCAAATGGGACCCCTACTACGTGCGCTCGCTGACCCGATTCTGGGAGTCTGGTGAGCTGCCACCCATGAGTGAGGCCCAACAGGAGGCGCTGAAGGTACTGGAGGAGACGTGCATGAGGCTCAGCCTGCACATGGTGCTCGACGTTGGCGACATCCAGTGGCTGTCCAACGAGCACCTGCTGCACTCACGAACCGAATACAAGGATGCGCCGGCTCCATCTCCGCGCAGGCATCTGATGCGTCTCTGGCTGGCCACGCCGCAGAGCGAGGGTGGCTGGCATCTGCCGTTCCACGACAGCGACCAGAAGAAGCGTGGTGGCGTGCAGGTGAATGACACGCCGCCAAAATACCCGCTGGATGGAGAGTGAGGAAGTATGAGTGGTGGGTGAGGGTATTAGCTATGGTGAACGTCCGGGTAGGCAGTCAGCTCTATGTCGTGCAATACACTGGCGCATACCTACCTGTATACTCGTTGTGGTAGCTGTCGTGATAGCTGTCCTTGTACTTGTCGTTGTACTTGCCCGAGTAAGCGTCAGAGTAAGTGTCAATGTACCTGTCAGAGTAGGTGTCAATGTACCTGTCAGAGTAGGTGTCAATGTACCTGTCAGAGTATGTCTCAATGTACATGTCAGAGTATGTCTCAATATACCTGTCTGAGTATGTCTCAACGTACCTGTCTGAGTACCTGTCATAATACGTTGACGGCTATCTAGTTGCATACCTCCTCGTGTATGCTGCCAAGTAGCTCCCGGAGTATGTCGTCGAGTATCTGCTTGGGTATCGATCAGCGTACTCACCTCAGTATGCAGCTACATACCGCGAAAGGCACCTGACTGTGTACCAGTCCCTTGATTTTGCGAGCACAGCCACAAGCTGCCTTCTGCTTCTTTCCCTGTGTGGCTGGCACACCTCGGGTAGTAGGCAGACGGGTCTCAGAAGGGGCGGCTGGAGGTCAGAGGCGATTGGTTCTGGTCCGCTCCTGCCTCATCATCTGGGCTGATGCAGTGTGCTGCTGTCACACTGTCAGTGCTGCACCCTGCCTCAGCAGCGGGTGGTGTCAGGCCTGCCCATCAGCGCGAGCTGGAACCATCACCGCCGTCGCTCCTGCCTCAGCCAGTCTCCCTGTTCTCATCATTGGCCCGCCGTCCCCCCGTAGCAGGTCGGCTCCCAGGACTCATCCGCCTCGTTCCCGAACCGATATCATGGTTTTGAGATCCTCATTCGTTGACGACAAAACGCCTTACGATAGCAGTGGGTTTCGCCCAATTGCTCCGAAGTCGTAAGTCGGCAAGGACCTCTTTTTTTTTCGGTCTTCTTCGAACAGGAGGAACGCCGACGTCTGAAGTGTTGTTCATGGAGCACCAGATACTACATCGGAGGATCAACTAATGAAGACAACTCAGCTGCTGACAAGAGTGTGGGCAACCGTGCCCTAGTCGGTTCGGAGATATGTCAGCACGAAACTTTCTTTTCCTGTCGACAAATGAATGCAGGTATTGACTTCAAACAAGAGAGTGGACAGAATGATGACATGTTGATTGATAGAGAGATTCGTGTAGATGGAGTGACTTACCATTGTTGATTTGAAATCCCACAGTAAAGTTCGAAGGGGGTGGCTTTGATAACTGTTCTGGCCGTGCCACCCCTTGACGGCCTCTGTACGACTTTTACCACCTTCGCCGACAGTGTACGACTTGAATGAGGAGAGAAGAGTTTTCTGCAAGAGCAAACACTGGACGTGTTTAAGTAGGCACTCGGATGAGTCACGGCATAGATTTGAGTAGGTAGCCTGGAGCAGATTTTCATTTCCGTTGACCAGGCTACAGAGGGGGAAAAGAAATTCACCCGTGGTACAGACCGGTCGTGGAGAAGCTGACGTCTAAGCATCGACCCAGCAACCGTAAAATACCTATGCAACCTACAAATCGCTTCGCAGAGCCCCTGCATAGGAGGCCATCTCGGGACACTGCTTTTGTACCCAAGTTCACCTCTGTGCCAATCCCCTCCTGACTGAATGAGGTTATGCTCTCGGTTCCACACGGTCATATCGAGGCGTCCCGCGCACAGCGGCCCAGGCTTGTGCAGGATAGCAGAGCTGTGGCCATCGACAGACAATGAATCTGGGTACCGGTTCGATAGCTTCTCGTTCAGTCATGAGCGCAGTGTTGCCTTTGAAACCTATGTTGATACTTTCTGGGTGCTCTAATGTTTGGGACGGCTACTCGGCTACGGCTGTACTACTCGAGAGGTAAATCCTGTCCCACACTACATCAATGTCGAGCTTCTGTTCTCGAAAGTACTCGGCTTGTGTCAGGGTACTCCTAAGGTGGATATGCATCATAGATGTAAAAGACAAGACGACGGTGTTAGCTTCTTGTATACCTCTGGCGATACGGCATATCGAAAGACTGCGTCACAAATTGGTCCGCGATATAAGCGAGGCGATGTGGGTCAAAGATCCAGTATATTTTAGTCGAAGACAGGGTAAAATGACGGCGCAGCGTAACCAATGCTCCTCCGTTGCGGATATAGCGGTGATGAAGCCACGTGATTTAGTACGGACTTGCGCGAGCTCGACGAGTTCGAGATGACCTCGAGCTTTGAGCACCTCAATCATCTCGAGCGCAGAAATCATGTGGGATGGCTCTCCCATGGAGTTGCGAGCTGCGCACTTGGTCACAAGTATCGATTCAATCCCTCTAGCAAGCTACACTTACACGGTTTTGTCTCAGACAGGATTGCAGCTCTTGAACAGCTTGCCTCTCAGTGCCCGCCTTTCGCATCCTCTCTTTTTTGGTCTATCAACCTACCAATATATCTTGAATCATGTGCGCAGCCCGGCGTATAGCCTGGCAGAATCTCTCCGCCTCATTTTCTGCAGCTTTGATCAAGAAGCTCGACCTAAATAGAAAATTTAGTCAGCTCGGCGAAACAAATCACAAGCATAGAAAACCAGGTAAAGTGGAGTACAAAGAGATGAAAGCAGGCTAGGGAGGTGTTAGGCTTACGTCTGGTCAGCAATCTCATAGTGGACCCAGACAAAGTCAGGCTCTGGCGCGACCCAACCGCCCTCGAGGAAGATACCATTGGTCCACTCTGTGCAGTCAGTCATAATCTTGCTCGGCCTGGTTCGCGAATAGATAGGGTCGGTAAACAGGGAAGGCAGTCGCTCGCCCTCCTTCAACACTTCCTGCAGCGCGTACAGGTGTCCGGCAAAGCCGCGGCCTCTGCTTGCTCGGACCAGGTTGATAGTGTGGGCCTGTGCCGCTGCATTCAGCTTCTCCCGCTTCTCCTGCCGGCTCACGGAATCGTCTAGTGCAGCGTCAGAGAAGGCTATGACGGGCCCTAGCGTGGTTTGAATGATGTCGACACGGCCCTTGAAGAAAGGACGCATCGAAACAGTTTCCCAAACAGGCGGTGAGTGTCCGAAAAAGATACGAGTCGCCAGCTGAATCACCATCTGACCCCCCGTTTTGGGAGGAATGCCGTGGCGCCGGAAGAAGGCTTCGCTCAGGCCTTGTGGCTGTATTCTCGCGATGCTACATGTGTAGGGCTGTTTTGTGGTCTCAAATGCGTTTTGAACCCTGGCCACATGCTCATGTAGCTCAGGGAAAAGTGTGAACTCCAGCTCAGAGTAGTTGGCGATGCTTGATGAGCATGCCTTAGAGATACCGTCGGTATGGAGAGGCGCGTTACTATGTTCCACAAGACGTTCGCGGACATGCTCATTAAGCTGCTGCAGAGTTCCGCCATCCACAACGGAATGCTCGGCCACGAAACCTGATTGTCCGTTCTCACAAATAATAATTTGAAACGTCTTGTCACTCCAACGGTTTTGAGGACCTCCAAGTAGCCATTGTAACCATCGTTCTGAAGGGTTATTCGGAGACCCGTCGTCGAGGCAGACGACAAAGTCAGCGGACTCAATAGTATAAAGACTTTCAGCATTGACAGTGCTTGCGTGCTGTAGAGAGTCACGGATCTAGTTTCAATTAGTACGAATGTGTTTCAGTGGGATGTTGGAAACGCACCTTTGTCCAGCTATCTCTACCATCCGCTGTGAGCGTCGTTACTGACATTTGAGGCTCATTTGTCGTTTGTATTATCCTTTCATATATCGATCTCAACTCCGTTACTGATGGCGGGTCCGTACAATTGTCAAGAGAGACTTTGATGATGTGACCACGCCGGAGGACAACGAAATGACCGCTCACGAAGTACTTTTGCACTCGGTCAATCACAGGGTGTGGCTCTCGCGTCGTGTTAAACAGCCACTTCAGAGATTCCATACAAAGTGGGGTATCCTGAAGTATATCTTGTTGGATCTGACCGGAATCGAGCCGGTTTTTGAACTCCAAGAGCGCAGAGGTTATAATTGCTGCTTGATACGCTTGATTAATTCCAGCATTCTTGATATCCCACCCTCCGCCAAATTGCATATATGGATTGATCGGCTCCCTCACTCTCAAATAGACGTGTCTGTTGTAGAGATCGTATTGCCACGCATCAATCTCTGGATCTTCCATTCGCCCGAAGAGTCGGTTTTGTAAGTCTTGACCAATGCTGTTCGGACCAACGAGTTCCCTCACAGTCTCTTTGGCTCTCATGAACTCATCCACAGTACAAAATGGGCTCACAGCTTCAAGATACAAGTCAAGACTGTCCTGTAACTTTGGTAGCGGTAACTGTGGCAGGGTCGGCAGTACGCTGTAGCTTTCTGTGGTTTTGACCTCGGAATTTTCTGCAAAAGAGATCCGTTCAGTATCCGTCAGTTGTCGCTTTGTTTGTCTGCACTTAATCTGTAACTCAGATCTCTCGATGATGGTGGCTGCGAGTCTCGTAAGACTTGACATGTCGAGGATCTCACTGGTCTGTAGCACTGTCTTGAATATGCTGCCAATCCAGTTCTTGAGTTCAATTGCAATAAGTGAGTCCATTCCTAGCTCGGCGATCGGTGTATTGAGGTCGATACTACTGTCTGTTAGCGCCATAAGAATAGCAGTTTTTCGCCGCATTTCTGTCGATAGCGCTTCCAATAGTGATCCATAGTCTTCCTCACTGAGCATTTGATCAAACTGTCGAATTGTCTTTCCATCCTTGGCACTTGCCTGTGTCGAGACGGTGTGTGGCAGCATGCTAAAGTATGGATTCTGGACTGTCGAGACATCCTGATTGGCCGCAAGGGCCAAACGATCTGTGCCGACGACGATCTGCCTTGAACCGGCTGTATTTGCTTCGGAGCTCAGACAGTACTTCAAGAGCGATACATACTGTGATGTTCTCATTGGAATGCAGCCAGCTTTGACTAAGGCAGGCACTCGTTCTGGATGTAGCGCTATAACATCAGAGTCCTCAATCATACCCAAGTTCAGAGACAGATATCGGGTCCGTGAGTTACGTTGCAAATTAGCAAGACTGTCCATGTATGAATTGCCAGCTGCGTAGTTTGCCTGTCCCTTCAAACAGACGATGCTTGTCAATGAAGATATCATGACAAAGAAGTCAAGTTGGTTGCGTGGGATGTGTTCATGTAAGTTTCGTGTTCCAAGAACCTTCGGATCAGTGACAACATGCCAGTCTTCGGAAGTCATTTGCTCAATGAGTCGATCCTGACGTACATTAGCTTTGGTCATACCAAATTGCTCTCCAGTGAGTCTCTGCATACCTGTAAGACCATTGCTGCCTGAACCACTCCCCGTATAGGTGGTAAAGCCTCTCGCAGGTCTGAGATCATCCTTTTCACCGCCCCGGAGTCCGTAACATCACACTGGACAAGCTCTACCCGCGCACCAAACTTTTCGAGCTCCTGTATCAACTGAGTGTAGTCTTGACGATGCATGCACCTTCGACTTAAAAGTACCAAATGACCAGCGCCACCAGAAGCCAACATGCGTGCTGTTTGGCGACCGAGATCTCCCATACCACCAGCGATCAAGTATGTTCCACTCGAATCCAATGATAGAGGGCCCACTTGAGGCTTCGTTGCCTTGACCAAGGCAGTCTCTGACGCAGTGAGCACAATCTTGCCCAGATGCTTCCTGGCTTGTATCGTTCGGAATGCGTCCTCAATACTTCCGATCTCCCAAAAACGTAAAGGGTACAATAAACGTAGGCTACCCTTTGCGAAGAGCTCCATAACCTGCTTCATTATTCGCTGGAGCTCCAATGGGCGATGAGTGCTGATTATGGCCAAGTCAAAAGACGCCAATGTTACATTTCTGTCGAACACGTGCATGCTGACATGATTTTTCCTGTTGGCATCAGATTTTCCAATCTCAACGAAAGTACCAAAGTGTGCGAGACAGTCCCAACTCTCGTGAAAGGCCTCGCCGGAAAGGGAGTTCAGAACCACATCGACGCCTTTCCCGTCAGTCATTTCCATGATCGAGTCTTTAAATCTCCTTGACCGATTGGAGAAGATGTGGGTTTTGGGGATGTGGTAATGCTCCATGAGTAGTTCGCTTTTCGAAACATTACCAACAGTCACAAATATTTCTGAACCGATAAGTTGGGCAATCTGGATAGCAGCTTGACCAACGCCCCCTGATGCTGCATGTATCAACACTCTTTGACCGGGCCTTAGGCGCGCTATATCGATAAGTGCGTGGTACGCTGTGCTGAATACGACCGGAATTGAAGCTGCTTCGCTGAAATCCATGTTCTCCGGTATCTTTTGGACGTTGAAACCGCGAACTCGAGGACGACTGCTGAAAGGGGTGGCGTCAAGTGCACACACTCGGTCGCCGACGCTGAAGGCTTCCTGAAAGTTGGAACCTACGGCCAAGATAGTCCCAGAACACTCCCCTACCATTCTCGTACCGGGCTTCATTTGATCGAGGGCAACAAATACGTCTTTGAAATTGACTCCGTACGCAGCGGCCTGAATGATGACCTCATCTGGAGAGATCGCGGCCTCAGCTACCTCGTCGTCTTCAAAGATGCAGGAGTCAAGTAACCCAGGCTTCTCCACGCTAAGCCGAAGTGTACGATTATCTTGGTGAAACAATGTCGTATCTACTAACGTAGAAGTGGAATGATCAGGTAAC
Source organism: Erythroxylum anguifugum (assembly GCA_027478595.1). Taxonomy (NCBI): domain Eukaryota; kingdom Viridiplantae; phylum Streptophyta; class Magnoliopsida; order Malpighiales; family Erythroxylaceae; genus Erythroxylum; species Erythroxylum anguifugum. The sequence continues at coordinate 221,618 of JANIPN010111403.1, forward strand.
GTTTGTGAATTCAACTGGTAATCCGGAACCAGTCGGGGAACATGGAGTTCACCATCTCGATAAATGTACTCCGTATCGAATACTTCGTCCCAGTCAGGTGAGTCCGATAGGAAATTCTTCCGTATGACACTCAGGATTGACGTGATAGGATCCATAAACTCATGGTTGATATCGTGTTGGATTTCGAAGTGAACAACCTTCAAAGAAACATTCTCGGCGCGGGCTTGCCTGGTTAGACCTCTGGGCAGGCCATTCTCTGCAGATATCGAGTCTCGAGTGGAGCAACCACCACTAATCCAGATAAGACGTGTGCTCCGACTGCATAAAGCTATGACGTGAGAAAATTCTTCAGCCGTTGGACTATATAGGATCGAATGATTTCCAGTGTCCATAACAACGTAGATCGAGTCGTCTACCTCCTCCGCCTCTGGCCAGGATGTTTGCATCTGCGTTTCCGCTTGCTTTTGAGATTGGTCGATAAAATTTTTGACAAAAGCTGTTTGAATCAGTTGATCGCTCGCAACTACCTTGACGGTTCTTAAAGGTTGAAATCTTGGTCTCTTAAACTCAGAAACCATCAGAGATGCTCGGTGGGCAACACCCTTTCGATCTTCGACTACTAGGTCTGTGCCGGTGAATCCACTCTTGAGAAGTCTTGAATTCCATTGCTCGACATTCAATAGTGGGCCTTGTTCACGACAGTCCTGTACTCCTGCCCACCACCCTGGGAGTAGACCGAAGGTCATCATATACGTTGGCATAAGGTTCACAACCTCGATAAATGCTAGATGACCCCCAGGTTTGAGAAGCTTACGGATGTGGGCAAGCGTGCGGTCGATAAACTGCGTTGCATGAAGAACGTTAGATGCCACTACCAGATCGTAGGACTGTGGCTCAAAGTCTTGAGTAATAGGATCTTCGTTGAGATCAAGAGTCTTAAAACGAAGAAGGTCTTCCCATTCAGTAAACCTCGCCCGCGCATGTTCGAAAAAGCCAGAAGATACGTCCGTGAAGTCGTATGATCGTAGAACAAGGCCTCCGCTTCGACTGTGTGTCTGGAGAATTGGATGGGTTGTGCCGCCAGTGCCAGCGCCGACTTCTAGGACTCGGAGGTATGGTTTTTTGAATGCCAACTGTTGAACATACTCTTGCAGGTGAGAAGAGCATTGTTGAGTAGAGTCATCGCTGTAGACTCTGTATAATAGATCATTCTGAAGTAGAAGAGAAAGAGCATCAATCTTTCCAGCTAATACGTCGGGAATATGTGGACCTATCTGGAGCAGAAGCTCGCCTTCAACGCCGGCATCCTGGAGCTTTGAGAAAATTCCGGCCTCATCGGTGCATGATTGAAGCACGTCTTTTGCCGCAGATGTGGTGAGATAAGCTTTCATCCACTCCACAAGATACTTATGATGCTGTGCTGTTATAACTGTTCCCAGTTGTTCAACCTCTTGCAGTGCTGATCTGGTATAGAGAGAAGAGGCTTGGATGAGAGTACTCTCTTTCTGCTCAATGAAACTCAGATCTGACAGTAGGCCATTAAACCGAGCCGGCTTGAAAGGCCAGATGGCGGTGATGTCTGGGCGACATTCCAATCTGTAGGTCATACAACGTTGAATCGCAGTATCTGTATTGGAAGTATACGAGCCAGCAAGCCCACGTACTTCAACATCTCTGATAAGCAATTGACTCGAAAGAGCCTGGCTGTCTGAAAATGCTATGATATCTGCAGTAGCAGCCCGTTTGTTGATCGGAGTCAAGCGGCTCTGAACCGTTAACTCGCTCCCCGGCAAATTTGGTAAAGACGCAGAAATAGAAACGTAACCAATTGAGACTGGCATTATTGAGCCACTGGTACAGCAGGTGAGGTAAGACCACAAAGATATTTGAAATACATTGTCCAGTGTAGTTGGATGAATGAGATGTGGCTGGGAAAAATTTGATGGCATGCACTGCGCAGTGTTTGGAATGCGAATTTTACCGGCCGCATCCTGCCCTTTGACTTGTACGTCTCGCAGACAAGCAAAGAACGGACCGTAAATATTTCCTACAGATGAGCATTTCTCATAGAACTCCTTTTCACTGATATTCTCAACATCTTCGGCGAAAGGCATCCAAGAATGTCGCCATCCTCTTGGAAGCTCCACCCTTTCATCTGACGGTAGAGGGTCTTCCTCAGTAGAGGTGAGCTCAACGCTGACCGAACCTCGACAATGGTCAAACCAGATCCCATCCAAGGACTGAGATGTTACGCAGAAGTTATGCCACCCGGAGAATGATTTATCAGTAGCACTCTGCGTGCTTTGTAAGGTTATCTGAACCTCCATTTTCTTCGGAGCTTCGGGTACGAGAAGCGCTTTGAGGAACTGAACGTTTCGGAGACAGTACTGAGAGATACTTTGACGGTATCCGCGGATCTCAGAGATCTGACGCATCGCCTCAATTGCCATGCAGATATATCCAGATCCGGGAAATACAATCGTGTGATCAACAACATGATCTCGAAGCCAGGGAAGTTGGTCCTGATCGAGTAAAATACGCCAGCTCGGCATGTTCATAGCACTTCCTGGAATTCGGAGACCAAGGAGATCATGGTGAGGAAACTGACGGAATCGATGCTCCTTACTCAACCGAGATTCGTGCCAGTAGCGTTCGGCATGTTCCCAATCGTAGGAAGGCAGGTTCGAGAGCACCTTCGGAATAGCGATATCAGAATACATGCTTTCCATGTCAACAGGCTGACCAAATTCAACGAGACGTCCCATTGCCCTTTGGAAGCAACTTTCTGAGTCATCTCCTCGCTGCATAAGCGATACATAACGGGTTTCGGCGCTGGCACTCTCTTGAGGTTTAAGCGACGAGATGGTCTGTTTAATTGCTCCCGATAAAGCACTATGCGGTCCAACTTCGATGAAGAGATGCGAGGAGAGACCGAATTCTGGTGAACCCAGTTCATTGTACACAGAGGTCAAGGCTCCAAGGAAGTTTACTTTCGAAACCAAGTTGGTTACCCAGTACTGATTTTGGATAGGACCCTGCTGTTCCTGACCGGTGACAGTGGAGTAAAACCTCACTGTATTACTTCCTACCAAGGGGTTGACATCTTGAATCCGCCGACAATATTCACTGGATACAATCTGCATATGTGGTGAGTGATATGCCACATCAACTTTCAAAACTTTGCACAGAATTGATTTTGATTGGCAAACATGTTCCAGCTCTCGAATGGCGGTTTCACAGCCTGATACAGTGGTTGAATTGGGACTGTTGATACACGCAATCGAGAGCGTTCCTTTGGCTGGGTCAGCAGCGGAAAGAAGCGACCTAGTCATGTCTACACCTAGACCAACTGCGATCATAGCTCCTTTCGTGTCTGTACGCTTCTGGAGTAGACTCGAGATAAATCCTCGATGAAATGACACTTTCAGTGCGTCATCATGGCTTAGCATCCCTGCAGCATAAGCTGATGCAATTTCACCACTTGAGTGCCCTATGACAAACTTTGGTTTGACCCCAAACGCTCGCAAAAGATCCACTAATGCGATTTGAAGGGAAGTCACTGCTGGCTGTGCGATAGCGCTCTCGTCAATACGAGATTCAACTTTCTTTCTCTGAAGCTGATCGAGGAGTGACCATGATGATCCCAAGCCCTGGATGATAGCGTCTGACCTTTGAATGGAATGTAGGAAACTAGGGTAGGATGATAACAACTCTCGGCCCATTCCGATCCATTGAGCACCTTGCCCAGTAAAGACGAAGACTGGTAAGATATTAGAAGAAGCTTTGACAGCTCGCAGTGAGCTCTGTCCAAGAGTCTGCCATAAGCTTGATTTGCAGGAAATCGTGAAGGCACAGCGCCAAGGCATTAAAGATCGTCGTAATGCCAATGTGTAGGAAAGATCTTGAAGAATAGCTGTATCGTTGTCGTGGTCTTTCGCCCATCCTCTGAGGTTATCAATCATTCCAAGGAGAGACGATTTAGACTTGGCGCTCAGAATAATTAGGTGATGATTCTTTGTCGGGCTCAGCGCAAGCTGATTCGGTCGAATTCTGTCGTAGCCTACTGTTTCATCCTCCAAATCGGATTCCTTGATGTTATTTGAGACAGCAATCATCGTAGGAACTTCGGGTACAGGAAGGGCAGCTCGCATCAGCATTCCATTCAGTTCATTTGTTTGACACGGGCTATTCACATGTCCTGAGCTGTTCATTTGATGTGGACCATTCTTCGTATGTGGACTGTCTGTCAGATGTGAGCCGTTTGGAAGATGTGAGCCGTTCGGCTGTTTCAAGTCGTCAGTGCCGGTAACTGACAGTCCATCCGGGAGACGATCGTTTTGCTGGTTTGGACCGTACATCTTGGCTTGGGCAGGAAGCGACGTAGTGTGGGAGCTACTCGGGCTATTGGTGTAGGATTCGAGGATGAGATGGCCATTCGTGCCTCCGTAGCCGAAGCTGTTAACACATGCAACTCGCCGAGGTCCATGAGAGATGGGCCAACTCTCTGTTACCTTCGGGATCTAGGATTAAAGTCAGTTTCTTGTATGTATTTGAACTCGTTCATGTTTACTCACTCTGATATTTAAAGCCTTCATATCAAGACTCTCCTTGAACTGGTTGAGGTTGATATTGGCTGGAATTTGACCATTCTCCAACATGAGAACAGTCTTTATAATACCAGCGAGGCCGCTAGTGGCCTCAAGATGACCAATGTTGGGCTTGATAGATCCGACGAAGAGCGGTTGCATCGAAGTTCGGTTCTCGCAAATGACATCAGAGATTGCCTGCAGCTCAGTTTCGTCCCCGGCAACTGTACCAGTACCGTGTGCTTCGACGTAGTGAATATTTCGTGGATCAAAGCCAGCACGGCGATAAACAGACCGCATCAGATCGCGCTGAGCATTGCCGTTGGGTACGGCGATGCCAGATGTCTTACCGTCCTGGTTGACACCGCTACCCCTTATAACCGCACGGACAGGATCGCCGCACTCGATCGCTGTGCTCAGCCTCTTCAGTACTAAGGTAGCAACGCCCTCGCCCCGGCCATAGCCTGACCCTCGGCTGTCGAAGGTGAAGGATCGGCCATTATCGTTGAGGATGCTAGGCAACCAGGTCAGTACAGCGATGAGACTGGCTTCTCGATTGACCTACTGTAGAAGTGACATGGGTATCATTTGGTCAGGAGAGATGATCAAGTTGCTCCCACCAACGACAGCCATGTCTGACTCTCCGGAACGCAGGCTTTGACATGCCTGATGGACGGCAACCATGGTGCCAGAGCAGCCGGTGTCGATGGTCATCGAAGGACCCCGCAGATCAAAAACATGAGAGACCCGATTTGCTAGAATAGCATCTCCTGTCCCGAGGATATGATACTTTGGGAAATCTGATGCATCCTTTTGTATGATCTTATCGTAGTCCCTAGCGAAGATTGCCATATACACAGAGGTGTTTGATCCGCGCAAATGATCCACTGGTATACCAGCATTTTCGAGGGCCTCATACGTTGTCTCGAGCTGGATGCGCTGCTGAGGGTCCATGGCCTTGGCCTCCACAGGCGATATACCATAAAACCCAGGGTCGAAGAGTGAGAGGTCTTGTTGGATGAAGTGGCCCCCTCTGTGATTGAAGGCCGCGTTGGTGTCGGGATTTGGATGATAAAAGGCATCGGAATTGAAACGGTCTGAGGGAACCTCTGACCAGGCGTCCCTTCCTTCTATGAGCAGCGACCAAAGTTTCTCCGGGCTGTCGGCGCCTCCAGGGAAGCGACAGCTCATACCAATGATGGCAATCGGATCCTCTTTTCCGTCCATAGTGAATGCAAGAGTGTGAATCGTATAGGGGCTTGAGAGATGGTATTGAGCACGAGAACTGGTATCAGACCGGCCGTCTTATAAGTCTGAAAGCGCAATAGGACGAGTAGGAATCGAGCAAGCATAAGCATTGGTGGGCTCTTAACCGCGTGCTCTTCGCCTCTAATATCACCAGGCTTTGGGAACCTTTTCATCCTTCCCTTCCTCAGGATAGAGGGAACTGACAAACAGCATAGCCCCTTTCAAGTGAGCTTCCGCGTAGCCTTCACTTACCAATAGTTTGCGCCGATCGTGGCACAGAGCTGTTTCATGTTACTGCACAGTTTTGGCCTTCAGACGCAGGTATAATGAGATAATCGGGCTGAAAGTCGTAATGCACCGAAAAAGAGATAGCTGCTCAGACTCTTTACAACCCATCTCGAGCTAGTAGGCAGCCTAGAACTCGAATACACGATGTAAAGGACATTCATTGCGCAGCCCAAGATTTGTGGGAGAAGACTGGTTCAAAATGAAGGTAATCTGGTATTGCTATGGGAGGGGTTGGGTGAGAACTGTATTGGCTAAAGAGCACAGCTGTGCCATATCTGTGTTTCGACAAAGGAAACGACGCAAATTTTACATTGACAGTTCGGTATTAAGAGTTTGTCTTTTCGGTTTGATTTCCAAGTATGAAAGCTTCGAGCCCGCGAAAAAAAAAGGAATCCATATAATCAAAGAGCGTATTAAACTATTGCTACAATACCCTATCATCTTCCACTACCAAAGCATGTTGTGCAGGTGCCAGATATGAGACGCCCGTGCTTGGAAGATATTGGTTTCAGTACACCGACGGAAGGGAAAAAAAAAACACTTTCACGGGGTTTGATAAAAAGCCGTAGCCAGAGCAATGTACCAATTGAGCTTGGGTTGGTAGTTCGCAAGGGGTACAGCCGCTTGTACGTCAGGTTGTCTCCCACTCCTAGCAGGCTCTCGACCAGCAAACCTATCTGCAATCCAGTCCATCCAGATTCGCTGAGAGGCGACCAGGGTCGGCACATGATCCACATCGGGAAGGCGGAAATATTCCAGCTGTGAGCCTTGTGCGAGCGTCTTTTCAACAGCCTCGTCGGTGACGCTGATGTTCAAGTTCTTGTCACCGGCGCCGTGGATGACCAGCAAGGGTGCTTTTGTCGGCTTGCCACCATTCTCGGTCATAGACTGGTACTGCTGGAAATGGGGGTTGAGCCACCACTCGGGCTTGAATACCTGAACACCGGCAATGAGGGTCAGGCTCGTGACGCTCGTAGCTCCGAGGCGACGCACCAAGTCATACTTCTGCTGCCCCTCGGTCGTGAGCACGTCGCTCAGCTGAAAGTTCGGAAAGTTAGCCTCCACTCCCGCCAGCATGCCGAAGCCTAGGAAAGACCTGATGACAGGATCCGGGTGAGCGAGAGGCTGCGTGACTGGTGCGATAGCAACGGCGCCCAGGTACCCATTGTGGGGTCGCTCTACCTGGCGCTGCGCTGCTGACCACGCAGTGCCACCGCCTTGGCTGTGGCCGATCACGACAAAGCTTTCTCCGAGGGAGGGAAAGGCCTGGCGAGCGGCGGTGAATGCGTGAAAGACATCGTTCGCATGGGCCGGGTGAGCGAGATACTCGTGGACAATAGGCTGAGCAGATGCTGTCAGAGCAACACCCAATCCGGCATAGTCCGGGGCGACGACCACGTAACCTTGCTGGGCAAGCTGGAAGGGGGCCAGAAAATGCTGCCAAAGATTCGTCATATTTGACGGCGCGCCGTTTGGCCTTAGGCCGCTTGTGCCGTGAGCCCAGACGACCACCTGGTAGCCGGTGGGCGAGCTTCGCGCAGAGTATGGCCATATCAGAGCGGCTGACGTGGGAACCGGAGACCCGTCGAGTCTCTCCGACTGGTAGACAAAGCGAGACAGGGCTGTAGCAGGCGGGAGGGCGAATTTGGATGTGTCGACAGCCTTGTCCACTTTCAGCAGAGAGCCAGGCGGAGCATCACGGTCGTCGGAGGAGACCTTGTAGAAATGGCTGTCTAGCACCGATTTCTCTACTCGCTGCTCGCACTCCCACGCGAGAGCTTCTTTAGTAATATCTGGAAGAGACTCTAGCAGCTCAGGAGGCGTGTTGTTATCGATACTACCTCCTGGAGCAGAGGTAGGAGCAGTGACAGCGAGAGGGCGGCTAGTCTGGCTTGCCATAGCTGACTCTGTTGTTGCTTGATGATCCTTTTGCGTTTCTCTCCGACACGCGCTCTGAGATACCGAGACCACTCGCCTAAATATGTAAGACTGTAGGCGGGAGGAGTAGCATCCAGCACTATGCTACTTGATCATGAACTCAGCCTTTCATTGGGAGGGGTGGTGTAGTATAGAAAGACAGAAGACGGTGAGGGGAAATGCACAAGACAGGGCCCGCCTGTGATGGTTTCGACTCCAGTGAGAATTCCGGCAGCAACTGCCTGTAACCAGACGCACGAACATGTGTCTGCTTCATGACGAGGTAAATTGTATACCGTTACGGTAAAAAAAAAAAAAGAAAAACCCGAAATTATTGATCAGTTGAAGTTCTAAAGTAATATATGTAATCGCCACAGCCCGTACGTGCGACGTCCAAATTGAAGCTAATCTTCTTCCGGTAAAGCGCTTCCGACTGGGCCACACCAGGCTGGGGAAAGTGTTGAACCTTTCGCTGCTATCAATGGAACTGAGTGCTACTTTGCTTGCTTGACCCGTATCTTCAGCTTCCACTACTAATGGTTTGGATGTTCGATAAGGGTCTGCTGGATATGTTCATCACCGTATCGGGGTTTCACTACCGCACATGCTCTCGAGATAGAGTAGGGTGAGATCCGATGGTGCCAGCAGCCTTGAGGAGAGAAAAGGTGGAGGATGCCCACTGGTACGGCGTCTCCCCGATATATTATCCCGTTTCACACGAGTGCGTGAGAGTTTGATGAGCTGGTATGGCCCTGAAGATCAGTTCTCACAAGTCTATCAGTATTTGTCTGCTAGTCAATTTCTCTCCTACCCCACCTCTTTCTCCTCCTCCTCACCTCCTACCAGTAACTAGCCGTAGTTTCGCTATCTGGGTCACTACTCTCGTCTCGGTGCCGGGCTTCATTATCTCCACGAAATGGCCAGGTCGTATCTCGAGACTGACGTTACGTCGACTCTACACGATGATGGCGGTGACCTTTTGAAGAAAGAAGTCAAAGCAGACCCAGAAGCGCAGCCGACCGCGCAACTGAAGGAGGCAGAGGAGAAAGTGCCGGCGGACGAAGAGAGAGACGACGAGGAGGGGATCCCCAAAACGGTTCCCCGTAACCTCAAGTTTGTATCTATCACTATTTCGCTAATGCTTGTCGTCTTCATCATCGCCCTTGACACGAATATAATCGGTGAGAACCTCAGAGAACAATAGGGCGGACCTTCACTGTACATTGACTAACTGACAACAGGTACGGCTATTCCGAGCATAACTTCTCAGTTCAATAGCATCAATGTACGTCTGCCCTCAATCTACGCCTCCAGTTACTCCCTATACGCCCACCAAAGGTACTGAGCGGGTGGGGTTTCCAACGCAAGCTCACACTCAACAGGATGTCGGCTGGTATGGCTCGGCCTATCTTCTGACGCTCATGGCGCTTCAGCCGTTTTACGGCAAAATCTACATGCTGTTCAATGTTAAGAAGGTCTTCCTCTTCGCTCTGATACTCTTTGAGATCGGATCGATTACCTGCGCAACCGCAACACATTCGACAGCTTTCATTGTCGGCCGCGCCCTGTCTGGATCTGGAGCAGCTGGAATTCTGTCCGGTTCCATGACTCTTGGCTCTCGCCTCGTCCCTCGCGATAAGCGTCCGATCTATATATCAACTATAATGAGCATGTATGGGGTAGCCTCCATTGCCGGACCGACTCTGGGAGGTGTTTTCACTGACTCGCACTCCTTGACGTGGAGGTTCTGCTTCTGGATTAATCTACGTGAGTGTGATGTACTTCCATTCGAATGGGAGAGTCCGGCTCAAGAAACACGATCTGCTTACAACATCGGTAGCCTGCGGAGGTACTGCCATCATATGCTGTTTCTTCCTGCTCGAACCATACGAGCTGCCCGAGGCTTCTGCGCTGAAGTTCAAAGAGAAGATGCGTCGACTGGACCATGCCGGTGCGGCCTTGTCGATCGTTACTACCGTCCTGCTCCTGCTCGCTCTGAAGTGGGGAGGCGTGGAATTCTCCTGGACGTCTCCGCATGTCCTGGGCGCTTTGATCGGATCTGTCGTCGCCCTAGCAGTTTTTGCTTCACTACAGCTTCGGAACAGGCAATAGTAGGTCACAACCAACTCCTCCTCCTCCTCCTCTCAAGCCAGCAGTCTACCTACGTTCTATTACTAATAGCTGACCGGCCCTTCCAACCCAGCCCTCTCATCTCGTGGCGAATCCTGCGCCAGCGCACGGTGATGTCCGGGTGCTTGTTTGTATGCTTCTTGAATATGGGCATCGACACACACATTTACTATCTGCCCATCTACTTCCAGTCTGTGGACGGCGTTTCAGCCTCAATGTCGGGTTTACGTATGCTGCCGTATCTGGCGACGATGATCGTGGCAGCTATATTTAGCGCATGCTTGATAAGTCGGCTGAAATACTTCGCCCCTCCCCTGATCCTCGGATCAGCCGTGTTCGCAGCCGGCTCTGGCCTTCTCCACACGCTGGGCGCGGGCGCAGGAGCTGCTGAGTGGGTCGGGTATGAACTGATAGCTGGCATTGGTTTTGGCATGTCATTCCAGCTCCCTTATTCCTCTCTCTCGGTCGTACTGGACAGCAAAGACTTGCCAATGGGTAACGCGCTCATCGTGTTCTTCCAGTCGCTTGGCGGAGCACTCGCGGTCAGCATCGGGCAGAGCATTCTAAGCAATGAGCTCCTACACCAGCTCCAACTGTCGCCACAGATTCAAAACCCGCAAGCTATCATCAACCTCGGTGCCACAAAATTTGCGGGAAGCGTGCCTGTAAGTGTTGAATATACCGTCGTAGCTGCGTATAGCTACGCAATCTCAAAGGTCTTTCTACTTCCCACCGTAGCTGGGTGTGTAGCATTCGTGTGCAGCCTGTTTGTGGAGTGGAAGAAGCTCTAGTCGGGCTTTGCTACTCTTTCTACTTTCTTAGGTAGTGTATTGAAAAATTCTTATCCTTATATGCTGGCTCATCGACACATACTGCTTTCACTTTTAATAAGAATATTTAGCTGGTTCAGACTAGCGCCACCAAGATCCTCCTCCCTCAGTAGCTACCAGATATCGGTGGTTATTTTCAGCCTCGAAGACAGATTTATATCACAGAATTTGTAAAGCTCTATATCCATCACAAAGAAAGAAGAGAAAAAAAACACTATTATTACGAGTATCATATCAAGAACGAGAATGTTATAATAACTACCTACGTTCTGCATCTTCTTGTCTTTTGGGAGAGGTGAGGAGAAAAGCCGCGGGACAGATGCGGGACAAACGCGGGACAAACGCCGTACCGTTATCAACAGGTAATAACCAATACCGGTGTAATAAATCAGATCCCTACAGGTGACATTCTCGGTCCCGAGTCTTGATGGAGAAGTGATTTCATTGCACGCCTGCATCCGAGACCATATCTTGAGGGGGGGGACGATAGAGGGAGACTCCCCCAATATCCCACAGGCAAAATGCCAAGGACTGGGAAAGTAGAGCTAGATATGCAACCATGATCATGTCAACCAAGTTTCGGATCCGAAAGTGAGCGAATAGTAATGTTGAGGCTTGCATTGTACCATGGGTGTGAATGGCGGGCGATCCGTCAGAGCCCATTCTCCACAAGTTCCTATCAGCCTCGCGGCTCCGACGCGTTGTGGACAATTTCTCGCCTACATCCTACACAGCTTACAGCAGCGAGACAAGCGCGTAAGAGCTTTCAGTCCTCCCTTAGACTGTTTTATACTGACCGCTCCGTGTCTGATCAGACTTTCCTTCTGTAGAGACTTGTACCGATCGCAATCGAGTGTGTGAGAAATCGCAAAGACACACACACACACACACACACACACACATCCCTGTCTTATATGCCGGCTCTGATTGCCTACCTTCCTATCCAAGTAGTGAGCCGTAGCCTCCTTTCGAACGAAGCTCAGCCTGGGGACCTATACACCTTTCTCGGATCTCTCAAGAGCCGGAGAGTCCTCTTGTACGTGCATAAGCGAGTCGACAGAGCATGAGACTCACGTCAAACGAAAATGAAATTCTTCGTGTGACGAGCCCAGTTTTATCTGGTCCTGCTTTCCAAGGGTGCTCTTTCGGCCACGTTCTTCATCGATCCGGCTCCTACTCTTCCTCGCCCTCAATTAAGAGTCGAATCTATTGTCCTCACAAGGCCGTGAATTGATGAAAATGTCGACTACGATAGAATCAGAGGTCAATTTAGCAGCAAATCACAATGCTGTTTTCTACTCCGTCATTCCGATTTTCTCCTCGCTCTCCTTCTTTTCTGTCCTAATGCGCTTAATCTCTAAAGTCAGGGCACACGCAGAAAACAAGCTCAGAGACTTTACTTGGGGAGGGCCGGGCTGGTCAGCCTTTGGATGGGACGATGTTCTGCTTATTTGTGCCTGGGTATGTGTTTAGGACGTGGTTCTTGGCTTGATTTAGATTGGTCTCTGATTGAGTTAGCAGATGATCGCTTTCAGTGAGAGCCTCCTATTCATCTTGAGTGAGTCTTTCTCGTCTTCTTCGACCCTGAAGTACTGGATTGCCCTGTGTGCGAATGCTCTCTTCTTCCCGGTCTCACATGTTACTTACATACGTTGGAGCGCCCACATATGCAAAGGCAGGTTATCATTCGGTATTGCTCAACCAGGCCGACGTTATATTCATACAGAAGGTGAGAGGAGTCACACAGCTCAATCTCTGCAGAGTCTCCTACCAATGACAGGTATCTGAGACTGATCAATGCGTAGACATTCTACGCTTCCAGCTTTCAGCAGACCACGGCGCTCGCCCTATCAAAGCTCTCCCTCTTGATCTTTCTTCACCGCATCTTCTTAACCAAGCGTTTCCGACGAGCGGTATACGTGCTTGCAGCTATCGTCTCTCTGTGGTGGGCGGCCATTTTCTTTGGCAACGCCTTCATCTGCTATCCCGTACAGCATATCTGGGAGCCCGAATCCGGCGGAACGTGCGGTAACCAGAGGATATCAGACTTCATTTCTCCAATACCGTGGGTCTTGACGGACTTTGCCATTCTGATCCTACCTATTTGGAGCATTAAGTCCTTGCAAATGCGAAAGGCACGAAAGATGAAGATATATGCCGCGTTCCTGATGGGCGGATTGTAAGTGCTTCCCTGCCGTTTGCTTCTATCTTGACACCCTTTTTCCGCTCAATGCTTATAGCGTTGCAGAACTTGTGTTGTATCAGTCTGGAGATACACCACCCTCTTCATTCCCCTCACTGACCTCTCTTGTAAGTATACCCATTGAAGGAGCACAAGTCTTGCCCATCACTGACAGTAGAGCTGAGACTGAGCAGTTGATATCCCAACGGTGGCCATGGGCAATATTGTCGAAGTCCATGTGACTGTCACCTGCGCTGCACTTATCGGCTCAAAACTGGCCATCACCTGGCTGCTTCCTCTTCCGGTTACAGAACGTCTGGAGAGGGGATGGGCCCGGCTCATGAGTTTCGGGCGGAGCACCGGGTTAAGAGATAGGTCATCGGACGAGAACACGACGAGTCTAGCTCGTCGAGCAGCTCTCTGGCTCGGACAGCGAGGCGATAGGCAGAGGCCGCGGCAGCTCGACAGCACTCATGGCTGTGTCACAGAGATCGACCCGCCGCCGCCGCTGTCGGAACCGGCCCGTGCCAGCCAGTCGAAGGAAGCAACCTCTTCTATCTAATCGGGCGCTATGAGACGTGTACAGGTTTGTGCTGGATGAGATCGAACTTGATCAAGCCAAGGTCTGAAAATTTGACTTAGCTAGGCTCGATTCGGAATCGTGAAGCTGACGAAACTCCGTCTCCACAAGCTTATTTGAGAGGAAGAAATTTGAGAAAGAGAACAAAGCGATCAAACACTGTGATAGCTTTTGGAAGCTGCCGAGCCAACCTTTTGCGGATCTAAGGTACTTAGCTATCTACATGCAAGTAATCACTCAGCACTAGGAGGCTCTGGCTGACTCTGGAGCTTTTGTACCGTAGTTCCGAGCGTGAAGTGGCCCGGCGAATCACAGCCAGGGAAAAATTAGCTGCGGAAAAGAAAGCCGCTAGAAGCTCACGATCCCGTTGCGGCGGGGACAGGATTCGGCACGCGGCAGCGGCACATAGCGAGGGGCAAGTCACTCCGCCTGAAAGCTGATGTGAGTGAGAATTGATAAAGTATGGGAAAAATGGATTTTGTTTTGGTCTCAATGTGAATGCTTGTCTCTGTATATTTGATCTCTGTGTACGCCATCTCATCGTCCCACAGTATTTGATTTCCCCACTCAACGCTCGTACTTGAGCAGTACCTAGGTAAGTAACACGATCCTCGTACCGCGCCGGGTTACCTCCCCTCTGTACAATTTATCGTCACCACCAAAGTCCTTTTTCCAGACGGCGGAGTAACCAGCATTATCGAAACCAGCATTAGCGCACTCCCAGCATCAGTCTGCTCGGAACAGTAATCACCAGCATCATCAACATCAACCACAGTATACAACAACAACAACACCCTACGACAGCCAAAATGCCGCTTTCCAACGACCTCGCCCTGGACCCTACCCTCTTCGACCCCTCCTCCGTATCAGCCGACCAGACCAAAATCAACGCCCTCCTCACCGAAATGACATCCCAAGGCCCCGACTGGTGGGTCATCGGCGCACCCGAATATCGAAAACTCCGCGAGGATGGCAAGACGCCCTTCCCGCCACGAACCGTGCTGGCCAGCGGCACCGACCTCGCCGTCCCATCACGAGAGGCCGGCCGCAGCGTGCCCTGCCGCACCTTCATCCCGACCAACAACGTCCCACCACGCGCCATCTTCATGCACATCCACGGCGGCGGCTGGGTGCTGCAGTCCGAGCAAGACTATGACCCGCTGTGCCAGCGTATGGCGAACGACGCTGGTGTGGCCGTCGTCACCGTCGGATATCGGCTCGCGCCGGAACACAAATTCCCCGCCGCGCCGGAGGACTGCTACGATGTCGCGGACTGGCTGATCGCCAACGGCGCCAAACACTTCGGCGCCGGATCTTCTACTCCAGAACTCGAGATCATTGGCGGCGAGAGCGCGGGTGCGCAGCTCTCCGTCCTCAGCGCCCTGTACCTGCTCCAGAAACCCTCGGCGCCGTACCGTGGTCTACGCGCCCTTATCCTGCACTACGGCTGCTACGACGTCGGCTGGACGCCGTCGGCGCGCCACTTCAAGCTGAACCTCATATTGCCGTTTACCAATATCCAGCAGTTTGGGCGCGCGTTCATGACCGAGGAGCAACAAAAAGATGCGGAGTTGCAGAGGGCGCCGGATGTGAGCCCGTTGTATGCGGACTATGAGCTGCTGAAGGGCGTCTTACCGGATGCGTTGTTCACGTGTGGTACGCTCGACGCGTTGCTGGATGATACACTGTTCCTGGCGGCTAAGTGGCAGGTGGCTGGTGCGCATGCGACGGTCAGGATCAGGCCCGGTCAGCCGCATGGGTATGCGACGTTTAGCCCGGAGAAGTTTGCTGCGGCTGAGGAGAATTTGAGGGAGGTTAAGACTTTCTTGGATGAGAGGTTGGCGAGGTGAGGAGTGTGGTGAGTGAAGAGCGTGCTTCGCTGTTGTTCATTGGCTTGGTTGTATATAGGATCAGAACGGTACATAGCTTGTAGATAGAAGGCATCAATTTAGTAGATACATCACATCAGAGAAGAACGCAACATGTAGATAGAACCTTCTTGATGCTGTAACGCAATTCGTAGCCCGACTCTGAGATGCCACTGGAAGATCACAAATTAGCATGTCAAGAACAGATATAAATTAATCATACATGAGCTGCAGCTTCTCTGAAATATCTGATGTTCATTCTGAGTACATTTTCCATATCTCATGCACCAATACTCATCAAAGTAAGCTTCTCTGCACACATGCCGCAGACGACAGCCGGCAAACCAAAACGTTAAAATCTCGTACCAAACTTCAGTTACGCTACGTGCGTACGCGGAGCAGAGAAGTGCCAAGACCCACCTGACCAAATATCACCAGATCAACAGCTCGAAGGCGGTCGACAAACACTTGAGCACGACTGGAAGCTGAGAATCAAGCCACTGTAGTAAGTGAGGGTAGTAACAAGATATATTCATGAGACAAGAAAACTTACACTCACAGCATATCTGACCTGATTGATACCCAGCATCCTGTTCCTCGTTCATTTTGGACCTTGCAGATCGCCTTTGAAGCATTGCAGTGTTCACTGTAGACACACGTGAGTGAACGTCTTTATCGACTTTTAGACGTCCAGCATACAGCGTACATCACGATGAGGCAGTTTGAGCAGGCTATAGATGCCGCGTCCAGGGCAGAGGAGATCCCCGGCGCCGTGCTGCTGGCTACGGATCGGACTGGTACGTTTGTGTATTTCTTACCTTTTTATTTGGTTCTGGGTTCAAGTTATTGTATGAATTGATTTCAGTCTCAACTTTCTGTTTTGCAGACGAATTTCATCATTCTAGTTTCAAGACTTTGTGGATAGGCCTTCCGGATGAGTGGCGAATCAAGGGCATTCAATGCAGCTTCTCTTCACCAACGACAGGATGCATCATTGTTCAGCTTTGAGCACAGCTTATGACCTTCATCACCTATTCAAGCTCCGTTTCATACCACCTTCACCTCTGATTGACCACCCTCTCCCCTCGCAGGTAAATTCAACTACTCCCGCTCCTTCGGCAAACGCTCCGTCCGCACCGGCGCCGACCAATCCGCCCTGACGCCCTCGACCGTGATGTGGATCGCCTCCTGCACAAAAGTGGTCGCCTCCGTCGCAGCAATGCAATGCGTCGAGCGCGGCCTCCTCTCCCTCGACTCGCCCATCTACTCCGTCCTGCCCGAGCTCAAGGACCTCCCCGTGCTGACCTCCATCTCCACCTCCGGCGCGCCCGAGTCCTCCGGCCCGCACAAGACCCCAATCACGCTGCGCCACCTGCTCAACCACTCGTCCGGCCTGACATATGACGAGGTGCACCCGTACTTGTTGGCTTGGCATCGCGAGCGCGGCACCAAGCCGAATCGGAACAGCACGGTCGTGAGCAGGTTCGGCGGACAGCCGCTGGTTTTCGAGCCGGGCAAGTCCTGGAGTTATGGGCCGGGTGTCGATTGGGTGGGCGTGGCTGTTGAGAGGGTCAGTGGGGTGAAGTCGCTGCAGGAGTATTGCGAGAAATTAATTTTTGGCCCGCTAGGGGCAAGAGATATCGTCTTCTCGCCGTATTTGGAGAGCAGGAATGATATGAAAGCCAGACTGGCGGACATGAGTAAGCGGGATCCGGAGAATCCTGCAAAGGTGAAGAGGAGTAATGCGAGGCTGCAATATAATCTTGAAGGCGGCTGTTTTGGGGGTCTTGGTCTGTTTTCTGACGCGGAGAGCTACCTGAAGGTGTTGAAGGGGCTGTTGAGCATGGACAAAGATGGGATTTTGTTGAAGAAGAAGGAGTCGGTCGAGGAGTTCTTCCGCCCGTGTCTCTCAGACGAGGCCCGTGAGGCTCTCAATGACCTGCTGCAGATCCGCGAGGCTCGCGACGGTATGGGTGGTATCCCTGTCGAAATTGTCAAGGACTGGTGCCTGGGCGGCATTGTGAACCTGTCGGATATTCCTGGTGGTCGTTCGGGAGGGGCCATGACTTGGGGTGGTCTGCCGAATCTGACTTGGGTGAGTTCGCTGCTTTGTGCCTGTCTTGCCCTTGTTGATTCCAGGCAGATGATGTGTAATTCCCTCAAACCTCTCTATCGTCTGCTATCTCTTGACTTGTCTCCATGCTCTTCCTCAGTTTTCTATTGGCCAGACCTCCTCCCATGTATCTCATCCAGGTAGAGATTCTGCTAATGACCCTTCTCACGCAGTTCGTCGACCGCAAAGCCGGCGTCACAGGCTTCTACGCCGGCCAGCTGGTGCCTCCCGGCGACGCCAAGAGTGCAGAGCTGGCAGGCCTCTTTGAGAAGGGCATCTACGAAATGCTGCAGAGCGGCGAGCCGAAGCTTTGAGCTGCTGGACATTGGTCAGTAAATACGGGCTCAAGGAAAATTTGCCGAAGACGGTTGTTTGTACATACGAATAAAAGATCGGCTTGGGTGAGTCAGTATGATCAAGGAATGTCTGTCAAGCCACAGACGTCGCTTGATGAGCTTTGCGCAGTGAATGAGAGGGAGAGGAAAATGGAAGAAAACATCGAACTATGTATATACGCGACGGCTGCGCCAAGGAATACTTGGAAAATTCTGTGCATACGAAACACGAAAGTTGGTAATTTGATTTATGCGACTACGATGACAAGTTATCAGGCTGACTGTGACCGTTTCCTGCTTGTCTTGTTCGCTATGTTCTGTTTCGGTGTAGAAGATACACTTGGCTACAAGGTAAAATCTGCGAAGACATTCACTTGAGCAAACGAACTCGCGTTCAATCATGGATGTTCTTTGCGAGCAAACGCCTCATACGGATCATATCAAGCACGTGCTTCGAACATTCTACATATTTTCTATCTGTACAATTTCCTGTCCACCCCTGATTTCTCGCTGCTCAAGTAGCAAACTTCTCAACGTCCGCAGCAAGCTGCGTCCATGTCATGTGTTCACGCTCAGTGCCGTCCGGGAAGCGCTCGTAGCCCTTGCCCTTGACAAACGTATGGTTCCACGGGCCCTGTTCTTTCTTGTTGGCCAGCAGCCAGATCTCCTCGGCATGCGCCGGTCCGTTGAGCGAGTTGCCCACCGGCCTGCCATTGACCAGCCGCTCATCGATAAAGTACCAGTACGAGGGCACCTTGTTGTCTCCCTCGGTTGCTTTTCCCTTGCCCAGACTGTGCGAGGCAGACTCGATCAGGTACGCTGATGCGGTTTTGCCTGCTCCAAGGCTCGGCAGCTGTGGCATGGCCAGAGACAGCAGTCCGTTGCCAACATACCCGAACACTCGTGGGCCTGAGGAGAGACGCTCGAAGCCGGCTGCTGCTGCGTGAGCTGCTGCGTACAGCCCGTTGGTGTTCACGGCCATGCTTGCTGCGAAACTGGCGGGCGAGAGTCCAAAGGGCTGCAGTGGGCCATTGTCGGTGTCGCTACCGAAAGCTGTGGAGACGAGCAGAAAAAGGTCAGCAACTGTGTCAAGTGGCATGCGCAGAGTTGGTAGTTGATGATGGACTCACCGTTGTAAACGACCACGTTTGGTGTTCCGAGCTTCTTCTCAACATCGGCATGCACTTGCTGGATGGCTTCGACGTTTCCAAAATCAGCCACCTGCAGGACGACATCGGCCGAGTCCTTGTTTTCGTCGCGAATCGACCGCACCACAGCCGCCGTCTGGTAGCCGGCCGACTTGAACTTCTGGAGAGTGCTCAGTCCGACTCTGGCGCCAGCACCATACAGAAGGATAACAGGTCCAGACATTGTGAGTTATTCTGCTGATGATTCTGTGCTCCTGTTTTGCAAAGCAGTCTTGGGAATTCTTGTTTGAAGTAGTGGTGGTGGCTGCTGTTATCAGGCTTGTCTTGAAAGACGGAGAACCTCACACATTTATGTTTCTATCGGGCTTTACTCTTCAGCGATGAGGTATTCCGAAGGATCTGACAAATATGAGCATTGCACGATCAACGATTTCTAATTGCCTCGGCTGAAGCCGCAATGTTTCAATTAGAAAGGGCATCTTTCCATACGAGTCTTCAGCCCAAAAGACACTGGTGTCTCGCACAATCAGCCATGGGAGTGCGTGCAGCTTACTCAACACCAGCAGCAATCGGATGGAGGGGGTGCCAAGCTTGGCAATTTGGCTCCAGCATCGCGTCCGAAAGCCAGCTGTTTAGTGCAGGCACAAAGCTTGTACAATTTAATTCATCAATGACCGGAATACGTGGCTTGCTGCTCAGATATCAGGCAACAGGGACTCAGGTCAACGTGCTTGTTCAGCATGAGGCTGCTGAAGAATGCTGACCTAATTCCCCGATCACACTACAACGCCAACCGGGCTGGGAATGCTAAAATCTGACGCCATACAATGTTCGCAGTTCAAGTCCGGCCCAGCACGTGACCTGGGGATGCCTACCTCTCGTTATCTGCATGAATCGCAGACTGTCTGGGGGCGATGATCGTTACTTTTGAAGTTATGATTGGAACTTAT
Source organism: Erythroxylum anguifugum (assembly GCA_027478595.1). NCBI lineage: Eukaryota > Viridiplantae > Streptophyta > Magnoliopsida > Malpighiales > Erythroxylaceae > Erythroxylum > Erythroxylum anguifugum. The sequence goes on from JANIPN010111403.1 coordinate 241,793, forward strand.
AGAACCCTAGATGACAATGAACGAATGCCGATCCGATCAAGAGAGGAAAACAATAACAAAATGAACGTACCGAGGTTGAAACGGTCGTTATTGGCATCAACGATGTTTGCGTCTCTGCCTCTCGGTCCTGACTCTGCAAGTGGACTGTCACTAGAAACATCCATCTGACTTTGAACGTTCAATCGAGACCACAAGACAAGCTACGAATAACACAATGCGGACTGGATGAAGTCGTCGGCTGGCTGATCAGCGCTAGCTCGCGTTCCAGCAGCTTCATCAGACCGGCCTTGGCAGGGCAGATGCGTGCCAAGACACCAAGCTGCGCTTCTATGAACTTATTAATTGCACAAGTTTCGAAACAACCTGAGGGCCAATATAAGACTGGGTCTGCGGCCAAAAGTTTTACTGGTCTTCTCAGGTAGACTGTGTACTAAAACCTTGAAATACCTTCCAGCATATTGGTATCTTGATGGGCAATCATGGAGAAAAGCGTCACTTCAGATACGAAGAACGCTTTTACCTCCCTTGTGCCACCTTGCGATATTCTATAATTGATTTTCTGTTTCCCCTTCACCTATTTTATTTCCTCTCATTCTGTCAGTCGTCTTCTCGTTTCCTTTCATCTTGGAAGTGGGGTTGCCACCTTCTCCTGCAAGCCTCCAAGCTGGCAGAGACACGAAAGATTACCCGACAGTTTTCAGCCGCATAAGAAGCGGATCTGAGGTACATATCTTTCCCGCCTCCACAGACTGCTACGAAAGGTACCGCGGTTTCACCCCACCAACTTGCAGGGAGCATCATCTTCATGAGAACAGCGCCGTTTTTTTCAAACAAGTCTTTGCGAGGCATCTCTAGATGTCCCATCTGACGCTGCGGTCATGCTGGTGACAAACAGAGAATGTGCTCCAGAAATGCCCGACGCATGATTGGGGAAAAGACGTGAAAAGTCGGCACTTCAACACCGACTGGATGCATGATCATGGAAAGCAAGACAAAATCTCATTTTCTTGTCGTTCTCTACAAATGCTTTTGAAGCTTCAACCTGTGCATCAGACATTGGCCGGATTTGTTACTGCTCGAGATCTTATCACTGCCAGTTCGAAAAGACGAAACAGGTCGATTCGATTCAGCTGAATTGTGGATTCTGCAGAGCTAGAGAAATCAATCTGAGCCAGATACAGTCCCGTAAATGGAGTCACAAGTGACAAAGTACGAGAAACGAGAAGAAACGCAAATATTGCTGTTCCGCTATTTGCTGGGCGGACGACGGGCAGGTCGATTCGCAGGCAGGCAGCCGCCGGCTTCTTCTCCGACGGTGGAAAATTTGATCAGATCGCGCCGCCGTACACCCACGATATTGCAACCTTCAGGCCCAATTCACTCCTCCTGCTCTCACTTCCCTATCTTACTTCAAAGTTTTGATAACGTCCCGCTGATTAGTTGCAGAATGAGCTTTCTCTTTTCAGCTGATCGACACCCTCTTTTTCTATCTGCGAGCGCCATCATGTGAAAAGCCGTTGCCGCCATGGGCCACTAATCGAAGCTAAATGACGCTTACAGAGGCTCGCGATGCCGATATCGTTCTAGCGCGGCGCTTTTTCAACACACCATGCGATCCCCCCCATGCGGGGTTTCAGGAACATGGCTGGGCGCTGCCAGGGCGGGCGCTGCTACCACCGTGTAAGGCTTGTGAAGATCCGAACCTTGCTGTACCGCGGTATCCCCTTTCCACCCAATCCCATCCACCAAAGCTGCGCATCTTGACGAAAGCTTGTGCCATGCCAGCCAATCTCAAGTGCAGATCCCCGCTCCGAGCCTGCCGGCTCAACGCTCGGATCGACCATCGTTCTGTGCTAGCTAGCTAGCTGGCTGGCTACTCTACTCGAGCCGGCCGCCATGGCAGAGAAATCGTCCAAAAATTTGCCCTTGGCTCTGACTTGGGAGAGGAGGGCAGCGGGAGTGGGAAGACAAGAAAGGGGAAGCAGGAAGAGGATGAGGAGGCAGACACGAGCGGCGCTTGAGCTCGAAGCTTGAGAGCAGCAAGACGATCCGGCGTTCCGTGCAAGGCCCACTCTCTACTCCAAATCGACTTTCTTCGATGTAACTCTCAAGCTCATTCTTGTCGTCGACCCATAATTTTTGGCAGTCCGTCGCTGCAGCCACAATTGGGCAAGTCTAAAACCTTCGCGAGAGGAGGAGAAGAGGAAGCGAGATAGACTGAGAGACAAAAAGCGCAAGCAGCCATTCACAATTCAGCCGGGCCCGAGCTTGACCAGACTCCACCGAGATTGGCTTTGAATACATCAGGCCAAAATTTTTCTGGCGTGCCAATTGCCTCTTTTTTCCCCACAACAAGATTCTGGTGCTCCCCGCTACTTGCAATAACGCTTGAGTATAATAAGTAGCATGGCCCCTTGAACACGCTCTTCCTTCCTTCCCAGCAGCTGCTCTACTAGAAGGTCAGACCATCAAAATGCGCGCCTCAGTCATCGCCCTTTTCGGCTTCCTCGCCGGCTCGGTGGTCGCCACGCCGACCGTCAACCCTCGCCAGCTCCCCAAGTTCAAGACTCCCAGTAAGTTGATACGGACTATCCGTGTGCGGGCGGGAAGACGGCTGTTTGAGAAGTGCATGGCCGAGAAACGCTCAGAGATCACCTCGAAATTCCGCGTTCTCGATGCTAATGCTGTGTCTCAGTCAGCTCCGCCCTGTATGCGGCCATCTCCAAGTATCCGGCGTATTCGACCGCGCCTTACCTGGCTCCCTTCGTTCCGAACTGCATTCCTCCATGGGGTTCCGTTCAGACCGACAACATCTCTATTCCAAGCACCGACACTCAGATGGCCGTTTTCAGGAACGATCACGACAAGGAGATCATTGTCGGCATTCCAGGCGACAACTCTACCACCGACAGCTTCATCACCCTGAACGCGTACCAGGTTCCATACATCTCCGACGGCGTGAACTGCCCGCTGTGCCACGTCCACGCCGGTTTCTTGGCCGGCTGGAACTCCATCTCCAAGCCGATCCAGCAGGCCGTCACCAGGCAGCTGAACGCCTACCCTAGCTATGCAGTCATCATTGCTGGCCACAGTCTTGGTGGAGCTTACTGCTCGCTCGCCTTCTCGAGTCTGGTGGGCCTCAAGTACCCGGTCAAGGGCGCCTACTGTTCCGGAGCGCCACGCGTCGGTGACAAGACGTACGCCAACTACATTGACAGTATGTCCGGTGCCAGCAACACCAACATTGGCATCTATTACCGCGTCACCCACTACAACGGTAAGTCTTGGCAGATGATTCCAATTACAAGTCCCGGTAGGCGGGAAAAGGAAGCTCAAACTGACATATCTTCCCTTTCAGATGGTGTTCCCCAGCTACCCCCCCAGTCTTGGGGCTACACCCACCCCCAGACTGAGCTCTTCGAGGCGGCCTACAACTCGACGCTCGCCCAGACCTACCGCTGCTACGGCCAGGAGCCGGTTGACTGCAGTGATCTGGCCGGTATTGGAGGAGGCATCAACAATGCTCACGAGACCTATGCTGGCGTGCGCTACGATTGCCGCGGTGGATACCTGCCTTCTCCTCCCAACCCCTAAGCTGTGAGCGAAAGGGAGTTTAGTTTCTACATACATGAACCCTTATACAACCCTTCTCAATAATGACTTATGACATTATCAACTCCCATGCGCTGCTTCAGCCTATCTAATTGGCATGTAACAACCTTGTGCACCTTTGAATACCTCCCCAGCCTTCCACGCTGCTATGATGATCTTCTCCCCTCTTACCTATCTGTAGCGACAATTTTTCATCAGTTCATCCGATCGCCTTCTGTCAGCCAATGCGTGTCTGTATCTGTAAGTCCGATTCACCCTCTAAAGTTACAGACCGTTTGTTCGTCTTGATACATGGACTGGCATCTCTCCATGTTCAGCTTCAGTTGCTTTCTTGCCTATCGGGGAAGACTTGTCCAAGACTACACAGTCACTAGGGCACACACAATTGGCAGGCGCAGACTGCCAGCTCACTCAAAGTCGCGTGCACGTGGTCGCTCAGGTGCTCCTTAATGCCGAGCATGTCCGATACAGTGCATTGTGGAATAACAAGCTGCCTACACTTGACGCGTCATGTTTCCTGTCCTCCTCTGAATCTTTCTTTCACAACACCATCGTTGTTTGAAGCGACCAAGATTTTTTTTTTTTTTTCCAGCACGCTGTTGAAGCTCAAGTCAAGCTGTTAAATTTTTCCAAGCAAAGCACGAGGTGAGATACTATAAATGAGCAAGAAAAAAAGAACCCTTTGTTGAAAGGTCTGGGCTGACCAGAAATTTCAAACGTGCAAAGATGTCGCTGGATCCCTCGCTCTACGAGCACGACGTTGAGGCCACTCTGGCCCCAACTGGACGGATGAAGCGGCTCGAGACCCGGGACTTGGCCGTCATTTTTGAGGCCAAGTACCCGCAGAGGGCGGCGGACCATGAGGGTCCGTCGGGCGGAGGGGGGCCGGAGGTGATCTTCGACCCAAAGCGGTGGGTCCTGCAAGGATGGGATCCGACTTTCGTCGTCCTGGAGCGGGTCAGAGCCTACCTGGAGTGGGCGTGGCGGGGAGGTGTGCACGATGGTCCCAACAGGGACGCGGACATCGCCATGGAGTTGATCGCCATGGAGATGGGCCAGCTGAACGCGGAGCAGTATCAACGTGTGATTGATATGTTTCCGCAGATCAAGCCCGAGATCATCGTGGGGGGGCAGAGGATGGTCCGTGTTGGATGGATGGACACGGTGCCAAAGGAGATCGAGTTCCCCGGTGAACGATGGGTCGTGGAGGTGGCCAAAGCAGCAGCGAAATCATTCGACTGCAATTACTTCATGCATGCGCCACGACACTCTGAGATGAGGTTCTCTTTCTTTGGTCTCGAAAGCAGCGCCTGCCTCGCTGCTGAGGCATTCATCTCTGCTGTCAGCAGAGGGATCGAGCTGGGGTTTCGCATCGCTGTTCAGGAAGGCAATCTGGTGCCGGAACTCACCAACGGCTTCGGCGACGGCATGTTGGAGAAGGCCAAGGAGTCGGTGACGAAGCTTTCGAAGCAGGCAAAGCAGCAAGACCGAGAAGTGCGGTCGGAAGAAGAAGGAGATGCGCGTCGTCAACCAGCAACACTGCAGATCTCACGACTGCCGAATGATGTTGACCCGACAATGGTGGTGGACCCTTACCCCGACAGTGACCATGGGCTGCTGGCCTACCTGGTTCCGGAGGGAGTAGCACCGGGCACAACTGGCTTGAACAGGAGGTTCAAGGTGATGCTGACGCCACTCAAGGCCAGATTCTCAGACGACCATCCCTACGTGATCTGGGCATGGTCCAAGGAGCCTCACAGCATCACGCTCAGCAGCACAGAAGCACAGATTGGATCTGGCAGGCCGCTCTGGGCAACTTACGAACATCTGAAGGCCGTCCGCAAGTGTGCAAGATTCACAGCCGACAGGTGGCTCAGTGCTCGGAAGATAGATCTCCTGCCGCCCGCATATGAGGAGCGCGTCAAGTCGCCAGATAAGAGCATGTACCGGTACGGAGCGGAACTTGGCAGAAAGCATGCCCGTCTGATGGTCGACCCTTTGACTGAGAGCGAAGAACCTTCTTCTCCTGCAGTGCAAAGCCCTCCACCTCCTGGCAACAGACTCAAGCGCAAGCTCGAGGTTGCCTTCGAAGGAGAAGATGGCCCAGACCATGGTAACGAGGACACGCGTCGCGCGCGAAGGTCATAATATTTGGTGAAAAGAAGAAGCACCGATTCCACAGAGGATGGAAGATTGTGTCGGTTTTGGGGTTTGCGGTTGCGGTACAGTCAATACGATACGGTGGGACACGCCCTTGCGTGCTGCAAATTCCATCATGTTTGGTGAGAAGAATAACGCTGATTCCACAGAGGATGGAATATTGTGTCAGTGTCAGGGTCTCTCTTCGGTTGCGGTACGGTCAGCACGAGATGGTGGGACACGCCCTTGCTTTTGGGTCTTGGGCTCTTGAGATACTGGGACATGGATTGTCTGTTGGCCTCTCGGCCTAGGTTTTCTCCTCGTAAATGGATCTCATAACTTGAAACATCAGTCCTAGTAAATTTTCTGGATCCTAAATGTAGACTGCGACGGCGGAAAATTGTCGCAAGGCAAGCTTGTCCAAAATGCACGTCCTGTCTCGGCAGGCCATGGCGGTGATTCTCGGTTTGTCCACCTCCGCCCATCACGCAATATTGCAGACGCTCAGTCATCTTGCTGATACTTGCTGTAACATCATTCACTCTCACGACCTCACGAACTCGTGAGTTGGACAATGAAGACAAATGACAATGGTCCCAAGTTCCTCTCCAAAATTGATTGCCAAGAGCTTTGCCGTGCAGGTGCCAGCATGTCCAAATATTTGTTCCCAAGCTTCACAACTCGCTCCATCTTCTTTGTGATTGTCTTTTGACTAACAACTATCAATGCATTGGATCTTGTAATGTTCTTTTGATCTATTTTCTCAAATGAATTGCCTTGATACCGCGTGGAAATTCGCACATGTTTCACATCTTCTCCAAGGGTCCCTTGCAGATATCATCTTATCCATCAGCATGCTCGAGGCTTGCGGACGCATGAAAACGCGCTCATGCAAGTAAGAATGCCGACTCGAGTATCTCCAGGGTCTTGGCAGTCCATGTCAGATCAGCTAATCTGACCACATCATCGCAGCCAGGTCCAATTTACTCCTGATTTGATGGCAGAATCAGTCAGGGCTGCCATGGTGCCTCTGACAATGCGAGGATTATTTGCTAACATCAGCGATGATCTATGTTCTGGGCCAGTTTGCTGCTGGGATTGCCCAGCATCGCACGGTGATCGATGTGAGCGCCCATGTTCCATATTGAACATGGGACTAGTCTTTGTTCATTCAAGAGAGTGCCAACAGGGCCAAGATGTCTCTGACAAAACAGAAGTCGACATTTGCACAAGCCTACGCGCGAGTCAAGTTTTGATCAGCGACTTCCTTGCTCTCGATTTACCAGAGTTCCACATCAATTTACGACTATCGTTTTTCATGCACCGTTTGCTCTACAAGGGCTCATCAACCTCTTTGGGAGTACACTGGAACCTCCCCAAATGGCACTTTTGAAAAAAAAAAAAGAGAGAGAGAGAGAGAGAGAAGCCACACCATCTGTAATTGGCCTAATAACGATACACGGGACTTGAAAGCTTGCGGATTTGCCTCACACCACCCTGGTAGCATTGGGCAAGAGACCAACTGATCTGGCCGCAGCGGTATGCATAAGAGGCAGGACAAACTGAGCAAGTCGGGCAGAACAACCTGGAAGCGTCACATGAATGAGGCAGGTTGGCGCAAGAGCTCCACACAGTTCAGTATCGGCCTGCATATACCCCGCCCCTAATCGCTGTGCGTCCTTCAGCATGGAGCTAAATAAGTTCTGCGGCGGCGAGTGAGGGGAACGAGAAGCCGGCAGCAGATCAAATCGCCCCGTCCGCTGAATACGGTCCTGCAATGTTTCAACCTTGAGGGAAAATCACGAGTATCGCGAAGTTGGGTTTGGAATAGTCAACGCCTTTACCAATTAAGGACCAGAAGGTACAAAACTTTGGGGGCTACTGCCTCCGGTTCTTGAAGTCCCGCTACCCGGCATCGCTGGCACGCGAGACTTCGGACTTGAGGCCCGAAAGCTCCAGCTTAGTACCCAGATATGATGCTAAGCCGGTGTCATCTCTCATTTCAGTTGGCCGACATTTGATATGTTTAATGAATCAAAAGCAGATTCAAATTCCGAGCCGGAACATTCTGAGGCTCCTCGACAATTGTATTCTGCACTCAAGTCCGAGATTGCCGTCTGCGTGTCCTCAACTGAGCCTGGTCCACGATCAATTCGGGAATGGTGGATCTTCCTCGTGCAGCACACGGCCTGCTCAAGCAAGCGTCTATTGTATGCATCCATCCTCCCGCTGCCTGCATGCTACTGCTGCTTGCATACTGTACTGCAACCCGCGGGCCTCCTTTGCTGTGGATCTCGCTTGGATACTTGGTTTGAACCTGCGTGATCTGGTCTAGCCAGAAACTGCGTTGACCTGACGCCACGAAGCCCTCAAGTCCTTCTCTGAGTTCACGCTACGGGCCTCGCGATAACGCAAGCCGCATCATTTTATGTCACTCGGACAATTTGGTTTCACAAAGTGTGACGCGACCCTGCCTAGTCGGCCCCCGTGTCGGGCGATGTCATTGCTCGGCAAGTTCGAGGCCATGGCTTCCTTTCTGCAATCGCGGTTCCAATGTCTAGACGAGGGCTTGTTCTATCAATATACCTTCTCTATCTGAACCTCTCTGTTTTGTCAATCCTGTCAAGCCATTTGCAAGGTTCTGGAGCTGTGGTAAATTGCCTTCATGTACCGTTTGTCATAGGATTGGCACCCGACTTGCCGGCCAGCTAGCTGGAGCTGTGGCAAGATTGACCAAGCCATTGCCCCAAAGAGCATTGGTTCGATGCATATATTTGCACCCCCTCCACTTGACCTCGCGATTTGTCGGCATTCAGTAGGGTAGCCACCCAGGCTGGTTGGCCGAAGCTGTTAGACCCTTTGACTTGGCGTGTAGCAGATCCAGGACAGCTTCTTGCTCAACTGCTCAGTTGCTCGCGGTGGGTGAGCTAGCAACAGCACCATCACTGTTCACATGGTCAGAGGGAGGAGGGATAGCCCCAGATCTTAAAGGATACGGCGCCCACCCGTCGTGTGGGTAGAGTTCTTTGCATGGAGACGCCTTCAAGAAGATCCAGCACGATTGATAAACTGCGTTTTTGGCGAAAATCCATGGCTGAAATCGCTCCATCGCCTCAGGCTCCTCAGCCTGCGCAAGCTGCTGCTCCCGTCACAGCTCCGGTTGTTGCTCAGGCTCCTGCTCCGGCTGCGGCTCCAGCCGCTGCCCCAGCCGCTGCTCCGATGCAGAACGGTGCCTCCCTAGACAAGAGGCAGTACATTCGCTATAACTCGGGAGTGAGCAAGGTTCCCGACACTGAGGCTCAAGATATTGAGGACATGCGTGGCTTGTTCACCAAGCTCATCAACACCGACTACGAGACCCATGGTGCGTGCCGCGCTTGCTACGATTAGAGGAAAGCTAACAGAAACAAAGGACACATGTACCCGGTCACGCACGCCAAAACCTTGGGCATTGTCAAGGGCAAGCTGATCGTCCCCAGCGATCTGCCTGCCCATCTCAAGCAGAGCTTCTTTGCCAAGCCGGGAGAGTACCCTGTCATACTACGCTATGCCACCAACAATCACGATGTCTCTGTCTCGGTGAGTTCTTGTGTCAATTGACTAAATGTCCTTCCGGCTGACGGGAACAGGACTCCCAAACTTCCGCCAGAGCTGTCAGCATGAAGATCTTTGGCATCGACGGCGAGCGGTTTCCCGAAGGTGCAGGCAACAGGACACAGGACGTCATCTTCAACTCGTCGATCCCTGTGGCAGAACTCTCCAACGCGCGGAACACGAAGGAGATCATCGCCCTGTTCATGAAAGCCATGGTCGACCCAGCAGCGGCGGGCGAGGAGATGAAGAAGCGGTCCGACGCTCCTCTGCTGGCTGCTCCAAACATGGTTCCCAGGTCCCACGTGGAGGCCTTGCCGTTCTACTCCGAGGTCCCGTACCGGTTTGGTGACTACGTCTGCAAGCACGCAATCTTCCCCGACACTCTGTTCCAGCAGCACCTGCTCAGCCAAGTGGCTGACCCGAAGACGGACCCGCACAACATCATGCGCGTTTGGCTCAAGGAGTTTTACGCGGAGCACCAGGCGGTTTACACTTGGAAATTCCAGCTACTGGAGAACCTCGATGACCAGCCGACTGAGTATGCAGGTAGGAAGCTTCAATCAACTAGTGGGATACACGCGACTGACTATGAGCATAGGCAAGGTCTGGGATGAGCAAAAGTACCCATTCCAGCCGGTGGCCAAGCTGGTGTTCCCAAGACAAGGTGAGCTTTGTGTGCTGTCTAAACGCCATTGACACTCGGTTGGCTGATGATATCTGGCAAGACTCGTTCGACTACGACATCAAGGCTTTCTGGGAAGACCACATGCGACTCAATGTCTGGCGCGGCCTCAAGACGCTCGAGCCGCTTGGTGGGACAAACCGTGCCCGACGCGTCAGTAAGTACTACTATTCCCCGTAACAATCATACCAGATCTGCTCACGCAACACAGTGTACCCGTTCGCCGGCAAACTGCGCGAGAAGCTCAATGCGCGCGAGATCAAGGACGTACAGAGCATCGAAGAGATTCCGTAAGACCTGTCCTGATCGTCAGCAGGACACGCCATAACTGACCATGCACAGGGGCGACATTCCCGAGGGAGCCAGGGTTCACCCATCATCCATCTTGAGCGAAGACCCGGCCAAAGACCACGATCACCTGCTGGGCATCCATCGTCCGGTCCAGTCCCTGCTGCACATGTAAGTCGCAACGATGGGTGTCATGTGACCTGTCAGCTCGAGATGGCTTCGATGGCAATTTACTAACCTCATTCCAGGCTCTCACCCACGCTCGGATTCTCTGTCAATGGCGGTGCAGTGAAGGGTCACCAGTGAAATATAGGTAGTCTGAACATCTGTGCAGCCAATGTTCAAGGCCCATCACATGAATAGCTTCAAGCTGTTAGATATCATACTTCAATGAGTCGTACACAGACGAGTGTTGACGCACCAGCTGTGATGTATCGATCAAGTTTGGCTCCAATTTACCACCAGCTACGAGCTGTAGTTCTAGAGTGTACATGTCCAAGATTCTTGATCAGCAAAGGTACTCTCGCAAGTCCAAATAGCTGAGATCGATTTTGAGAGTCATCAGTGTGATTTAATGCACGAATATTTACGGCCTGTGTGCACACCAACAAAAAGAAGGGAGCTATGTATCCCCGTACCGACCAAGGACAAGTAGGTAAACAGTGGCAGTTGGCCAACCCGCAATTCGCCCCGCCTGCTCCACGCTATTCGCCCCCTCAGCGGACCATCGGACCCCCAGTCCGCCCCCTCTCCACCCATTCGCGGGCTGTGATGTAATCCCTGACGACAGCTGCAGCTGCGCCTGGAGCTATAGCTCTCGCAGCTGCCAACAGCCAGCACATGCACGAGTGGCAAATATATCTGCGATAGTAATTTCTAGTCTCGACCTTCACAGAAAACATTCATTTTCTCATGTTGATGCTCAGACAGCTCTCGACTGTCATACTTCTTTGTTTCACCTCTGTACTTGCTGCACAGCACGGCCAGCACGGACACCAGCATCCGATTCAGAATTCGGACAGGGACAATATGTCGGGTATCAAGTCGCTGAATGGTGAGTCGTTGATTTTGCGTACCTGTGTACCTTTTTGTGAAACTGATTGGGTTGGTTGTGTATTTCTGTGTCCAATTTACATGTCCCAAGTTGTTCAGAGGCCATGTCTGCATGAGGTGATCGTGGGCCGCCAACTGTCCTGAACATACACCTGCCTTTTTGAGAATGGCCGTATGTGATCAGATGAATATGGCGAATGGGATCCACAGATTTCGTCTGTCAGTCATCTTGGCTAGCACAGAAGGTCACTTATTGACCAATATCATGTTCAATTCTCTTCTGCGATACTCACCCTCTTCTCATCTTTATCAAGCAATGCTCTACCCGTAACTCATTCACCAGCATTCCACTGCCCACCCACCTTGTCCCTGTCTTCCTCTCCATGCACAATCCCCAACCCTTCTCACCTCTCTCCCCCACAAACTAACCACCTCCTCCCCTTTAACCCAGTATTCAAACGCCCCCTCCAACAACACAGCACGCAGCCCATGACCGGCTTCCTGCGCAACGGCTATTGCGACGTGCCGGCCGCCGATTTCGGGAACCACGCCGTCGCAGCTGAGGTCACGGACGAGTTCCTCAAGTTCTCCGCCAGCCGAGGCAACGACCTGACCGCCGCCGGGCTCACGGGCGGCTGCAAGTGGTGCCTGTGCGCCAGCCGCTGGCTCGAGGCGTTCCAGGCGCGCGACACGCACCCGGACGGCGACAGGATCGTGCCCAAAGTCTGGCTCAATGCGACGAATGAGAAGGCGCTGAATAAGGTCGATTTGGGGGATTTGAGGAAGTTTGCGGTTGATAAGGAGGGGGAGTGAGAGAAAATCAAATAGGCGGATGGGTGGATGGATGGATGGGTGATTTTGCAAGAACTCAACTTTTGTCCAGAAACAAAGGCGAGCAAGAGGGGGAAATACAAAGTGAGGCTATAGAGATAGTTTTCAACCTTGATGAAGACTGCATCTAGCTGGGATGGCTTGGGAATACGATCCGTTTTGCGGTGGTTGATTTTGTACGTCTTTAACGAATTTGCTGGCATAATACGAAGGAAAGAAATTTGCTCGAACAACGGCATCTTATTCAATGAAGTCTCGTTCATATCCAATCCTCTTATTCCTGTCCACTCGGCACCGTGTACGGTCCATATCCCGGCCTACTCGCACTCGTCAGCAAAGAGAACGCAAACCTTGCGCGTACCTCCATCCATCAATCACAACTCAAACACTACCACATACAACAGAAAGAGGAACAACAGGAGAAACGGAAAAGCGAACAAAAGCCAAAGGAGGTAAAAAAAAAGCAAAGGGTAGCTAGCAAACACTAACCTCGGGAAATTCGGCGTTCCATCCTCGTTCCACCCAAACCTCTGCGCCCTAATCGTCCTCGCCGCCCAGCCATTCCACGGATCCCTCATCCCATGATACACGATCCAATCCTCGCTTCCATCCGGGCTCTTCGTGAAGCTCGCATGCCCCACCCCCGTAGCCTCATTGGCCTTACTCCCCCAGAACACGCACCCTGCATCATGCTTGACCCAATCGCCCGGCTCCATCGGATCGCCATCGGGTCTCAACTCCAGCTGTCCCAGACAGTAGTTCGGATTATCGCTCCTCGCAGCACTGTATATGATGAACTGCTGGCCCGTGTGCGGGTTCGTGAGCTGCTCCGGTCCCTCGTTGGAGGAGAGCCGCTCGTTGGCGGTGCGGCCGTAGGGAGTGCGCTCCCACGGGTTGCTGGGCACGGAGATGATGGCTCGTTCGGTCGCGTTGGACGCCACGGTCCACGGGTCCAAGAGCTTGGTGATGCACAGGTTCGACGGCCATGAGGTGTACGCGGTGAACCAGCAGCTGTATACGTGGTAGAGCCCCGAGGTGTGCTGGAAGTAGGTGCCGTCGATGGCGAATTGGTCGAAGGTGTCCAGTTGCGATTTGAGCGTGTAGTTGGATGTCCAGATTGAGGCGCTGGAGGACTCGAGGACGAACATGCGGTGGTGCACGGCTGGGCAGCTGTAGGTGCAGAGCATGTCGATTTGCGGGGGTGGCGTGTCGTGGGCCGGGTCCGCGGTGAAGATCACGTACCACCGCCCGTTGATGGAGTGGATCTCGGGCGCCCAGAGGTCGGTGGAGTAGGGCTGGTCGGGGTCGGGTGCGAAGAGGAGCTTGGTTTCGGCGTTGTTCCAGTTGCTGGGGGTGGTTCAGTCAGATTGTAAGGGTGAGAAAGGGTGCAGGATGGTGCAGAGGGAAACGTACGTCAGGCTCTTGCTTCGTAGCATTGTGATGTTGTCGTTGGTCGTATAGGTCATGTAGTAGTATTCGTCGTCTCGGGTGACCCACCTGCCAGGCTTCAGTACAGAGTATCAAAGATGGAGAGCCCTGACTCACGGATCAGCTCCCACAGCGTCAAGGATTGGGTTCATGTACGTCGACCCATTCACACCGTCCTGGTACGCCACGGATGGAGCACCCGGAGGCGAGCTCAGCACTGCACTGGCGCCATTAGGTAGGGACGACGCATTTGAGGCAACTGAGAAACCAGAAGACTGTGCAGCGACATGACCAAGGCCACACAACAGGCTCACGCCTACAACAGTACGATACAAAGTCATCATCTTTCTCATCACGGTTTCTGAAAACAGGCGTCAACAAAACTAGGATAATAGACAAAAACAAAAGAGAAAGGTACTCTAAAAACTCAGATCAAGGCACGATGGCCAGCTTTGTACCACAAAACTACTCAGCACTGTGACTCTCCTTCAAGCAGCAAAGCCGTCCATGTCTAGCTTCCAAGCCATGGATTCCTCGAGCTTCTCGAAACGTGCTGCGATCTGCAAGGAAAACGTGCGGAGGCTGGTTTGCAGGCCGGTCAGTGGTGGGTGAGGGCCGTCAAACTCCACATGCCAAGGAAAGGCTGTTTGTGGGGGCCGGAGTTGGAGCTCCGCGTAGTATGTGTGAGAGAGGTTGGTACATGGCAAGGTACCTGCCACAGGTCTTGAAAAAAGAAATGAATACCTCGCATTTCTGACATTCAATCCCTATCTCTCTTGTCAATGTGCATGTATCATATCTGTTGTCAGTGTATGCCGCCAACTTTGAGCTAAAAGATCAATACATGAAGCCACGGTCGTGAAAAAGCAAGAGCTAGGAGCTTGATCAGCAGCTATACTCGCGAGAGCTTCAGTGAGTCTTTTACTTTCCTGGGTGCACATCGATTGATCTTGTAAGACATCATACCTTAAGAGCGATCTGCAATCAAATGAGAAGAAAAGAGACACGTGCTCAACTTTCCACCTACACGCATCAACCATCCTCATCAGCAGCAGCAGCAGCAGCAGCAGCAGCATCATGCCCTCATCCTCCAACAAAGCTCCTCCCCTCCGCGCCACCAAAGTCTACCCCTACACCTACCGCCTCCTCCTAACCACCATCGAGCCCCTCTTCACCCTTTTGGGAATCCTCACAGTCCTCTACGACCCCTCTCTCTATTTCCATAATCTCACACGATCCACGGGTCTTTCCTCTGGTGCCGACAACATCGACCACAACGCACCAACCTACGACCCCTCCACAGCATTCCTCTACACCCACCTCATCGCCGGCTGGCTCGTCTTCACATTCAACGAAGCAGTGGTGCTGCGGCTAGTTGACGACGCTCGGATCTGGCGGCTGATGGCCATGGGCATGCTGGTTTCGGATGTCGTATATTGTTATGGGTGTGTGCAGGCGGTGGGTGGGTGGAGGGCGTATTGGGAGGGTGGGTATGGAGAAGTTGGAGTGATGGGTGGTGGGCAGGAGGGCGCGAAGGGTTGGGGGTGGGATGAGTGGTCGTTGCTGGTTACGACGGCGCCGATGGTGCTGGGGAGGATGGGGATGGTGCTTGGGATTGGTGTAAGGGATGGGAGGGAGGATGAGGAGAGGAAGTTCGAGATGAAGGTCGAATAGTTCTTGAGGGAGGAGGAAGGACTTGGTTTTAGTGAATGAGAGAGGAGCTGGTGATCTCTCCTCCACACACTGTATTTGATAGATTGAGAGATGGATGATGTTAGCGACGAAGAAGTCTGATGAGATGGTGTACGAATTTGGCTGAACGAGGCAAGGTGTGGAAAGTTAAATAATTCGTGGTTGAGATAAGGCACAACATCTGTGTAGAGCAAAGAGTGAAATAATCCGAAATGAGAGGAACGGAGGAATAGAACGTGGAGAAAGACGGGGAATCACGCCGATGAAGGCCAGGGCAATAACAATATTTTCACGAATATATGCTCCTTGTGAACTTGTGCTGCTCTGGCATCTTCGGGCAGAGCATTCAAGCTTCTGTGCTCGTCTTAATGAGTCTCCTTGGCCATTATGTGGGTGCCACCAGGCTAAATGGGAAGTCAAAACTCCGACAACATCAAATTCATTCGTCTTTTCAATAAATATCAATCTATATTACCTTGGGAAATGCCAGCCCAAGCCAGAACGCCAACCCGATAAAATGCTACCATACAACCTGAATGATGTAGATCAACCTCACATTCATCCCGAATCGAGCTCAACAGCTTATATTATCCGTTCAAAGCCGCCACTCTCGGCCTATTTCACCTGCACGGAACCCTTCCTTCTTCACGACAACACCAATTGTTCACGATCAGCGACCAGCGCCTCACTTGATCATGTAAATCGTCACAGCGACCTCGTTACTCCAGCCAACGTCCATCTCGAGCTCATGCCACGCACGCTCCACGTCCACCAGCAGCACCCTGTCCGATGCTGGGTCCTTGCTGACCGTCTCCACCGGTATCGCGTCGCCCTGCAGCATGATCATGAAGTTGCGCATCACGCTCTTCCTCGGCAGATCCGACACATACAGTCCAAGAATGCCCAACGCCTTCAGGAACACGGTCATCTTGAGTCTTCCGTCGGGCAAACCCTCAACGTCAAACCGCAACGTCGCTGCCGCGCCTGTCATCTTGCCGACCAGACCCAGTGCAGCCACCTTGGAGCTGGTGCCGCTGATCTGGCGCAGCGGGTACGAGGTGAGGATCTCCCAGCCCCTGTGTGGCAGGAGCACGTTCGATACGGGGCCGTTTGTCGACCCGCTGCGTTCTGGTCCGACCTGTCCGCTGCTGTGTGCCCGCACGACGTACTCTTGGTCAGGTTCGATGCCGGGGAAGTCTGCGAACCGGACAAAATCGGACGCTGGGTGCGTGCCGATGTTAAAGATGCCGACAATGCCGCTGCCGACGCCCTTGCCTCCGCCGCTGTAGGTTCCCACTTTGAGGGGCAGTCGCTGAGAATATCCGCCGTATACCTGGCTGCCAATCACCTTGCCGGGTCGGCTGGGCCGCAGCACCACCGTCGTCTCCTGGATCGTCCGGGCCGTTATCTGAGATATGAGGCCCATATCGTGCGAACCGGGGACGTCTGTGATGCAGATTGGCCCGCCGGACAGGCAGCGTGCGGCAGCGTGGAAACCGGCCCATGGATGCGCCGTCTGGAACATGTCCCAGTCGGCCGTCACATTGAGATACTGAGTGAAAGTCGCGGTCATGGCGTTGGTGAAGACGTGCCATGCGTGGCTGTCGGGTTCGGCCGGGTAAAAGTCGTCGCTGTTCCGTAGCATCAGCCGAGGCTTGTTCTGCAGGAGCTGGCTGTGGAATATGAGGTGAGGTGCCTGGGACATGCACGACGTCTGGTTCCTGGAAAAGTGTCGAAGCCCGGTAATTGACCACGCGTCCTGGTAGGCGTTGATCAGCCTGCGTCGGTCGTCTGGCATCTTGAGCTGATCAAGCAAAAATTGCGCGTCCGTCTTGACTCCATTGACATCGCAAGAATCCAAAAAGGTGTAAAAGTCGTTGTAGAACCTCTCAATGTCAGGCTCGTCAATCACGGTAATCTCCGTCTCCGGATGCGTGACGCCAGGCATCTCCATCCTCGCCCTGCGGACCTGCTTTGTCGCGTACTTCTTAGCCAGCTCGCTGCCCGGCGAGATACCTCCCCAGTATCCGAGGATCGAGTGCCAGACGCAGACGGTGCTCAGGTGTGGCATGATCTCTCGAATCCGGGAGACAGTCTTGGCCAGGCCGTCAGGAAAGCCCTTGGCGTTGGCTTCGAACCGGGTCCAGCCACGGTCCCATTGCCTCAGCTCATCTCCATCCACGGACTGCCAGTTGTCATCCAATATGATATTCGATACCTCGATCCCACTTGATTTGAGGTCCATGACTGCGTCGAGTATCTTTTTCTCCGTCAATTGCTGACCAAGACTGTTCCAGGTGCAGTAATTCAGCCCATCTGGCCACTCCTGGTACCAGGTAGGCGTCACGTCGTCTCCCATCACCACGTCATCGTCCGGCTTGAGTGTCGGGTTCATCTCAAAGTTGCTGACCAGCCTGCGAGCGTAGTACATGCAGGCTGCGAGGCTCGTATCTTGGGAGTAGCCCACGGCGAAAAGCACCTTTCCAGTAGCGGCTTGTTCACTGTCGTTGCGTGAGTACATCAACAGCTCGCCAGTTTCGGAAGCCTTGAGCGTCGTCATGCAGTGGTCGATGGAGCTGATGGCAAGAGCTGTCACGTGAGCACCATCAGAGCGGAGGAATGAGGCGACGATGGCGTCTTGAGAGATGTCGAACGAATCTCCTCCGTGTTGAGGGATCAGCCTGCCATGGTGTTAGCATGTCGGCTTTCTAAGCTTTAATGACATGTTCGAAGCGCTTTGAAGTAGGCCAGCTTCTCTTCAACTTCCACCGACAGCTGAAAAGAAGGTGACAGTAAGCTCTGCTCATCCATCACCCCCACTTACCAAGGTGTCCATAGCCGTGTCAAGGCAAAGAAGCGTCTCTGCTTGACCACATGCCCCAGCGGGACCGTGATCACGCCCGAGTGTTTGCCAGCCGGTGGCACGTTGTATCGCACATACCACACCTTGGCCTGCGGCACATCGCTGGTGACTCGGTCGAGCTTGAAGCCGGCGCCACGTCGAAGCTTGAAAACGTCCCATGGATCGCTCGGGATGCGCGTCTGTACGATGACCTCTCCATCCTTGAGCGCACGATCTTCACTGATCCAGTGCCACTCTTGCTCCGAATCAGACCTATATTTCAGCGTGAATCGAAATGATGTAGCAATCTCTGGACCGACGGCGAGCGTGCCCTTGAAGAAGCGTCGATGGCTCGAGGGCCGAGCAGAGGACTGCACGGCAAGCTTGGGACAAGTCTTAGCACCCGATCGATACCGTCCAGAGCTTCCAAGCCCACTCACGCATTCGTCTTTCTCGTCTGGACTCAACTCGAGCTCTGCCCACTCTTCATCTGGGTGACAGTTGTGCCACAGACAGACTTCCCACGGATGCGCGGGAATGGAGGTGCTGCTTTCGACGAGAACTGTAAAGTCGAGCTTGCCTGGTGATCAGTTTCTGGCACGCAAACTCAGTTCTTGGTGAGTCTTACCTTGTCGATCTTTGGGGCCACAACGGTGCTCTGCCCCAGAGGAGGGTCGCAGAGGATATTCACAAACATTTTCATGCTGGCCGACTTGACGAAAGTTGAACGGAAGCTGCTCCCTTTTATGAAAAGATTCAGGCAGCCACGTCTCGGGCTCGGCGACTGGTAGCTTTCGAGCTTAGATGAATGGCGCAGTCGAGCTACTCATGATGCTGGTGGACGGGTGCTGACTCTCTCTCACACACACACGCGCGCACGCGCAACCAGACGGATGGAGCTGGGGGCTGGCCCAACAGTTCGTCGAGGAGCCTCATCGTGGTGGTAGCTTGGCAGAGCTTTGTGGGTGGCCGCGAGGTTTGACAGGTCAGTCGTAACTCGAAGCTCGAATTTCGAATCCTCAACTGTCATCCGATTCAATCTGGACCACTACTGCCGAGGCTTTCTAATCGATCGGGTGAAAGAAAGCCTGAGGCGGCTGAAATGGTATTTTGCTGCTTCTTTTCTCTGCAACCTATCATGACTGACGAGATGACTCCAATGATTCATTGGTAGCAGATCAAGGGTAGACCTGCATCTCCCGTTCACCGTGCTCCAGCTGCTCGGCGCCGCCGGGGGAAGGGGGTTGGCTGGCATCAGCCGCTGTACCGGCGCCAAAAAGTATCCGCATTAGCGACAAGCCTTAGCGAGGAAGCGGTAACGGCAGCCCTAAGCAGCAGTCTTACTCTCGTCGTGCTACCAATTTTTCTGCAAGCGGCAGCTCTACGGCACGCGCCACAGTTTATTGGCCCCATTGGTGGCGATACGGTGCGGCTCAGTTGTTCGGCATGGGTCTCCGTGTTGTTGGTATGGATGCATCAGGCGACAAATTCGATTCTCTTGCTGTGAACGTCGACCGAAACTTTGGAACGTAGCATCATAAAATTTGCCGATGCGCTGAGGCTCTCATGGATCGCAAAGAAAGCCTTGAGCAGGAAAAGAGGTGTCGAGTTGAAGAGATTCTAGGAGACTAATAGTCAGCAGATGCCGGGTCTAATGCATGTTCTCGCCAAAAGGTGCCAGCGTAAGCAGATCGCGTGTGTCGTATGCGAGTATACGAGTTACGACCGGGGCACAGACGCCTCGTCGTTTAACGTATAGCACCGCACATCGCTCCCTGACATGACTGAAACAAGTCCGTCGACCCACCCTTTATCTTCACAGCCACGTCCGATCTTCGAGAAGAATTTCGCACTGCAAAAATTTTCGGATTCACCGAATTGCGTCATTCGTTTCATGAAAACTTCTCGACATTTCTTCTCATCCTCACACAGCAGCATCTCAGCGCCAATGATGGGACACAAAACAGGACTTCAGAAAATCTAGCTGTCAAAGACGATCAGTTGTTGGTGTGTTCTGGGCTGAAGATGAAACGTTTGGCCATGGAGCAAAAGAACATGTATCCGACAAAGTCCTGCAGCAAGTTGCAGCAGGCAACAGCACGTGTGCGGATGGTCGCGGCAGCCTACAACCGTAAGCCTAGATGCGGCACACAAGGCTGAGGAGCTGGAAAATGTCGCTACAGGACGAGTGTGAAGAGTCGCGTCTCTCTCGTTATGTGTAGGATTCATGTTGAGAGATTACATGCCACTGTCACCAAATTGCAAAGAAAATGACCTTGTCGCAGACCCAAGTCGATTTGGAGGTGATCAGCAAGGACGGATGTACATATCTCAAGGCGATCAGCAACGGCTCCGCAAAGCATCCAGCTCTCAGAGACCGTCGCACAAAGCGGACTTTCCCCGAGCAAGGCCGCGAGCGCGACAAAGTCCAGAAGTTCAAGACAAAGAGGCTCTGGAAGGGCACGCCATCACCAGAGCTGATCAAGGCTCTGATTTCTCAGATCAAGGCAGGAAGCCATTATGTGAGTGCGCCCAACAAGTGGCACATTCCCAAGTCCTGCTTGCTGATCTTGTCAAACAGGGATACGTCCACCTTTCTGTCTCGGGAGACACGATGAAAGATCCGGCCGTCATCAGTAGACCGTCGATCATTGTGCCTTTGCTTCCTGAGGAATACGTTGTGATCGAGATTGAAGAGAGGGGGCCAGCAGACGGCATGGTGACTCACAGCAAAGGGAATTGGCTCCCAGTTGAAGTGCCTTGGGAATGTTTAGCGCGGGTCAAGGGAGAGTGCAGGATCAAAGCTCCAGCTGAAGTTCTCGTCATATCAACACAATGAGGCCCGCTCACCCGCCCATTCCTCAAGCGAGATTTTCAAACAACGTCACGAAATTATATACGGTCTGGACCAAATGTGTAATATCTCGAAGAAAATTCAAGCACGACTTGTACCGTTCAAGCATACTGTTTCAGTCCCGCGTCAAATCTGGCCACCTCCTCCATCAGCGCCGACCAGATCCGAGCTGAGAGCTCTTTCCCCTCGGACGAAGTAACAAGCTCCGTCTTATTGTTTGTCCTGGTAAGGTTCGATCAGCACACGACGCGCAAGTTGGGACAATTCGAAAAGAGTTTTGCGTTACTATTACTTACTCATCGACCTTGTTGTCCCTCAAGAGCTTGCCGTGCGTCTCCGGGCCAGCTAGCGAGCTCGCATATACAAGCATGCGCCCGCCCTGCACCACGTCTCGGCCAGCACGCATGAGAATCACCTTCATCATGGGCTTCAGCCACATGGGAATTCCGCGCGTCATCTTTGTCGGAATAGGGCCAGGGCACAGGTTACTGACGATAACCTGTTCGACAGGCGTTCTGCTGGCGAGCTCGCGCACAAAAAAATTGACCACCAGCTTGCTCTGGCCGTAGCGCCTGATGTTCTGAAAGTTCTTCCTGTCGTCAAAGTAGCCAATCACCGACTGTCCGGCCTTGATAGGCTTCTTGTCCAAGCCGTGGTATGACTGGCCTTCAGAGCCGACGAAGGTCAGATGAGTGGGGGAGACGCTTGCAGCTGCCGTAGCCTTGAGCAGTGGAAGCAGGGACAGCGCAATCAGGGCGTTCGTATAAACATTTACTATATCACAACATTAGTCTCCACAAATTCACGTCTTTTTCACTTCTCCCTCCCATTTTCTCCACCACCTCAGAACAGTCACCGTCACGCTCAGTCCGCTCAATATTTACCTTGCATAATCCTCTCATGCCCACTCTTACTAGTCTGATACTCGTAAATACACATGCCCGCATTCAGCAGCAGGACATCCAGCCGCGGCACCTCCGCTTTGACCTGCTCCACGAACCTGAGCCCGGAGCTGTAATCGTCCAGATCCAGTTCCATGAACTCGATCTTGGCCTCCGGATTGACCTTTTGGATGTCCAGGTCCTTTTCCAGTTCGTCCACGACGGCTTCGCCCTTGGTCTTGGAGCGCGCCGCGATGATGACCCGCGACGCTCTGAGGCCGAGCAGCTGCCGCACGGCTTCGAGGCCGAGCCCGTCGGTCCCGCCGGTGACGAGGATCGTCTTGCCTGACAGGTCCGTGTCGGCTGGGGGTGGGTGGATCTGCTGGCGCGGCATTTTTGGGTTTGGCTTGGAGGGAGAGGGCTGAGATGTACAGGTGGATAAAATCAGATAGAGTGAGTATTCGCGATCAGATTTACAGCGGCAAAGCGCGCGAGATACACACCAGATATACAAACAGATAGCAAATACAACTCAAAAAATAAGTAGACGACAATTCAGAAATTTTACAGAGACAGGAAAAGAAAAGATGGGCATTGTCTCTGGAATAAACAAGGTGACAAGAGTCCAGCATCGCAAAGGGCTCTTACGACCTGGCCTGTAGCGAGCTGGGCCCAGTTGGTGGCTCGTGCCGAACCTGTGTCTGCAATGCGCTGCTTCCCAGGTTTGGTCAGCTGGAACGTCAGCTGTGACTCTGAAGGATGCTTATTTTTAAAGGAGAATAATCGGACCAAAACCATGACATGAAGAATGCGGCGTTTGGTGGTGATTATTGGGATCTTATGGAGCTCAGTGATTTGTTTTTTTTTCGGCCCAGGAGATCATTCTCGCGCATCAGGGTCTTTTGTTTAGTAAAGACGGGGGTTCTAAGAAAATCGCTGTGGAGAGAGTGATTCGGTACCTGGCTACTAATACTAGCCACAGGGAAGGGTGCGGTACTGGCACTTTGAGCCTCCTCGGTCCTGGATCCAATGGGAGCTGTGGCTGAAACTCTGCAATGTGCCACGCGTTGCTGCCGAGTCGGTGCTGACGAGCTGATCATAGCACAATTAGAAGTCAACAAAAAAGTATTTGAAAACGATAGCAATATTTTGTGCTTCCAACACTAATAAATCCATCACTGAGATTGTCAGATCAGTGGAATGTGATGAGTTGTCACATTTCATCAGAGCTGTAGGTCTATTAGCTAGAGTGAATATCACTTTATAGTCACTGGTCAATTTCCAATATAATTTCGAACTACAAAACAGACGCTTACCCAGCAGAAAACCAAGACAGAACCGCCTTGTGATAGTGAGGACAGTACGCCATGTTTTTTTCTCAAGAGTCGTCTTAGTTCTCATATTTATGGAAACTTTTCAACAGAGCAATAATAATGAACAAATTCAGCGAGAACAGCATTGTTCAATAGATGTGGCAGCAAACGTGCAGTTCGGTCTTGTTAAGCAATACGTGCATAATGCATTGCTTGGCAGACCACCATCACAAAAGGTATTGCCAATTTGTGTCGTTCTCAAAGTCCCAAGACCCAAAAAACCATTCTTCTAAAATATTTTCGCCATGTGCAATGGCCAATGAGCTCCTATCAACAAGCAGTTCGTACAGCGGCTCTTCTCTATTTCGCGTGTTTCACCGCTGCCTGTTCTGACTGCGTGTGCGCGTGTCACTTGAGCCTCGGCCTCGACACGCTAAATCTTAACACCTCCGCAACAAGCTGCCGAGCCTTGAATGCAGTACCAACTCTCAGTCTTGACAGTGAACCCAAACCGATGTATTATCTTGACGCACCAGATCCAGGCCAGCTTGCACAAGGCGCGGAAAATGAAATCTCCCACAATGTCTCGATAAGCTCCAAACTTTTTGCCGATATCCTGCAAATAGCCCGGCAAGCAAATGATTTTACCAGTCTAAAAGGGCTGTAGATAGTTTGGTGCTGGAGGACATTTTTTTTTAGTGCTATATATTTGTAATCTTTTGCCTTTTCTCTCGAGGTACTCACCCTGGGGGATATGGTCTAGGGGTTATGATTCTCCCTTCGCATACATGTGAATTTGGGAGAGGTCCCGCGTTCGATTCGCGGTATCTCCACATTTTTATCGTTTTGGCCGCCTTCGACTCAGCTTTCTGAGCTTTCTGAAACGATCCGAGGTACAACCCCGTAGATTTAACTTTTACTTTCAATAAGATTAGGCTTTCAGGTTAGAATCAACGACATATAGGTTTCTCAAGTCAGCATCACCATGCGTCAAGGATGACGCTACCATTTTAACTACATCAAGAACAAACAGTAAGCTCGATGTGCTGCACCGGTAGGGATCGGCTGCCGGCGCGGAAGGGCAGGTCGGTGACATCTGATACGATGGGTCGTGAAATGGCGAGTCTGCCGCCGGCGTCGTCGCCGTATCTAGGGAAGCTTGGAGGCAAGCAGGAAGGTGAGTGTGTCGGGCATTGACCGATTCTCAAGTCCCAAGCCTTCTTCTCTTTCTCGAATGTGTCTCTGTGAGACGTGGTCCATGATGTTTCGTTTTGATTGTTTGTTATATGAATATGAGCACAGGAGCTTGCTCTGTCCGAGATGTCCTACGATGCATGTCAACGGAGTATATTGTTAGAGAAATGTCGTGTAACGTGTCACGTCGTGAAATGAGAGGACAATGCTTTGACATTTCAACGCCTCAATCACGGATCAAACCCGAGATCATCGAAACGCCAAAGCTCGATCTAGCTCGCTGCTGACACACACAATTTTCTAGATCAGAAAGGCACACAATCACCAGCAAGCCTCCAAGACCAATTCACGAACCTCTCGCACGACGCGTCACTGCAGCGCAGCAACGACCACCTTGCCATCTACCGCAAATTCAACCAACTCCGCTTCCAGAACCTGCTCCGCAAACAAGACCACCTAGTCTCCATCGAGCAAGACCTCAAAGCCCTGAACGGCGAGATCGCCGACCTCAAGTTCCGACGCGCCATGCACACGAACGACCCGGCACGCTACCCTCCCCCCTCCCCTGAGGACCCTGAAACCACCAAACAGCGCGAGTCAGAAATCGAGCGTCTCCTCGACGAGTCAGCCACCTGTCTGGCAGACTACGACCAAGCCCTGAGCGCCGCACAAACGACCCAAAGCCTGCGCCAACCCACAGAATGGGAAAGCGCATTCGCGAGCTTCCGACGGCTGGGCTACACGACGCGAACAGAAATGGTCGCGGACCGCGAGGACCTTCTCACGCTCACGACGGCGGACAACTCCATCCTCTCACCCACAGCCCAGTTCCTCGCCAAGTCGGGGGAGGTGTTCAAGTCTGTGTTCACGGCGCGCAAGACGGGGTTCCTGTACGCTATGGACGTGGCCAACGCGACGGCCGACCTGTTCATGCCGGGCGAGACGGCTCCCAGAAAGGAGGCCAACCAGGCCATCGTCGTGGTGAGCGGGCTGGTGTTTGTCGGCCTGCTCGTCGGCCCCGTCTGGTTGCTGTATTACATGCCGATTCTGCTGAAGCCGCCGGCGACGGGGCCCGTGTCCCTGACGATCCTCACCGCCTCGACGTTCCTGGTCTGGTGTATCCTGAGCTTTTTGACCAGGGCGAAGACTCAGGAGAATTTCTCGATCACTGCTGCGTGAGTACTTGATGGGAGAATTTTTTTTTTACATGCACTGTCTTTTCTTTTGGGGGTGGGGACGGTAATTGGCTAACGAGAAAATTGATAGGTATTGTGCCGTGCTCATCGTTTTCGTGGGCAACCTCTCTGATCAGGCCGACAAGAGCTAGCCAGGCTGCTTGCTATACCAAGATGTGAATCTGGGAGCTAGCGCAGCGCCACTCATATTCGTGACGCATGCATACTTGGCTACAAGTGCCGTGCAGGGGTGGTCCTGGCACGATTCGATATTCGGTAGAGTGCCCTGGGACCATTTTTGAAAAAATCTTTTTTGTGAAAAAAAAAAAAACAAAAAACTTTCTGTATATGATATCCGATTTCTTCTCGTCATGTCTCTCATCATCTTCTTGATGTATCTACACGTTATGTTCTTAATTTGACACTACTTTTGACAATGTTTTTGCTTGCGTTTTGGGCCAATAACCTATGACTAGTGCATCTTAATCTCGGCTTAGATCGGGTTGTGCAGCATCAACTCGGTTCCATCCTTGCATCTGCACAGTCTGGACGCCCTTTGCTCAGATTTGTGCCACCTTGAAATGTCTGATCGCACAAAAACGAAGAGCTGCCCACCCTCCCTCGTGTCGGAGAGTCCTTTCAACGGTGTCTTACGTGCAGCTGGCGCGCGGCATGCAAGATGCACCGATAAACAAAGCGCACTACGAACAAAGCCATTGGGCTTCGCAAACAACAATCTGGAAAAAGACATTACCCTTGCAGTCTGGATGCATGCAGGCACCGTGATGGTGGCTTGATTTAGTGAGGGGTGCTCAGCTCGATTCCGGCTAACGCCCCCCCCAGGCACGGCTGAGTCGGGGGTTGGGGAGGGGCGGGGGAGTCCAACAGTTGGTCGGACCCCCCGTTGCTCGCCTCCCTCCCGTTCGCTGGAGGGGAGCGAGCCGCGCCCTAAGCAAGCACGCACAGGACATGGCGGCTGCAAAAGCGCGCTTGGCGATAAAGCTATCTGACCAAAGCTCGTCGTCACTTGCACACACCCTCCATAGCTCCAGGCACCGCACTGAACCTCGGTTGCTTGAGGCGTACGCCATGTCATCGCTTGCTTTCCGTTTTGGGAGCTTCTGCTCAGCACCAAGCTCCAGATGTGCATGCCCTTGCGAGCCTGGAAATTCCCTCACTGGCCTTGGCGAGCGACTGGAGCGTGAGGTGAGGCTTGAGGTCGAGCTCGAGGTCGAGCTTGAGCTCTGTAGCTCTGTAGCTCCTATGCGAGCTAGCAGAGCTGCATGTTTGCTCTTACGAGATGGCGCTGCGCCGTAGCGGCCAGCTCGCAGTATATAAGGATGGAGAAATCGCCTGGAATTTATCTCAGTTATTCTCGATCTTCTAACGCAGCACTCACCAATCTCTCTCAGCCTTCGAGTCCATCATCCATTCTATTTCTCAACGAACCGCAAGACAGACAACATGAAGACTTCAGCCATCCTGTCCGCTCTCATCAGCGGAAGCGCGCCATTCCTGGCCGCTGCTGCTACCTGCAATGCTGTACGTCTCCGCACCGACATGCCTCTGATGAAGCCTTGATGCTATCTGCCCACTCATGGACTGACACCCCTGCTCTACACAGGACAACTGCGCCCGTGCTGCCACCGGCACGTACGATGGCCTGAACCCAACCCGCGTGGCCTCATGCCAGTCATTCCAGCGGTACACTGTCACGCCGCCAACTTTCACCTCGACCTCAACCGTGACCATCACCCCGACCGCTGTCACAAACTTCCCTACCGCCATCCCAGCGTTTGCGAGCCCTTGCAGCAGCAACGCCTCCCGCTACGCCAGCGCCTGCTCGTGCGCCGGATACACCAAGATCGGCATCACGGTCGCGCCGCCCACGACCACGACCACCATCACCGTCACTGCGCCTGCAGCTACCGTTGTCCCGGCTGACGCTTGAGGTGTATAACCAGTCGGAGGTTACAACACCATGGGCAGTCGATAGCAGTGGACTGTTGATGTCAGTGAAGCTGATTGGAGAGCCGGGTCTCAACCTGGCCAACCTCTCTCCATTGTACGAATCGAAACCGAATGGCGGGTGATTGTTGGTAATGTGTGATGTGAATCATGAATGGACCGAAAGGCAACGTCTGAATGCAGGTTGAAGGTGCAACGAGTAGCGAGCGAACCAATCTAGGGCGCAGATGAGCAAACAGACAAATCAAAATAGCTAATCGAAAGTGTCTTCTGGAACCGGATCCTTGGCTTCATGTACCTGGATGCAGCGCGCTCGTATAGCGATTGATAAAATGTCAGAACCTAAATTGTTAGATCCGCATTACAAGTTCTCTCCTCTTTTTGAACCACTGATGAGCCGCTCGAGAACAGGTGGGGACCGTCGGTGCGGAACAGTACCGTTGCTCGATGCATGAGCTACTGTAGACAAGGCAGTTGGTGACCCATCTGTATTGCTGAATTCAGGACTTTACGCTGCTGAATTTGAACGTGCCTCATCTGGGCGTGGGAAACAGAGTTTTTTTCCTTCCACAGAGACATGTACCATCGGAGCACATTCGGATCGGTAAGGCTAGCTGCGGTCAAGTCTGACTGCTGATGGCAGCTTCGGAATGCTAATGTGCAGAACTTGTAGACTCAGACAGATATGCATGCATGCATGCATGCATGCGTGCATGCGTCTTTGCCAACAGATATCGAAGCGTCACTATGTGTCGTTTTGGTGAGTTGTTTCGGCAGATCAACTATTTCGTGTGCCTGCTACCGGCATGCAGAACGAAGATCTCGGTATGACAGGAGCAACATCAGGGACAGGGATTGTTCGGCACAGACAAGAGATTGTAGATGCGAAAGCTCGAGAGCTTGAGCACTGACAGAGGACAAAGCTGTGGGAGCGGGGAAAAGACCGGGGAATCCCTGCAACTCGCCCACGCTAATCCAGGGCAGGTCGGCGCCCAGTCTCAGGTACCAGACGTAGCTTACCAATTGCCCATATGGCAGGCCCCCCGGCGACCCAAGGGCTCGCTTGGCAGCGGTTAGGCGCACCTCAGCTCAGTGAACGACTGGCTCGCCAGTGGCCAGCCGCCCGCTCGTGGAGCCCGGGGGAAGTTCCTCTTAGTTGCCAACCCAGCCATACCTCATGTTGTTCCAGGTGCATCCAGCTGCAGCAGGCAAGAACGTGCCCCATAACAACGTGGTGTATAATGCAGATGATCTGGCTCCAAGGATTCAGTCCAGTTGACTTGTGTTTTTCCTTTTGACCTCAGGAGCCAGCTCAGCTGCATATTTGCTCTCCTTCCTCTCCATCTGGCTGCTTCATTGCCCACAGGCAACATCCTTTAGCTGGGATCTGGGTGGGGCAGAGAAGGTTGGCTCACGACAAGCGCATTCTTGGGTGCTTGCGTCTGTGAGCATCCAGGGCTGCGCGTACCAATGGCCGACAACCATTTATTCCGAAAAGAGATCGTGTATGCAGGCAGTTCATCAGCCACCAGGTTGACCAGCTCCCACACAATCTGGCGCTCCTCGGTATTGACGACCACCGAGCACGCTAATGCCCGTCGCCGTTTTTCTCCACCAGATTCCCAAAGAGGCTCCCCTCCTTGCAGCAGCAGGTGTAAGCGCGAGGAGCCTGAGTGGATGAGGCCTGCCACGCTGTTCATGCCCGGTCCAAGCGCCACCAAACCTTTTACTTTCTTTATTTCGTAAAGACAATCGCTGAGAGGACCGACCAGCCAAAGAGCTTCGACCATATGCTCACATTCTTCTCATCTTCCGTGCCGGCTCCACGCACCTCGCGCCGCTCACTCCTCAAGCCTGCAGGATGGGAGGTTGCATAGTGCAGACAAGCTGCGATCGTGCCGATTTGAGGATAAGCAAGCATAAAAGTTTGAGCCCAACCGTCAATGACTTGAAGGCAGTAGAAAGTTCGGTCGTGGGTTGGTGTGATGTTGGAAACGGATAAGAGTCTTAGAGATTGGTTGCACGCGTCCTTCCTGCAATCCAATTCTTCAAAAGTGGGATTGGGCAGATTTGATAGAGATGTGGGGTCGAGGGCTCTGTAGGTCAAAGCGCTCGAGAACTACGTGTAATCATGCTCCGAGCTTGGCAGGTCAAAGATTTACTGGGTGGTTGGCATCTACTGGGCTTTGTTAGATGACAGCTTCTCAGCTAACATGCATATGTGATAGCACCCATAGGTACCTAGGTACTTGAATGATTCTCATTGCTGGCGCTTGAATGAAAATTACCATGTTGACCTTGGTGAGTAACTAGATCAATATTCTTCTGCTTTGAGTCAACTGAATGCATTTCCACCACCAATCAAGATCCAACGCGGCTCACGCTGTGAATGAGCTACCGCATGGGCAAGCAATCCGCCTCGACATCTTGTCTTCAACTTCACGGATGAGCTCTTCCAACTATTGCTAAACCCCCCCCCCCTCTCCAGTCACTCCACGACCTTCGCATCGCGTGTCTAGCTCACGTACCTAGCTCGGACCAGGCTTTCACCCCATTTGCTTTGCTAAGAGAGTGACTTTCTGCCTCGCGTAGTCGAAAACTGTGTACCAGTTGTCCCAGAACGGCCGACCCAGGGTGCACGGGTTGTCGTATGCTTCTGTGTCCATTGTATCCAGCGCGCACAGTACCGCATCACCGCCTTTGATGCGAGGGATTTGAATTTCCCACTGATCGCTATGGGCAAAAGTGGGCACATCAAAGGGCACAGAGGGGGTCTTTCTCGTCATTTGTAGTGCCTTCTCCTTGGATGTTCCAAATGTGATCAAGCCGGTGGAGGAAGCACTGTCGAGGTCGATGGAGAAGATGGGCTCCGCAATCCCGCCCATGACATTGCTGAGCCAGCTGCGTTCCTTCCCTGTAAGCTGGTGCATGGCCGGGCCGAGGCCGATGATACCGTCAATGTCATCAAATCTGAGATCTGGGCTCAGGTGATGCATCACTCCGAATGCTTGGTTGTTGACCATGATGCTGCCCACCCTCACCTTGCCATGTTGGACGGTGCCGCGAAAGCCGGCCTTTGTTCTGACGTTCATTTCAAATTCCTCGCCCTGTCCTGAGCCTTTGATCCATCTGATCGAAGGTCGCGAAAACACAAGTCAGTATGATGACATGGGGGAAAATATCTTGGTCTGAAAGTCATTGGCGCGAGCCTCTTACTCAGATGGGCACTGATGGCATGAGAAAGAAATTAATACTCACATGTCGTTACTTCCAGTGTCAAATACCATATTTGGGAAGGTCACGCCATCGATCGTGACAGGCCCGACGGGTACGCCTCTGGACCAATCCAGTTGTACAGTGGTGAATGAGCTGACGTGGTCTCTACCGACTGTCGTGTGAGAATGGCCGTGAGGGGCAGGGAGGGCAAAAGCCGGCGTGACGGCTACGAGGACAGCCGTGAACACACGAATGGAAGGCATGTTGACGAAACTGAGATCGATATAGCTTTTTGGCTTGGAATACGTATTTGTGATCTTGTCAAGAAATGTCTTTTAGAACGTGAGGCTTTGGAGATAATGCTGAGAAGAGTCATGGCATATATACTGCATGAGCAAATTTCACCTGCTGGTCAGGTTGAGAGGGTAACAGCCCTGAACACACAAGCGCTAGTTAATTGGAAAAAAGCGAAACCAAGAAAAGAAAGGAGAAGAACAGGTAGCGGACTGTTACTATTACTTGAGAAGGTTGATTCACTCGAGTTCGGCAATGTCCTTTTCGTTGGTGTCGCAACACGCATCAAAACCCATGGCCATCCTTCCATCCATCCACAGTCGAGCATCGTACCATGTAATTCGGGAACATAGAGCCGATATCCGCTTACGGCAATCGAAAATATTGCTCTCGTCGGGCTTATCAATTCACCGTAGTGCCATTGCGATTCTCGAACAGACGGAAAGCTGCTGTCACATATTCCAACATGGTGCAGCTGGAGACATCACAAGCGTGATGATCCGCGTGAGAGCTTAAGCCTTGCTGGCTTGACGACTCCAGGTTCGTCTGTGTTCAATAAGACTCTTCGACAGAGAGAGTGGGTTTATTGCCTGTGCCATAAACAACAGACTTGGTGAAGAAAGGAGATGAAGCACAACAAAGAACAGAAAATTGCCAAGAGATGGTACGGAACGAGGGTCACGGCCTGTGATATCCACAACCCTAGATGTTTGTCCAAGGAGACGAGAGGACAGCAGTCATATTCGAAGGCCCTTGTGTGCGATATCAAAATACAAATGCATGGCTCTGGCATGATAATATTAGATGCTGCTGGTATACGATCAGCTGTTACCTGTATCTGAGTTTCTGATTGACCGGATAGATCCCAAATTCATTCATCTCAAAGTGTTCAATGATTGAGTCGGGCAGCGTCAAACTTGCGACGAGTACAGGCTGCACCGGCGCGCGAGCACAAATATGTATTCATCCTACTGACCTCACGTTGAAGCGTTGCCGCACAAAGTCGTGCGATTTGAAGACAGAGAAACTGATGAGTAAGCCCGAGTAGCTGCTTAGCACAAAAAGTTTGATTCCGATACGCGGTCGTTCCTTCCTGCAGTCCTGCCGCTTCAACTTTCATCTCGTCTTCCCGCCTGGAACTTCCCGCCCTCCTCCACGCCGCTTTGCTGCTCGCCGTCCGGAAATACCAGCACACCCAGACGTCAAGGCTGCCAGAAATCTCAATGAGACCAGAACTTCGGGCCCTGACCTGCCATCTGAGGCAAGGCTGTTCTGGAAAAGCATCCTTAAGCTTACCACTGAAAATCCATAAATTCCTCTTTTATCGCTTGCGCGACTGCTGAAGAGAGTTTCCCATTTGTTCCCTTCGCGCCACTGGCAAAACCGCGGGGAGTCTAGATCTACTTGTTCACCACTGAGAACCCGGGCAGGCCGGGTTGATTATACTTCATAAAGTTCACAACGCTGTTCATGTGCTCTCTGTGTCGACGCCACACTCTACAAAGTTTGATAAAGGACAAAAGTCCTGGCCCTTGTATCGCCCTTTTCTCCCTCCGCTCTATCACGATGGGCGAAGTCCCGCTCATAAAACGCGCGGGACTGGTAAGACGGCCAGTCCTGGGACACGAGGCTTGACCAGGACCGTTGACGGTGTGCCCGGAATCTCACTTGTCAGCCGATATCACTTTGAATTCACGAGAAATGCAGAAGCCAAAATGTTCCGCGTATTCGTCCGTTCTTCTCAAAGCGGCTCAGTGTCCTGCTTCAAGTTTCTCATTCTTGTTTTCCCCGTCTCCCGAGTCCTATCAAGCTTCATGTCACTCCCTTTGCGCCTTCGTGTTTACTGTTCATCATGGCGCCTGGATTCTTGACCAGCCGCAACTTCTGGCTCTCCGTGCTGGTGCTTGTCACATTCGTCCTATTTCTCCAGTCGAACCGGCCGGCACAGTCCATGAGATATGGGAAGAATGTCCTGGCGAACCGCTATGGCTCCCGTGCGGGTGACAACATCAAGGACATCCGCAACTCGACGCTCGGGGTTCGTACCATCATTGTTTGACTTTCATCGTCTTCCACTGACACATCGTCTCGCAGTTCCAGAAGATCTTTGTCATCAACCTCCACTCGCGGCCGGACCGCAGGGACAAGATGGCCCTCGCCGCACACTTCAGCGGCCTCGAGATGGAGTTCATGGACGGTGTGACCGAGATTGACGACAAGGCACTGCCTCTCCACGACCCCGAGTTCAGCCCTTCACGAGGCTTTCTCCTGGCATGGCGAGCCCACATGAATATTGCGAGGACGTTAGTCACCGGTCCTGTGAAGAGAACTGTAGTAGACTCCTCAACATGGTTCTGACCTATATTCAACAGCATCGTCGAGCAAAACATCACCTCGGCACTCATTCTCGAAGATGACTCAGACTGGGACCTGCGCATCAAGAGCCAGATGCAGTCCTTCGCCAGCGCCTCGCGGCTGCTCGTCCAACCACGCATCCCCACGTCGCCCACAAACGAGTTCTGGGACCCGACCAACCCACGAACCTCCTCGTCCGAAACACACAGCGACCTCTTCCCCGGCTCACCCGACCAACGCACCCTCGCACCCACCACCTCGCCCTACGGCGACATTGACCGCTGGGACCTCCTCTGGCTCGGCCACTGCGGCACGCGCTTCCCGCGACCCGACGACATGCCCATGCCCATGGGCCGCGCCATCCTGCCAGACGACGAGACCGTGCCCGAACCGCAACACATATCCATTCAGTTCGGAAACGACGATCTCGTGAAGCAGTACCCACCCCACACGCGCGTCGTGCACCGGGCAGCCGGCAACGCGTGCCCGCTCGCGTACGCCCTGTCCCTGCCCGGTGCGCGGCGCATGCTGTTCGAGCTCAGCGCCAACATGACCGAGGTGCTGGACTTTGAGCTCGCCCGCTTGTGTGAGGGCTTCCAGGGCAAGCCGATGCGCACGTGTCTGACCATCCAGCCGCAGCTGTTCAACCAGCACAGACCAGTGGGCCCCAAGAGCGGCCAGAGCGACATCTCGGCGCACTCGGACGAGGTGAGGTCGGTGGCGTTCTCGAGGAATATTAGGCAGAGCGTCAGGGTTAACCTGCGAAAGCTCGTGGACGGTGACAAGGATGGGTGGGTGGATACGTTTCCGGATGGCGCAGAGGCGGCGGATTTGGGGTTCTGAGTTATGGATGTGAATTTTGAGAAGCATTTCTGTAGGGATACCATTTTTTTCCTTCTTTTTTTTTTTTTCTCTTTCTTTCAAAACAAGATCACCAGTAAGGATTGTACGAAGTGGTTCCCGCTTTGAATGGCCCTCGCAACATACTGAATGCAGTCCAAGACATAAGAAAGCTTATATCGAAAGAACTGTTAGGGGAAGCTCTTGGCTCACCATCTCTCTCTCTCTCTTTTTCTTTCCGATTTTCCGACTAGAAGATTTAGCAGACAGGATAATGGTGATGGTTACACGTGTTGATACGAAACGTAACCAAGATTACATTGCGTGTTGTGGCTGGGTTATAGAGTTGAATGTATTACACGCGCGAAAAAAAAAAGGAGAATGAGAGCAGGAACGATAGCCAGGCGAATAGACAGGATGAATTGAAACAAAATGAGACAGGAAAGACACAGGAAAGACAGCTAGGGAGTATTCGCTCAAAGGATTACGATAGAATTCTGCTTACTTTGAATAATTTGAACAAGTCGACTGAATGTGTTGAGGTTGAATAAGTTAGGAGGAATCAGCGAGAGGGAACGTAAGGCTTGCATTATGTTGAATTCGGACGGAAATGTACAGAGTGATTCAAACGATGTAATGCCTTACGCCAGATACTGCAACTGCAACTGCAATTGCAACTGTAGCTGCAAATACAACTGGAAAATGAGTAGCGAAAACCAACAGGGTATTGAGCAACTGACTAAAAAAGATACGGGCAAAGGTGCTGCCACTAGCAACCACCCTTCAAACCCTCGCACAGAACATGCACCGAAGCTTTCCTCCCACTTCTCCTCCTATCATCCTCCACATCATGCTTCCTTACTCTTCACGATCAGCCCGTCCTTTGGATCCACTCGCTGGGCATACTCCGTCCAGCTGCCGTCGTAGACGCGCCTATCGTCCGGCTGTCCGAACCCGGCTGCCTTGAGGGCGAGGTCGCACGCAGCCGCCATGACGCCGGTCCCGCAGGTGCTGACGATGGGCTTCTTCGGGTCCACGCCCGCAGCGAGGAAGACCTCCTTCAACGTCTCCGCCGGCAGGAAGGCGCCCGTCTCCTTGTCCAGCAGCTGCGGCAGCGGCAAACTGATGCTGCCCGGCATGTGGCCGCTGCTCAGGCCCGGCCTTGGCTCTGGCGCCGTGCCGTCGAACCGTCCCTTGCTCCGCAGATCCAGCACCTGGACCTGCTCCTTCTCGCCGTCCCTCCTGCGCCGGCTCAGGTCTTTGATCTCGCGGTACGTGATGACCTTCTCTGAGCGGAAACTTGGGGTTTTGTATTTTGTCTTTTCCCATTTGGTTGTGGTGTCGGCTTCTTTCACGGGTCCAGTCTCGGTGGGGAATCCCTGCGCCTTCCAGAGTCGGTAGTTGTTGAGCACGTGCACGCGGTCGTGTCCGAAGACGCGCAGTGTCCAGGCGACGCGAGGTGCGCTGAAGATGCCGAGCTCGGCGCTGTCATACACCACTACTGTGTCTGTCCTTGACACGCCTAGGTCCGACATGGCGGCTGCAAAGTCCTCCGCTGTGGGCAGCATGTGTGGGTAGGGCGATTCGGCATCCTTGACCTTGTCGAGGTCGAAGAAGCGAGCGTGTGGGATCCGCGATTGTTCAAATACGCTCTGACCTGTTCTCTTCTCCGCGTCGTTGGGCAGGAACCACGCCGCACACAGAGGGATCACGCGATGTGTCGAGGTCGAGAGTGATGAGGTCGGTGGTGCGGATTCGAGAGCACGTGCAAGCTCTGCGGGAGTGACGAGAAACGACTTGAGAGGTGGTGAGGAAGATGATGACGAGCTGGATGAAGAGGAAGATGACGAGGTGGGTTGTGAGGCCATGGTGACGAGTCGTGTGCTGGAGAAGTGTCGAGCTTTCTGGCCGAGGGCGGTGATGCTGTTAGCACTGCAAGCAGGCGCGCGAAGGAGGGTCCGTGAGAGTATCATGGCTGCTGGCAGTGTCTATCACAGCATATTAGACGAGAACGACTGACTTGCCCGAACTTTGTGACTGCCAGGTGATTGAGTGAGGTCAAAGGACGAGAGCCAAGAGACCTGATACTGTTATCAGCAAGCGTCACGGTCTGAGGGAACTGTGAGGTCACGTCGGAGCTAATTCCGGGAGCGATCAAGCTTGGCTGGAGTCTCCCTACCAGTAGCTGCCAGTGCTTGAGGGAGTGCCATCGTTGGTTCAGTGAGTCAGTTTGGAATTTAGCGGGGTCCTCCGTCAATCTGGGGGATCTCCAGTGGAGCTGTCCGCTATGCCTGGGGGTTTAGGGGCCCCATTGGCCCAGCTTGCCCGCTATAGAGCACCAAATCTCAAGTGTTGGAGAAGATCAAAGCGGGTGCGGATGTGACCGGATAAGTGCGTACATCATCGGCTCTGAAGCGTTTTCTTCACCTTTGAGGCTTGATACGACAGACTGGAAGCGGGCAGCGAATTTTTAACAACCCAGGCAGGTCTGGGTGGTCTGGGAGTCCGAGACCCCATGGTTATATCACAGGCCTCTTCTCATCGAGTCCGAGCAAACCTCTTCGGTTCATTGATCCCTTTTGATGCTGGTCTCGCGAGAGTCATGCTAGCCTACCACACAATTTGTCGACCAAAAAAGGACCCGTGTGGTCTCAGCCAACCGCCGTATCATTGAAACAGCAGCTTGAGGCTACAAAGCTGCGTGACAGCTGATATGTTTCAACAGTTACTTGCCTGTGACAGCGGAAGCAAGCGCTCCTGTGATGTGACAGCCTGATGTCAAACCGTCTCCTCGCTGGCATTTGCCAGGCTTGGCGTTAGACAGATTGTGAAAATTGTTTGTACAGAATGACACGTTGGCTTGACAAGCATCAAGCGCGCCGTCCCGACTCGTCTTTACGTCCGTACCTGTACCGGACTGTTACGATTACTCGGGTCTACCTGTGTTGGCCGTGCTGCCTCAATCATGCTGGACTTGGCAGGCACTGTAATTTACAGATGGCCTAATTCAGGCACTGCTGCCACATCTGCAGGTCTCGTGCATTCTGGATTATCTAATGGAAGGCTGCACAAGTCTGAAAAGGGATAAAATTTCCTTTAGTGCCGAGATCGGATGATGTGACAGCTGACATGGAGTTGTCGATGATCGAAGAGGCCGCTTCAAGCAGGCTCCAATACAGCCTGAGAATCGCTTACAAAAGCGTCTCGAGATTTTGGGTGTCAGCTGTCGGCCGTGATGACCCCGACTCTCTTCAGTCTGCTACCGAGAGAACGGAAGAGCTGTCATGACAGAGCTGTCATAACAGAGCTGTCATAACAGAGCTAAAATGTCCAACGCCCTGCTGAAGGTTTGATGATAGTCGAGATTGAGAAAAAATGGTGGAGATATGCCTACCTGTTTAGCAGGTAGGTATACATTCACGAACTCTCCGCAAAGATTGTCTTCTCGCCTATCGGTGACGTCGAGGTGGCCATGGTGAGATGCTAAGACTATCTCCGCATTCGTGGTAAGATCAAATTGAAAGTCTCGCTTAATTGATAGGCCCTGCAAGGCCAGTGGAACACTGTTAAAAGCTACCCTGGTAGGGCCTTCCAGCCTGACAGAGAGCCTACCTAGTCTCGTGGCATCATCAGCTGGCTCGTTGTCGAATCAGGATCCAAAGGATTCGAGAAGCAAGACCTCATCTGTCGGATGCGTCTTGACTGGCTGCGAAGAGAGGTACTTACTGAGCTCAATATACCTGAGACCTGGCTTTAGAATGGGTGTGGCTTACAGGAGTACAACAGCAGCTGCCATCGCCTTGCGGCTGAACGGACAAGATCAAGGCGTGTGTCTCGTCTCCACCTGGGGACTCTGAATCAGTGGTACGTAACAAAGGTACCATGCCTGGATCCAAGGTGTGTGTGTGTAGCTGGCGAGGCTTTTTCTGTAGCCGGCATTCGCCATTCTCCACGTGCACCTGTGCCCATAGCGGGACCACCAGCAGCAGCGCGACGGGCACCTCCCGTTCTGTATGATTTATGGCTGAAGTCGGTCTGTCCAAGGGGCTCAGCTGCTGAGCATCGTCTAACGCGGCTCTTGGCCTCCCCGGTGAAGGATCTTGACCGGTTCGTCGGATCTCAGGACTTAATAGACTGTGCTCCACAGTCCACGCTGCGTGGCAGAGGAGGTCGCGCGCAAAATCTGAGGCCGAGGCGGATAATTTTCTCGCCAATTCCACCTTAGGGCTAAACCGGAACGGGCTTTCCATCAGTGGCCCACGCACAATTAAAGAAAAAACATGAAATTGTTATGTATCCGTTACCGTGGCTGACAGGCGGTACTCTTGCTGTTCTTCAACACGCGCCTCCACCGATCCACACCCTCGCCACAGCTGTTTCTCACATCGCATGATGTCGACTATCTCGAGTTAGAGCACCAGTTCGACACCACACATACGCACTCACGCATACGCACTACGACGCGAGTCCGCAAGTAAGCGGTCGAGCCGCGCTGCCAACCAGCCGCACACACGCGCCTTCAGTCCAACTTGTTCCAACCCACACTCCACAGCGAATCTGCGTCTGCAGGAAAAGATCGCCACAATTTGATTGGCTTGCAGGGGTTGGAGAGCGCAGATGAGAGGGTGCTGGCCTACCACACTGGCTTTTCTTCCTTCCCTGCTCTTCCAGATGCACTTGGGAGCAGCAGCATCAGCAGCAGCAGCACCAGCGTCTGGCGTCATGCATACACTACTAGCACACTTGCTAAGATCGAAAGCGATTGACGCCAAATCTCAGGCTCTACTCTTGTCGAAGGCCCTCTCAAAATTGCCTTCCGCCCACCATCCTACCCGCTTTCCGCGGCCAAGCTGCAGACGGCCCTGATGATTTCAAAGCACCACTAAGCTTCTGCAAATATACAGTCAAAATTTCTGGTTTTTTGGATATGCTTTCCGCCCAACGATCAGCCCGTCAGACGGTGCTTGGCGTTACATCCGACATCCTTCCAATGGATCCCAGCGCTACCGCTTCATTCGATCGCCTCATCCTTCAACACATACAATTAGACGCTGCCAGAAGCGCGGGACGCGGGATTTGTGGTCGCGGCTGAGGGAGAGCGGCTGAACGGCCGCTGGTCATTCGTTATCCGCTCTCTCCCTCGCCTCCTCCCCCTCCCCTTCGAGCCTCCGTGCTTTTCCTTGAGGCTCAGAGGGCGCGCCAGTCCGTGCCGTTGCTGCTGCTGCTGCCGTTGCTGCTGCTGCTGCAAGCTGAACTTTCGGTACCCAGGTTTTCTCACTAAACTGCTAGTACGCCGCCTCTGGCTTGAGAGCCATCCTCTGCTTCTCCCCTCTCCGTGTCGGTGAGGAGCTATTTCGGCTGAAAATCCAAACGGTCGTACCATCCTGCCGATGTTAACGTTACTTTACTCTGACCTCGCGGTACTAGAATGCATAGTTGGCATGGCCAGATTGGGATCGTTGGCACTTTCGTCTTGCGCCATCGACGGCAGAACCTTTGGCGGGAAAGCGACTTAACTCCATCATTCTCTGACTATTGTGACTTTCCCCTGCACCGTCAGCGCGTCCAAGGGAACCTCCATTTGCGTGCTGCGCAATGCACTGCGACACCACACTACGGCGAATCCCCTAATTTGACATTCTAGCGGGCTAGCTGTCCTAGGTTTAGGCATCGCCGCCCGACACTGGCTCTCTTCTGCTTCAGGGTCACGGACATGGGACAGGAGTGCCTTCACGTACTTTGCATCAGTGGTAACCTTGACCCTCCCTTGTCTGCTCCTCTCCCCGCGCGCGCTCGTGCGCGCCCTAGCTCGTTCTTCCACAATCTCGGAATAACTCTCGCCATCTGCTCGGTGCCCTGGCCTTCCTGGTCTGGCTGCCCTCTGTATGGTCGTCCAAGGATCGATCGGCGCGGCCGGCATAAGATTGTCCAACAGGGCCGAGGGGTCGAGACATAGCTCCCACCCTCCCCCAAAAAAGCTAAGCCATTTAACCCTCTTCTTTGTCTGTGTGAGCCAAATTTCTAGACATAGAGCGGTCACCAAGAGGTCTGCACTGCCAAGGAGGCTCTGCTGGCTCTCCATCTGAACTTGACGACTTGTGAGCACCAGAGGTGAGAGCAGTACCAAAAAAGCCTAGACCAGCTTTCAGTATAGTGTGCGTCACTGCTCACGCCGTTTTTTCCTTTCTTTACTCTTGCCGTACTGTATATCTCGCCTCCCGCCACTTCTCACCCACCTTGATATGTAGGCAGATATGGAATCACAACGCCCAACTTCCAAGGTGATGCGAAAGAGCTGCCAGTTTTGCCGCGCTCGTAAGATTCGCTGCTCGGGAGAACGAGTCTGCGGCGCCTGCAGGATAAGGTCGATCGAATGTGTTTACGGCTTTGAGAGCTGCAGGGGACGTCCGCGTGCGGACAGGACAAAGTCAGATGGTCGAAGAAAATCCCCGTCCAGCGGAGCACGATCAAGAATCGCCAAAAATCAGCGCCCGGACGGATCCTCCACCGAAGACTCGAATGGGGCAGTCACGGTGCTTGGACATGAGATTGAAGGTCTTTTCAGACTGTCTTTTCTGACCATCTCAAGCCCGCCCAGCAACCCGACAACGACCTCACTCTTTGGCCTGGAGAACTCTCCATACTCTCGCCAGGTTGGCAAGGACGAGAGCACATCACAGGCAGCATCACTTCACCCGAGCCTCAGCCCGAGCCTTTCACATGGCATGAACGATCTTTCCTCCTCCTCAGCATCCTCTCCTCCAGATTCATCATTAAACGTCCGCTCACGGCCTCCAGTCGGCTATGGAGAACTCATCGCCCACGTGAGCTATGGCCTGCTCGAGCTCCTCTCCAACCTTTTCGGTTCTCTGGGCTGCAAGTCCCCTGGTGGGTCTGTGGCAGCTCACCTGGCAGAAGAGATCTCGCACGACTCGACATCGCAAATGTTCGATCCTTCGCCAGAGATCCGACCGCTGCCCGCATCAGATTTTGGCAATGACCACAGCGTCCGCCAGATGATAGAACTGTGGTTCATGCAGCATCCGCTGTCAATTCTCATGTCCAAGACGCTCGTGCTGAACCGTCTCCGGCAAGGCAAACTCGACGAGGCCCTGCTCGCCGTCGTACTCGCTGATGCCAACTTTGGCCTCGACAGGGCAAAGACCGAGCTGGCTCAGCGACTCTTCGAGACGGCCAACCACCTGCTCAGAAACACGGAGCGGGACAAGTGCACCCTCTCGACCATTCAGGCCCTGTGTCTGCTCGGCTGGCATAGGCTCTGCTACGGGAGCGTCAAGCGGGGCTACATGATTCTCTGCATCGCTCGGAGACGCATCGTTGAGCTGGTGGAGAAGAATCGACGAAAGACTCCGTCCATGTCAGAGTGCATCAGCGGCGTGCCGGTAGCAAAGGTGGAGCACGAGCTCATCCAGAGGATATACTGGTTTACCGCATCCGTCGAGCTGTGGTCCTCAATCCAGTTGGACATGCCACTATGTCACGGGGTTGCGCAGGCCAGTGAGCTCGGCTTCCCTCCGCTTGGGCCGCTGCTATCGCCAATATACTGCCTGGACAAGGCGTCGGGCAACGTGGCAAACCTGAAGAGACAGGATGACCTTGTGCGCTCATTTTGGCCACTCTGTCACGTCTCCTCAACCCTTGCGCGGGTATACACCATTTACACCAAAACAATGGAAGACAACGGCCAATCGTTTGCGGCAAAGCATGACGGCAGTACGCCTCTCACATTCATCCAGCTACGACGAATCATACGGAGTAAGGAGCATACGCCGGTGATTTGCAGCAGCGTCCGAAAGACTTTGCTCGAAACCATCAGCAAGCTCGAGATGCACCAGACTTCAGATGTCGTGCACAAGGCGACCATCGCGGCCTACAGACTGATCGCACTTCATCTGCTCTTCCCTTACACCTATCACGATGACCCCTTGAGGGCCATGACCCCCGAACTAGTCCAAGAGGCGCTCTCAGAGGTCGTCGCCTTCCGCCGGCTACTTGACGAGAGCAACGGCTTTCAGATCGGTGGCTGCGACCTGGATCCGAAGGAATCATCCGATCTCCTCCACGTCGAAATATTCTGGATGGGGATCGACGCTTGCAGCAAGGCGCTGGAGCGTATCCTTGACGCGGGCGCTTACGGGTCATACGACATGCAGGAAACTATAGCGGCACACTGGGGTCAGCTCGGCTGCCTGACCACCAGCCTGCACAAGGTGTGCAAGCAGCCGAAGTACCAGCTCATTGGCGGCGCCGACCAGACTAAAAAGAGGCTGAAAAAGCTCAAGCGGAGAGTTCGTGGGGATGACGACTCTGCCCACCCGGTGACCCAGGGCGATTGGAACTCGACAACAGCAGCAGACGGAACGCAACATGAGGCGGC
This sequence comes from Erythroxylum anguifugum, assembly GCA_027478595.1. NCBI lineage: Eukaryota > Viridiplantae > Streptophyta > Magnoliopsida > Malpighiales > Erythroxylaceae > Erythroxylum > Erythroxylum anguifugum. Next base: position 284,442 of record JANIPN010111403.1, read on the forward strand.
ATGGATGCAGGACATTCCTGCCCTCACCATGCCCGAGGGATTGCCGAATGCAATGGCACCACACCTGGACACGTATCCAGGGCACTCTGGTCCCTACACCGACACATTCGACACCTGGAACTTGGACTCTGCCGATATTGATGCACTGATGCGACACTCTTTTATCGATTCATTGTGAGGAGTACGGGGTTTTAGTTCTGATCTGCATTCGTGTACATATATTATTTCATTCCATGGGTTTCAGCGTATTTGTTGGTGTGTCAGAACCAACAGCATCTGTCAAGTCCATCTCGGCAAGATTGCGACACGCAACGTCGGACATGAGGATTTTGCAGCTCGCGTATAACATATCAAACGATCGTAATGATATTCATCAAATCAAAGTGCAATCGTCAACCGCTAGCCGTTTGGATTTCTTAACACAGTTAAATGGGACGACCAGCGTATGAACGGCTGCTCACTTTTGAGGACTACGCGGTGAATTTTTGTGGATTGGCCTCAGTTTTGGTGATCGGACATTTTCAGCCGCAAGTCGCCTTGAGGTCAAATAATTGAAAATGATTACTCAACGCTTTCAGCAAATCTGGCCAGGACGCAGAGCCTCCACAGGGATCAGGCCTATGCGTCGAATCACGTACAAGTGCTCAGCTGACAGCAGAAACTGGCATCTGGCGCTGACCTGGACAGATCATAGGATAGATTATCAGAAATTGAGAGGATGCAACCTGCAGGTTTTTCCGGTCTAAACACGACCTGACTCGAAGTGCAGCGATCTGCCGCTTCCGCCGCATCCACCGCATCCAGCCGATTCTCCCAACCCATCGGCAGGCTGAAGCTTGTTAACACGATTATTCTGATCTCACGTCCAAGGCCTTCTTCGTCGCCAAACGCAGAGAGTTAGGCTTAGAACCGTGGCTCACTCAATCAGTCGCGTCTCTTGCGGGTGATGCTCGATGCGCAGACCAGTCTCCAAAGCGCGCGATGCAGCAAGATCCGACTATCTGCAAATGATCGAGGATCTATGATTGAAATTCTCTAGCGCCATCACACGTCATCTCCACTCCAAAATCAAGGCGCCGAAAATCAATGCACCAAACATCAATGCATCAGAGATCAATCCACCAAAAATCAAGGCAACCCGCTAATGATTTTGCTCGCCATGGTTGAGTTACAAAGTCAGGCAGTGGTTCCATTCCTCAACATCGGACGATCATACAGTTTTCTTCGTTGTATCTGGTGCAAAGCTACTGGTGGTGGAATAATCACAAGCCAGCTCATAATAGATGGACATTTGACAAGGCTGGTGGCCCGTTTCATCATTGAGCCAGCGACGAAAAAAGAGCTCAGGGCGATTCATACGCCTCCATTTTGACCGCCTGGTCGTGCCATTCCACTCGCAGACCCTAACACACGGTCTCATCTCTGGGACCGTCCCTCGAGGCATCTTTGGAACAACTGAGTCACAATCTTAGGGCGTGCCAATTGACTCCCACGACTTTGCTAGTCTCCTGCATGTGTCGGGCGAGGCCTGGAGGCGCGGTCACAGTGACAATCCCCATCTCTCCTCACCCTTGATTGGGAACAAGTGCGGACCGTTCTCTCGACATCTGGAGCGACTCGTGGCATGCAGGTCCCTCAGTGCGCCTCCTGACCTGATCTTGACCAATCATTGAGCAACCGTCTTTACCGCAATTTCAGAATAGTGGACGCCATCAGGATGGCATACTCGCCAGCGAGCATAATCACCATTGGCGGGGTGCTACCTATTTTGGCCATCACCGCTGTCGTGCTGCGGCTCTATGTGCGGCTCAGCTTCAAGCCGACATATGTTGGAATCGACGATTGGCTGGCCATTGGTGCGGTTATATTTGCTGTCGGTGACGCGGCAAATCTGATCCTTAGTATGAGTCAAATTATCCCCTTGGACAGAATACTCCCAGCTTGCTGACGGCCGCTATCAGGTGCAACGATCGGTGACCAAGGTCGGATATACGATGAGATACCCGAAGATAGGTACATCATCGAGGGCAAGGTCAGTTGTCACGATAGGCCTTGTTCTGAGCATTGAGGAGATACTGACTCACAAGTTCAACAGTCGGATTATGCACAGCTGATCCTCGAGAAGCCTCTCTTTGGCATGATGAAGCTGTCGGCGCTTTTCTTCTACCGCCGCATCTTTTCGGTCTCGAGAAGGTTTCGGCTCTGGAGCGGCGTTCTCATCGTTTTCCTCGTGCTCTGGACCATTGCTTTCCTATTGGGTGATGCATTCACTTGCGGAACACATGCTTACTATCACTGGACTCCTGGCATCATAGCCGCGCCACCTATTTGCGTCAACAGCGATGTGTTAAACTTGCTGTACTCGATCACCGACGTTATTGGAGACATACTTGTTATTGCCACGTAAGAAACTTCTAGATCGTTGCTCTCTTCACGTTGACCTATCTTTTTGTTCGACAGCATCTGACTGGCCTTTGCCTTAGGCCTTTCCCACTGATACGCAAGCTGCACATACGAACACGCGAGAAGGTTGCATTGAGAGTCATCTTTCTCCTCGGAGCCCTGTCAACTGCAGCCGCAATAGTACGGCTTGGCTTCATCTCGGAAGCCTTTACAAAGAACTACGGTGGGGGCGGCAACGTGCACGGCGCTGGCACACCGCCAACCGTCTGGTCCACTGTCGAGGCTCAGGTTGGCGTTCTGGCTGTCTGCCTGCCGCCTCTAGGTCCGTTGATTCGGAGTGCCCATGTGCCGAGGAAGCTTTTGGCCATGTCCCTGAAAGTCAGCGGTGGAGGTGATGCCCATGGCAATGACTCAGCTGGCATGCAAGGCACCGTTGGTAATGCGAGAGCAGACAATAACGCCGAGACAGCGGACAACAACATACCATCTTCAGAAAGCGATAGATTGGAGGCACGGGCTGCCTCAGGCACTCGTACTCACTTTGCTGAATGACTATGATCATGAATACATGTGGCCTGTTTCGATCGGATCGGCAGAAAGATGTGATCGTGAGCAAGATGCCACTCTTAACACAGAGAACTGATGAGTAACGAGCCTTAATGAGTGACGATGTTTGTGTATGAGACGATAAGACTATGCTCAAGCTTATTGTCGTGACACAATTCAGAAAGAAAGAACACCTCAATCACGACATGAGCAAGAGGGTGGGGAGAACCAAGGAGTTTCACAGTCTCGCAGTTCAACGATTTTTAGACCATGTTCCGTTGGCGAAATTTCAATGTCAAGAGCCCCGGTCTGTATTAAAAACGAAAGAATCTTAAACACTTTACCTATGTTGATCTTACTCATGATGTTGACAAAAACCGTGTTCTCCGTGGGGAAAAAAGAGAGAAGAAAAAAAAAAAAACTAATGGAAACATTCATTTGAAAGTTTCTAGTCTCAGTCGTACCCGACCTGACGTGGAGACGAGTGACATTGAGACCCTGCGCGACGCAGGTCCGCTTTATAATGGACGACTTAACCGTACCAAGGAAACAGCTTCATGAACTCCGTATCAGCCTCGTCAGGTTCCGAGTATGCGGCCACCAATACGGTGGTACAGTCAGCTGTTAACGTCACTCGCACCTTCCTCAACATCATCACCGCGACTGCTGCCTGTATATTAAATCACGGCTCAGTATGTTTCGGGTTCCGGTCTCAATCTCACTCAATATGAAAGGGCGGCACATGCCTTTCTACTCATGCTGCGCACGTTGGTTTCAGCTGATCGATCAACTCATTGTCCATCACACTTCAACGCGCGGACACGATCATCAAATTCGAGATTGTCCGACTTTCTAGCGCTCAACAAGCTCGCAAGTCTTGACCTGCGAACATGGGTGGTATTCTGGAGTAAGTGCACTGGCGTTTGAAAGCCACACTTTCACCTTCATTGACGTTCTCTGACTCGAATATTCGCACAGGCAGGTCATTGAAGCGCCACAGCGCTCCGCTCCAGTGCCAGACGGAAGTGGCCGATACGCCATCTACCAAGAGGCGGTTCACTCTCTCAGCGAACACGCGACACAGGCAAGGACAGTCCTTCTCAACACGCAGACCGGCCACACCTCCAGTCTATCCTCCGATGGCACAGAAAGCAACTTCAAATGGGTCGAACCAGGCCAGCAAATTGTGTGGCAAAGATCCAATGAGGGCAAATCTGAGATCTGGATGAGTGACGTGGCCGACATCACAAACAGGTAACTTCTACATAGCCATCAAAGAAGCTTGATCACTGGTTCTCTAATTCTTCTCATTGCCATCAGATACTACGTTGGCTCTGTCGCTGCGGATGCAGCTTTGTTCCAGGTTGTCGAGTTATCAGATGGCGACCTCGGAACACTGCTCTACTCGAGCAAAATCACGGATCAGAGCACAGCGTGGCCACATTCTACTGGCCGCGTGTTTACAAGCCTGCCATGTCTGACCTTTGACCAAGGCGTCGGACGCCCTCAATACACGCTTTACTTCTTGAGAATTTCTAAATCTTCACCGGATGGACAATCCGCATCTCGGTATACTTTCGAGGGGGACTTGGTTGATGTGCTCCAAGGGACGAATCTCGACTTCTTCCCTTACTCTGGCTCGATGCCAAACATTAGCACGCCTAACTGCGCCATCTCTTCGTCGGGAATAGCATTCGTGGCGAATGAGAAGCCGTGGGAGGATCTGGGAAACCTCTCGTGCGAAACGTACTTCGTGCCTCTCCCCTCTGTCGATGCCGCCTTTGCTGCTCCAGTTCAACTCCGCACCGGCGACTGCAATGGGTGGTCTGCACTGCCAGTATTCTCCCGCGACAGCCGCCAACTCGCCTTTGTCAGGGATGATGACAAGTCGGCGATTCTAATATCTCGATCCATCATTGTTGTGCAGGATGTTCAGAATCAGTCGACTCCCAGGGTGCTTCGACTGAAAGACAAGGATGGAAAAGCGTCGCACCTCTATCCAGAGTCCGTACAATGGGGCCCGGACGGAAAATTGGCGTATTTCATGGCCTGTGATGTGGGACGGTCAAGGATGTTTTCCATCGACCCCAAGGTCGATGGTCCAGCCGCTGTTCGTGTCGCTCCGGTGGCGGGCAGGAATGGCTCCGCATTGTCTGCGTTGGTCAGAGGTGATGGTTCAGGGCCCGGATGCTGTCTTCTGATGGAGACTTCGCTGACGTCTCCGAATCGTCTCTTCACACTCGATCTTGCAAACAAGATACAGAAAGAAATACCTGATCAAGACATCCCGAATTTTGGCCTGAAATCGGATCAAGTGAGCGAGATCTGGTACGAAAGCGACGGCCGCAAGATCCATACTTTCATCATGAGACCTTCCAACTTTGATGCGTCCAAGAAGTATCCAGTAGCGTTGGTTATACACGGCGGTCCGATTGCAGCCTGGCTCGACGCGTTCCATCTATATTGGACGCTACCAGTCTTTGCCGAGCAAGGCTACGTACTGGTCATGCCAAACTTCACTGGTAAGTGTTACTCGTGATTTTCAGCAAAAGCATCACTCGCTGACACTTTCACACTGCAGGCTCCATAGGATACAGCCGTGAATTCCGTGAAGCAGCGTACGGCGATTTTGGTGACAAGCCCTATCGCGACTTAGAAGCATGCATGGACTATGTTGCTGCAGAGCTGCCTTACGTAGACATTGACCGAGCCGTCTCTCTCGGCGGAAGCTACGGAGGCTATATGAACCTCTGGATTGCAGGCCAGCCACTTGCCAAACGCTTCAAAGCCTTGCTGCTCCACGCCGCGGGTGGCCTCGGGAACTCCAGTTTCTATGCCTCGGACATACCTGGCCTGTACACTCGGATCATGACATGCATAGGAGAGGAGTACAACCCGGCCAACATTGAGCGCACAGTCGGCCGCTGGGACCCGATTCCCTATGCTGAGAACTGGACGACGCCAATGTTATTCACCCATGGTGAAAAGGATAACCGCTGTCCCACATCAAACTCCCTTGCAGCATTTGCGCACTGCCAAATCAAGGGCGTGGAGAGCAAGCTGGTCGTGTTTCCCGACGAGTCCCATTTCATCCTCAAGTCGGAGAACTCGTACCATTGGCACAGAGAGTTCTTTGAGTGGATGGACAGATTCACGAAATGAGAAACATTATTATAGATAGTTATGCCGATGAGAAAGCTTCACAACAGTGATACCAGACAAGCCGTCCGGTCGTGTTGGAACAGGCAAAGCTCACATATATTCTAATGACATGCCAAGTCTTGTTCTCAATTGAATGCGTCCACACAAGCTGAATACATGACCTTACAATGCAATAAGGTGCACCCTTCAGGTATCGAAATTTGTGATTACACCAATATCTGAAGGGAGAGATTCACAATCTATGTTTCGGCACGAAGGATATTGGCGTCGACTCATGTTGAACTCAGGATGTAAGATCCCATAGCTATTGAAAGCTTGATTCGAGCTAAGACCACGGATTGCTCTGATTGTGACGCAGCGATAAGATTCGAGGGTTAATCCACGAGTCATGAGGTTCGCCCAGCTTGCCCATCGCCAGTGGGCTATCCGCCTGGCTGGAGTCCAATGGCTGCGCTAGGCCCACCTCGGTGATTTGAGAAAGGTAATGAGTATACTTTTGAGACTTTTGAGGTCCGATCTATTGTTACGAAAATGGAAGAATTGCAGCAGCAATGTCTGTCAAGGTCTCACTGGACAAGACATGTCCTTTCAGCTCTCGTGCCGTTCTGCACATCTCGCTTGGGCATTGTCATCTGGCGATGCTCTACCCACCAGATCGCTGCCCTATCTGAAGGATTGATTGTGTGCAGACCCTACAACCACTGCCCATGCGCATCTGCGGGGATACAGGCTTGGCTTTAGCTATCCTAAGATTTCGTGCATGGCGAGTAGTACAGTGTGGATGATCGACCAATGAATCGAGTGAAAATCAAAGGCAGCACACCCCTTCTTCCCCGGAGCTACGGGCAGCGATATGTTTTGGCATTCGGTTATAGTTTGCAAATTGTCATTGCTCCTTGAATTGTACATGCCTCAGCCAGAGATCGAGCAGACGACACAAAGTCAAGACATGCTCCGATGCTCGGACTGGTCTTCAGATCAAGAAGGTGAGTAACAGACTCGTTCCACCAGCCTGGGCGCCGGAGAGGCCCAGGAAGCGGTAGCCAGTGGGAATAGCGGCACATCAGCAGCCTGCGGTTCGTCTTTAGCCAGCGTCTGGTCCTAGTGGCCAGCCAAGGCCTGGCTTTCCCCCTTGACTAAGGCTCAGTGGCACCCTTCGCCGGAAGTCAATAGCGGCGACGCTATCGTCTGGAACACTGGACTTTCCGCGCTAAACCACATGGCGTCCTGTATGCGGGGAAAGGCTGCGGCTGGCCATGCCTTTTTTTTCCTTTTGGGTTCTCTGATCTCAATTGCCGTCGTCATTTCCCTCACCACGGCCGTACAGATTACGCAGCCCACCCGAACGAGATCTTTGAGAGGTAAATTGTGGATCAAGGATCAGCAGGACGACTCGACGTGAACAGTTTGGAAAGTTCATAAGAGAGATCGCGCTCGCCTCGCATCTTCTTGGAGCACTGACCGCTCTTCTTCCGCCGTGATCTTTCGGAGGATTTGCTTCGAGAGTTGACTTGACTGTCAACGTGAGACTCAACGTGATAAGCAGAACGTCTCCGTCGACCGGTTCGCTAGCATCGTGGTCCACATGGCTGCGATCGGCGCCACATTTGAGCGGTACCACCACCGCGACAAGTCTCCCGGCTCCTCCGACTACGAGAAAAATGCCGTCATCGAGGCGGTAGACGACGACGGGCTACCTCCGGACCCAGACGCCGGCCTCAGCGATGAAGAGCGCAAAGCAAACGAGCGCAAGCTGATGCGAAAGCTTGACCTCCGACTCATTCCATGGCTGTCACTGCTGTATCTTATCTCCTTCCTTGATCGGACGAACATTGGCAATGCGAAGCTCGACGGCCTGTTTGAGGGAACACACACCAATCCCAACGGGCAGTACAATGCAGCACTGTCCATCTTCTTTGTGTCATACGCGGTCTTCGAGCCGGCCACCAACGTGCTGCTCAAGCGCTTCCGACCTTCCATCTTCCTCCCGGCGACCATGATCGCATGGGGCATTGTCATGACGTGCATGGGTCTGGTTTCGAGCTGGAGCGGGCTGATGGCCTGCCGCTGGTTCCTCGGTCTCGCCGAAGCCGGTCTCTTCCCCGGCATCAACTACTACCTCTCGTGCTGGTACAAGCGCGAGGAGTTTGGACGTCGCGCCGCCATCTTCTTCTCCGCCGCAGCCATCTCCGGCTCATTTGGAGGTCTCCTAGCAGCAGCCATCAGCCAGATGCGAGGCGTTGGAGGCAAGGGCGGCTGGGCCTGGATTTTCATCATTGAGGGTCTCGCAACGATCGTCATCGCATTCGCCTCTTTCTGGATGGTGCACGACTTTCCGGACGAGGCCAAGTTCCTGTCTGCCGACGACAAGGCGCGCGTCCTGCGCCGTCTCGCGCTGGACAAGCAGGCATCCTCCAAGCACGAGGATCTGTCCAGCAAGCACGTGAAGAGCGCCTACACCGACTGGAAGACGTACCTTTTTGCGCTGATCTACATGGGTGCCGACATGCCTCTCTACGCCTTCTCCCTGTTCCTGCCCAGCATCATCAGCGAGCTCGGCTACACCAGCACCCGCGCACAGCTCCTGTCCGTCCCGCCCTACGCCGCCGCCTGTATACTCACTGTTGTAGTCGGGTTCCAGGCGGATAGGCTCAAGAAGCGCGGCTACTTCAACATGGGCACCTCCCTGCTGGCCATCATCGGCTTCAGCATGCTCCTCTCGAACAAGAGCCCGGCCATCAGCTACGCCGGCACCTTCCTCGGCGCGCTCGGTATCTACCCGTGCATCGCCAACACCATCTCGTGGGTCAGCAACAACGTCGAGGGCGTGTACAAGCGCGGAATCGTGCTCGGCACAGTCATTGGCTGGGGAAACCTGTGTGGTAAGTCCAGCACTGTTTTAACGTTTCCATCGCACGAGCTATGAACGAAGACTAATTTCTCACAGGTGTCATTTCGTCCAACATCTACCGCGCTCGCGACAAGCCGCACTACGTGCCCGGTCACAGCAGCGTCCTGTCTTTCCTGATCGTCTTCCTCTTCGGCTGCAGCACTCTGATGCACTTCCTGCTGCGCGCAGAGAACCGGAAGCGGATGCAGGGCAAGCGTGACAGCCGGGTCGAAGGAAAGACGGCCCAGGAGATTGATGACCTCGGCGATCTCAAGCCGGACTTTCTCTACACTCTGTAGAGTACTTGTCGTTATATGATAGATGCCTTTATGCAAATATATATGCTATACCAGATACAAAACCGGGTCTCATTTATTCTTGACGTGAGCTCATTGATGACGGCGCGCTCAATAACAGCAACTCCTCATCCACAATCACTGCCAAGGCTATCGCTTTCATATTATTACCGTGTATACCATCAGCTACTTGCAGACTGACTGTCAATTCCGAAACAAAACTTGGCAGGCAAAGATTGGTCTTCACAGAACTTTGGAGCGTCATTCCGTATGAAACAAATCATCTATCTACACGCACTCTGTATCTGACTCGAGCTCTCGGCCCTCCGATCATTCGAATCAACAAACGGATGAGATAGTCCCATGGTGGGGAATGGGGCATGTAGGTCACCAAGGTCATGCGTTGCCGGCCGGCCCCTCGCTGACCAGGGTTCTCAGCCTCTCTTCTCCAGAACTCAGACGAGCAGTTCAAGCTGCTCACTCGAGATTTGAGGCCGTGACATCGACAACTTCGATAATCTCCACGTTCATAACACCAATAGTCTCCTCGATAGATACAAGCATGTCCGAATCGGCACACCTAACATGTAGCAGAAACAACTGACGTCACTATTCGCGCTGGACCTCGCAATTCGAAAAACAACAGAGAGTGTAGAACGACCAGCCAGGGAAACCTGTCATCTGCTATCATTCTGAGCTCCTTAAACCGGCCTAGCGCTGAAGCTTTTCCAACCAACGGGCACCGTCTCTGTCTCCTCCGCGAATTCATCCCTCTCCGCCTTCTAATATCTACTCAACACGGACCCCAACATCATCATCAGCAGCCAACGACAACGGGTAGGTCTGGGAACGATACCAAGATGGCGGGGAAATATCCGGGCGGGCGAACAGATCGACGACTTGTCGTGCCGTCCGAAGGAGGCCGAGGGAAGGAGGGACCTTCATGGATGCGAGGTTTGGTTTCGCGTGCTTGACTGATGGGTTGGGTAGGCAGGGGTGGGTCAGCAAGTAAGCGTGGTCGCTGCTGGTCACTACTCATTGGGATTCGTAGGTAGGTAGGAAGGTAGGTCCTTGACGCGGCCTACTAGCTGGGCAGGCATGGGTTTCGTATCACCGCATGAGAGGAGGGTTTGGAGAGGAGGAAGTGGCCAGGATGTCGGTGCGATGGCCGAGTGGCAGAGACGGCCAAACTCATGCGATGGTGGGTTCTTCCTTTGTGCCAGCTCGAGTGTGTTCACGGCAACGCTATGTCAGCCGTTGAGTCCCGCTTGAGATGTCAAACAGGCGGGCAGAAATATGCGGACCCTGGCATCGTTTCAGACTCGATGCTTTTCTTTGAACTAAAGGCGTCTGGAGGCTAGCTACGCCAGAAACGATTGTGGCGATTGTGGCTGTCACGCTGCAACTACCGTACATTGATTTCTCCAACATACTGCATCTTCCTGACACGGACACATTGAGCCGTCTTCAATCATGTATTTCTCTCTAAACCTCCTCGTCCTTGCCGGTCTCCTAGCCAGGAGCAGGAGCGCTGGTCCAGTCCCTAGCCATCGAGATACCACACCCACCAACACCCAACCTATCACCAGCAACAAAAACCCCTCTCCCTTCCTCCCTCCCTCCCTCCCTCCAAGATCACCTCAACGCCAACCTCGACCACCTCGCCCACGGCCTGCAAAACCGACCGTTCACCAGCGCCGACCTCGTGCAGGCCTCCACCTCGCGAATCAACAAAGTGAGCCAGCGAATGTTTCGAAAACGCCGCCGGATCATGTCGTTGCTTGCCGGACTTTGGGGGGGGGGGGGGTTGGGCAAACTGAGGGGGAGAGGCGGATCGGGGTCCCCGAGGAACCTCACTCATCCTGACGGAGCCAGGGGAAGAGCGAAGGCCCCGTTCTCGCGGCCATCGACGCCGCTATCAACACGATCCGCTCCCTTAGCCCCACCGTGATCGACAACACGAACGAGACGCCCTTTTTCACCCTCGCACAGACCGTCAACGGCTCCGTCGCAACCGCGCTCCTCGGAAGCCGATTTTCCGAACCGACCTGGCCCGCGTCGTACCTCTCTCTCACACCTTCCCTCACCAACCAACCCCGCACAACATCATCACCTCCCTCGCCCTCCCTGCGCCGCTTCACCCACTCCTTCCCGCCTGAGGACTATCCCGACCGAGACACCGGCCTGTGGGATGCCTGCCTGCCTCTCGGCTTCAATAACACCGATCCCCCCGCCTTCTGGCCGCTGTACCAGCAGAACTTTGAGGTGGGAGGTCATTCCAGCATCCTCGGCGTGTTGAGTAATTTCAGTCTGGATGCCCTGATCCTGCCGAGTGGCTTTTCGTATATCCAGCCGGTGCTGGTGGAGAGCCCGGTGGTTACGGTCCCGATGGGGTGTTTCCCGAATGGGCCGAGGGTGGTCAAGGAGCAGTCGAGGGGCGTTTTGGTGGACCAGGCGCCGAATGTGCCGTTTGGGCTGAGCCTTTTGGGGCGAGAGGTGGATCGAGGATGTGTTGGTGGGGGTGTGCGTATGCTTATGAGTAGGGGACGAAGGTGAGAGGGAAGGTGAGGCCGTATATTGTGCCCAAGACCCAGTTGGGGGATGTGGTGAGGCCGTGAGTTGTGATGTTTGGTTGGTCGTGGTGGTGTTTGGTAGATCCAAGATGGACGTTTGGTAAACGCTGAGAAATATAATGGAAAAGGGGTGAGGAAGAAATGATATACAGATAGAATGAAATCAAATGGAAGAGACCAAATGTTAGAAGAGCTATACACTCGATACAGGTGGAGGAGTAGAAAGGTATGATACAGATCCATCTGTCCAGGGATGCATACATGTCAAGGAAAGGGAATTCAGTGAAATTCATAGAGTTTATATCATGAGGAAGAAGGAGAAACAGCCTCACTCGGACTGTCAAATGGCTTTCGGAACCGACCCTGCATCCAGCAGCGGTACATCTTCAGCTTACTGCTCCGGTTGACCAGCAGTCGTCTGTCTGCTGCGAGGGCGAGTATGTCGAACGCAGGTGCTGATTCGGCGTCCTTGACAATCTGCTTTGCCGTGGTCACTTTGTTCGTTTCCTCCTTGTCATTGATCGTCGAAGTAGTACCGATACTACCTCCTTCTGTGGTCTGTCCATTGCTCTCCTCAACATCATTCCCACTACCACCGACCTCAAAAGCCGGCAAAACCTCCGCCAGCCTCCCGCCCCAAATCGCCCTCAGTTCCTCCAACTCGAAGAAATAAACCCTCGTCCCATCTCCGCGGATATAGAAATTCTCCTCCAGCAGCCTGCCCTTCTTGAACCTAACCTGCGCCAGGTCTCCACGTCCATAGTCACGGAAACAGACCTCGCCGCCCGGCCGCAGCGCCGTGTACACGTTGCGAACAGCCTGGGCCCACTGGCGCGGGCTGAGCGCGGAGAATGCAAAGACCAGCATGACCACGTCGACGGAGCCGGGTGCGACCCCATCGGGGAGAGAGTGTGTGATTGAGGCCATGTCCCAAACGGAGGCCCGAATGTGCGTGGTGTTGTAGGCTGGGTTGGACTTGATCAGCTCGACGGCGCGTTTCGAGAAATCGGTGGCGTGGATGAGGAGGTGGGGATTGCGGTTCTGCGCGAGCACGGGGAATGCGGTGTTGCCGGCCCCGGCGCCGATTTCGAGGATCGTGTTGAATGGGGTGGAAGGGGTGGAGGGCGGAGGGAGCCAGTCGCCGCCGGATCGGGCGGGACCGCTTGGTGTAGTTGCGTCGTTTGTTGCTTGTGTAGTGGCGTCGTCGACTGTGTCCTGACATTCACCGTTCGCGTCCTTCTCTGCTCCTACATTCTCATCTTCTCCCGCTACTTCTCCACCACCACCCACCGCCCCCTCCTTCCCTCCCACCTTTCCCTCACCGTTCTCTTCACCGTCCAGCCCAGCACAACACCGCGAAAGCACGGGAAACTCCTGCTGCAACCACTTCCTGTCCTTGAAGAACCTCTCCTGGTTATTCCCATAAAACTTGTCCCACCACTTCTCCGGCTCCTGATTGAACCTGTGACGGTCAAACTCGCTCAGCCGGTGCTCGCGCTGGAACTCAAACTGGCGCTGCGCGTACGCCACGAACAGCTCGTCCCGCGACGGGTCCACGTGGTCCCACGCGTTCCACTCGAACACATCGTCCCCCGCTTCCAGGTACCGGCTGCCGAACTGGAACGGGTCCGAGCGCTTGAGGTTGTTGGACCGGTCGTGGCTCCGGTGTGCGGGCAGGGGAGGGACTGAGGCGGAGGGTGTGGCATGGTAGGCTATATTTTCGATTTCGGTGAGGGTGGTGGGTGGAGGAGGTGGTGAGGTTTGTGTGGAGGGAGGTGAGGAGGTGGAGGGTGCGGCGGGTCTTCGCGGTGGCTCGAGATCTTGGAGGGATGTGAGTAGTGTCTTTTGGGAGGAGGAGGGTGAGTTTGGCGAGGTGAGGGAGACTGAGGAGAGTTGCTCCTCGATCAGTGCTTCCTCTGGCATCTTTTCAGAGTGAGGAAGCTTTCTGAGAAAAGGCAATAGTTGAGCAGAATTGTTTTTGGTCCAAGTGAATCACGGAGGGGCAAAGTGTTTTCGAGGAATGAAATATTTCGGGGCTGGCTCCGTTGATATTCAGGACCCGCCTTTGAAGTATACCAAGGTACGTAGCTACGTAGCTACGTACCGTGTGAGGGTCGAGAGATATCGTCCTAGAGCGAGTCTCAGAGCCGTCTCCAGGTGTATATACAGAGACACTCGTCGCAATGGAAAAGTGAGTGATTGGCTGCGATAAGCTAGTAAAATTCAGTTGACATTCGAACATCTTCTGTAGAAAATTTGCTGCTACATCGTCTACACCTCTTGCAATCTATGTAAGTTTCTCATATAGTACACCGTCCGCATGCACATGATACACACTCTGCATGCTATGATACACCTCGCTCCACCTCAGCCCATTCATTCAGCCGATCCTCTCCGCCTCCTCCAGCAGCTTCGCAACCTCAAAGTTCGCATCTCCACTGCTAAACTGCTGAAGCAGCTTGCCCCTGTGCGCCGCCCTCTCCTCGCTCTCCTTCTCAAACGCGCCGTAGAATTTCTGCAGGCACATGACCAGCCACTTGCCCTCCTCCACACTCACACCCCTGTCCGGCATCACCGTGCCCTCCAGCAGGACCAAGCCCTTGTCCTGCGAAAAGTCTGTGTGATGTGTAATAGTCGTGTGTGGCGCCGCATACTCGCCCCTGCTCTTGAACTCGGCCAGATGCGTGAACAGCACGGTCGCCGTCGTAGGTGATGGGAACGTCCATTGCAAAAAATGAATGTCCGCTCCACCCGTCCCGTCTCCAATCTCGCCCGTCTTTGGGTTTTCGCCGTCCTTGGCTGCCGTTCGCGGGATGGGCAGGATGAACTGCGGGTGCTTTCGCGCAGTCAGTGCGATTTTGGCGAACAGCGTCGCGGGTATCGAGGCGCAAAGTGAGCGCGGGTTGCTCGCGTGCCGGAGTCGCCACAGCGCCTCGACTTCTGTGGGAGGGAGGGACGAGACCTTGTCCACGTCGAGAAAAGACGAAAGGTTCTTGACTGCCGATTTTTGCTTGAACGGGTTCGATGCAGCTTGAGATGACGTCTGCTGTTGAGAGCTGGTGGCTGCACCCTGGCTGCCACCTGTTGCTGCTGGAGCCGGAGGTGGTGGCGGTGGTGGCGGCCATGGCGATGTCGATGCCTGCTGTGAGTCTGACTCGGCTTGCTGCTGGTTCTTGACCGATTCTCCTCTTGATTTGGTGATCAGGTCGTCCACGTTGCGGGCGCCGGCCTCCTGCGCCTTCTGCTCGAGCTTGTCCTTGTACTTGTCGACGTACTTGTTCTGCCGAGGCGCGTGCAGAGCAAAAAAGCGGACATCGTGCACCTGAGCGTTCCGCCGCTGCGCCGGCCGCAGACACGACTGCAGGGTTTGAGAGGCTCGTCGAAGGACAAAGGTCCGTGGTGAAGCCATTGCTGCTTGTTGGGTTCTGGTTCTCAGTCAGGGTCCTCGATGATAGTGACGGCAAAGGAGCGAAAGAGTCCCAAAGCCGACATCCCGGCACCCAACTCCGAAAGGGTACGTAATCTGTCAGACTTTTTGAGAATAACAACACGCGCTACCTAGACCCCACCCCAAAGTCAAGTATAGCTTTTGTCATTTCAATTTTTGGCATCATCATCAGGCAGGATTGTACAGATAGCCAGGTTGAAAAACTTGATTTGGCCAGCTGCATGCTTGAAGACTCATTCGACCTGCATTCCAAGTCCTCTCTCACGCAATTAAGGAGTGAATGCGGTGACATCACAAGGCGTCGCTGATCCCAAAAGTGGAGGCTCAAGGACACCAACCACTATCTGAACAAGCAGGGAGCAAGTGCCACGACCATACAGTCAGTAGGCTCTCATTGCTCTGCGCTTGACCAGTACGGCAGGTGTCTATCGTCGAGGATGTTTACGTGAGCCATCACGCCTTGTCCACATGCAGCACGATATTCGCCCAATGCTAGCTGCAGTAGTTTGGTTTCAGCTGGACCCGTGCAAGGAAGATCTTTCGCTTTTGGTCGCACCTACTACACCTTGGTCTTCAGAACGTAGGAGCTCTGTCTAATTCTTGAGTTGTGTGATGGATGTCTTGTGTACGCTGAGATCGTCAGCGGGGTTGGAGGCTGAGCATTTTCCTTATTACAGCTGCTCTGTCCAGTTCTTAATTGTTGTCTGCGCAGCTCTTCTTATAGGCATGTAAACCACAACGGTGCTCTACGAGTAACGACTTATTCTCGATTGACTGCCTGTTGTAATGACAGCCAGCAATTGTCAAACCAGCGGCACTGAACAGCAGTTGAAGCTGGCCTGGGCAAGCTAAGTCATAACAGTTAACACATTGCCCAAGCTTTGCGCGTGATTGTCCTGTGAGGACTCTATCTACTCACCGGGACACTAACGCTTCGCTCATTGCTTTCGAGGATAATTTACTCGGTCTCTCATTTCTTTATAAGCGGGAGAAGAGAACATGTTTTTCCTATCCAATCTTCACACAGCCGCAATTCTCGACAGTGCCACTATTGGCGTCAACATCGCTTTTGGTGTCTTAACAATCTTGTCGGTGTTGCTTCGATTTATTGCT
This sequence comes from Erythroxylum anguifugum, assembly GCA_027478595.1. Classification (NCBI taxonomy): domain Eukaryota; kingdom Viridiplantae; phylum Streptophyta; class Magnoliopsida; order Malpighiales; family Erythroxylaceae; genus Erythroxylum; species Erythroxylum anguifugum. The sequence goes on from JANIPN010111403.1 coordinate 300,873, forward strand.
AGGAGACGAAAATCGCTAGCAGTTCGATCAGATGACTGGCTGAGTGTGGCTGCCTTCGTGAGCATCATAGACATCACAATATTGAGGACTCACGACGATGCTGACATGTTGCGACAACAGGTTTTTACTCTCTCGCTTATCGTAATCAACTGCCTATGTGCCAAATATTATGGGCAGCTCGATACTTTCGGAGCTTCTCCATATGACGCGAAGTGGCTCAAGGTAAATCCAGCCTGTCATTTGGTGTCCAACTTTCGTGTACTGATGACGCTCTCAGCTGAAATTTGCTGGTCAATTTCTCTTCATCCTGGCCGTCGGATGTGCCAAATTATCAATCTTGTGCTTGTACGCTCGCATTTTCACCGTGGCAAAGAGCCCAATGGCGGTGAGACTTCTCTGCATTCTCACCTGTGCCTGGGTCGTTGCCTTTTTAATCGCCACCCTGCTGCAAAACCGACCTGGACCAATCCGGTGCAATTGGGATTTGGACGAATACTGTGCATACCACAGCCAGGGCTTTACTTACTTCGTTATATACATTGTGTCCGCAGCTACTGACATAGCCCTGGATCTCGCCATCCTTTGTATCCCGATCTGCCTACTCCGAAAACTACAATTAAACAGAAGCAAAAAGCTCTTTGTTGGCGCCATTTTCGGCTTCGGTTTCATGTAAGCCAAGTTCGCTTCTTCGCATATACGCAAGGAGTGCCTGACTGACAGCATCTTATAGTGTCCTTATCGCTTCCATGTCACGACTTTCATACACTGTACTGCTTACGGGAGTCGATGATTATTTTCCACATAATGCATTGGGGGACGAGCGTAAGCGAGAATACAGCGGAATTTATGTGGAAGCGCACTGAATTGACACTTACTGGCTTTAGTCGACTCGGTGCAAGGCGGTACATTCTTGCTCTGGCCGGGACTTGAGGCATGCCTCTCTACCATCTGCGCCAGTGTTCCATGCTATGGACCTTTGTGGCAGCGAAGGCATTCGCCAGCGAACGGCTCCCGAAGCACAAGTTCGAATCGATGGCCCATGATGCCTCGTTGGGGCGCCTTCAAGCGCATGCACAGCGACGATTCCAACGCCGTCTCGGATACGGTACGCGACGGCTCAAACTTTGGACCGATCAACGTGCGTCGAGACTTTTCTGTCCGCTGGCACGACTCGACTGCTGTACCGAACTCCACAGATGTGCCTGCGACTCCTTTCGCTGAGAAGCGTGATGGAAAGGAACAGCGCCGCGATCTGGAAATGAACGTGTTTGATCACAACTTGAGTGGTCATCGATGATATACGGACAGCCGATGTTGCTCACATGAATCGAGTCACCTATCACAGATGGCTTGGGAGATATTTGGAGAAAATTGGTCTATGAGATTGATTTGCGTCTATGTGGAGGTACACGCGAATGTGCAGTTCATCTCAACATTCTTTGGCTAGGACTTGGAATGGCACAAAGAAGGAAGGAGGAGTAGGACGAATTCTGCGTTTCCTTATCGCAAACAAATTGATCCTTTGTTAATTTCTTGAAAGTTGCGCGCAATCTTCGGCGTGCACTGATGAATCAATTGCTTCAAACTATTCGAGCATCAATCAAATCTGACTTTGCCACACATAGCTTATAGCAATGACACGAGTAATGACAATTTTCTATTTTCCTCACATTTTCATGACAGACATGAGTGACTCAGACAAACTGGACGCCGCAGTAAGACGACTCAGAACTGTGAACAAGCAAGCGTACAAAATTGGCATTCATTTACTTCATAGCATTTCAGTCGACCCAGATCAGACCAAGTCCCTCACATGCCTCTCATCCGCCGGACTATCATCCAGACTCCTGTTCCCACTGCTCGCATGACTCTGCGACCTGGAATGACCAAAGCCATATCCACCCGCACGAAGCGGCCGCTCACCACCATCAGCAAGCCCATCATCACCAGCACCACCAGCACCACCAGCACCACCAGCACCACCAGCACCACCAGCACCACCAGCACCACCCACGACCCGACCACCACTTGCAGCCACCACGCCCGTATCAATCCTCGCCACACTCGCGCCCGCCGGCGCCGAACAACCCCCAACCACCTCCTCCGTAACCGCATACCCCACGGTCCTGACAATCCCGGGCCTCAACGGCCACTGCGCACCCCTATCCCCCCTCTCACCCATCTCCGCCCCCCTGTCCCCACTCTCCTCCACCTCCCTAACCTCACTCATCCTCTCCCCCCTACCCAGACCCATCTCCTCATCGCCCGAACCCAGGATGGTGCCACGCTCCGTCTCTCGCAGTATGCTGGTGAGTCTGTCAAAAAGCGGGTGGGTGGGCCGTTTCTTCGTTTTCCGTCCGCCAGCAGCGTTTTTGGCGGCTGCGGCTTGGAACTCGAGCTCGCGCTCGCGGGCGGCGGCTGCGGCGGCCAGGATCTGGCTCTCGTCTCGGCTGTAGTCCCGGGATGTGAAGAGGGATCGCAACCCGTGGGAGCGGAAGCGCTGGTAGAGGTGCCACCAGCTGGGCACGCAGATGCTGATGACGCCGAGGCCGGGCTCGAGGAGAGCCCATTTGAATATGCTTGTTATGTTGGCCGCTGCAGGGGAAGAGTTAGTTGATGAGTTTGTTTGGTGGGCGGGGAGGGGTGGAGTGGGAGGGTTGGAGTGGAGTGGACGGGAGTGAAGTGGTGAGGGAGATGGAGATGGCAATTGGAGGAATGAGAGGTCAATTGAAAGGGTGAAAGGTGAATGGATGAATGAATGTCAGAGAAGGTGACTTACAGCGTGTTCCTGAGGTCTTGATATTGACAGTGACGATCAATCTGCCGAGGGAGAGGACGAGTGTACTGTAAATCAAAAAGTCAGAACAGAGACACTCCACCATGGGTTCGACTATCAGCAGGATTCAACTCACGCGTATCCCAGCAAAAAGGCACCAATAACCAGCGCCTTCTTCTTATTCCGCATATTCAGCGCCCAGAGCGTCGGCACCGGAAGCAGCAGAATATAGACGTCCGTAAACGTGTCCACCACCGCCGTGCTCAGGTACAGGGCGAGGCCAATGTGGCAGCAGCTGATGGTCAGCGCGTTGTAGCTGTCGCCCATCGGCACCAGGTTGACGGCCACGCCAATGATGAAGAAGATGAACCAGGCAATGACCAGGCCATGGCCGACGCGCAGCGCGTTCCGGAAACCGGGGCCGTGCCCGCCGCGGAAGATGCGGGTGTAGAAGCACAGCGCGGACGTCTTGACCAGCCCGATCGAGCCGCCGAACAGGAAGAAGGAGACGGCCACGAGCTTGTACACGAGCGCGGCGTGCGCTTCGGACATGTGGTTCGCGTTCGGGCTCAGCCCGAAGATGGTGGTGGCGATGGTGCAGCTGTAGAGGGCGTAGGAGAAGATCTAGGGCGTGGGTTAGTTGGATGAATGAGTAGGCCAGGATCAGGTTGTTGATGATGAGGTCGTGGTGGAGGCGTCGCCAACCAGCATGTACTCACCAGAGCTGCAAGGCAGGTCCAGTCGTCCCAGCCATACTGGCCCTTTTGCCCGACGGCGCGCGACCAGAAGCGGACGGCGACGGCCAGCGTCGAGAAAACGGTCAGAACAACGACAGAAACAAAAAACTGGTTGTGACCAATGTTCTCGGAGCGAGTTGCCAGCAACATGTTGACCGACCTGCGGCACGCGCTCGAGACGTATTAAAAAGAGAGAAAAAAGGGTATCACGAATAGAAGAGAAAGGAGAAAAAGAGATGTCGCAACATGCTGACGATTCTTTAAAAGAAGGCGATGACACTGTGAGAACTATATACACTGCCGTCACCAGAAGATCACTGCAAGGAAAAACAAAGATGGTGGTCAGCCCAGTTCTCGTGGCGCATCATGAAACGATATGCAGAGGGACCGAACTGGTCTGGCGGGCAAGCACATGGCCCAGTTCGCAGCGACACAAAGCGATCCGCAAACCATCGTCAAGGGAAACAATGCAACGCTCTGATATGTGCCTACTCCGGGCGCGCGAGGTTTGCTGTGATAGTGTGTGGAGGATCAATTAGGCTCGCCGGGCCCGCGGCTCCACCTGCTGTTGCGCGCATGAACGCCACGAGAACGAGCCAAGGCAGCGACCCGCGAAGCACAGCCTCTGAGCGTCGCTTGTGCTTGGGGATTGCCTGCTTTTTGGCGTCAATGCTTTCGACCCCTCCTGGGGTTCGGGAGAAGCGAGAATTCCGTGATGGCAGACTTGATTGGAGAGTTGTCTCGGCCTAGCACGCAGAACCAGGTCTCTCTCGTGATGATGGATCGAAGATGACCGGTTGAAGAATGGTTTCCTCCACCGGCGCACGCAGTTTGTGCAAGGTGAGCCGAAACTGTGATGCGCATCTTCATGTATGTGTCACCGTCGTTGCACAGAGATTGTGTGGCCTGAGCAATTCCAGTGAGATGTTAGGGTACTTCGGACTCCCGTAAATTTACGTGTGAAGGTAGGTACCTCTCACCAACAAAAGGCATCACGCATCACCAGACGGATTCGACCACCCTATGGCGACGAAAGAGTGAGCAAAAAAAAAGACCAAAAACCAAGGAAACAAAAAGTCTCGACCCTGCTGCGAGCTGGAGACTTTCGGACCATTTTTCGAGGCTGATTGGGGCCGTCCATCTGCCCTTTTCTTGCATGAACACCACCTGAAACGCTCTCGCTGTAGGAGGCCGGAAAGGGACAAACACTCGGGCGTGAGGCCAAAGTCGAGACAATTCGGAGCTTTCCCCGTCTTTCGAGTACTGATGCGGAGACTCTCGGCGATAACACGGTCAATCCGTCAAAAAGTTCCTCTCCGCACATACCGTCAATCATCTTTCTGGAGCACCAAAGCCTGCCTGCACCCAGGATCAACACACCCACCCTCAAAGCCATCATGTCGACCGAGATGGAGATTGATGCGCCAGAAGCCAGTCAGGCACCTGCAGCCACGCAGACAGAGACCAGCGACGATGCCAAATCGTGAGTTGAGCCACCAAATCTTCACGCATCCCCAAAATCTTCACCCTCGGTCCGCAACTCCGCTCCGTCCTCCTCCTCCTCCTCCTCCGCAAAACTTCCCACCATTCAACCCACCCATATCTAACCCTCTCTATCCAGATCCGTAATCGTCCAAAAGCCAATCCCGTACACCTTCGACCTGGGCAACCTCCTCGTATCCGACCTGAACCCTCTCCCGAACCCCTCCAACCCATCCGACGCCGACATCGCCGCCGCCGCGCGGGACTGCGCACAGGCCCTGATCAACCAGCTCCTCACCACCTGCCCGATCACCAAATCCTCATCGTCCGGCGAGCTGGCCATCACGCTGCCACCGGCCACGACGCCGCTGCCGCGCGAGAAGCCGCTGCCCGCAGCCAAGGGCGAGACGCGGTGGGAGAAGTTTGCGCGCAAGAAGGGGATCCAGGCGAAGCGCAAGGACGAGCGCGGCCGGATGGTGTACGACGAGGAGAAGGGCGATTGGGTGCCCAGGTGGGGGTATAAGGGCAAGAACAAGGACGCGGAGAATATGTGGGCGGTAGAGGTGGATGAGAAGAGGGAGAGGGAGGCGGAGGAGAAGGGAGCGACGGTCAGGAGCCTGGGGAGGAGGGAGAGGAAGGAGGCGGTCAAGCGGAATGAGAGGAAGCAGAGGTCTAATGAGAGGAGGGGGAGGAAGGGGAGTGTTGGTGGTGCATGAGGTTGAGATAGGTGGAGTGAATGATGCTGCTACTGCTGCTTCTGGCGTTATGGGAGTCAGGTCCATTCAATCTACTGCTTGCTTGCTTGCTACGAGGAAATGAAAATGCTAGCCGTCTTTGCTGAATCAGTCTTTTGACCAACGGTACATTCAAGAGTGTATCTAATAATGTAGTCGACACAGTACATCAAAATGCAGGTACCAAGGCAAGTAGTACCGAGGTAGGCAACAGAGTAAGTAACCCACGGTGCAATGACCGTTTTGACGATGATGATTGATGTATGATTGTGTGACGTCTCTTCATCTCTCTACACACACCTCCTCCATTCGAACCTCCAATTACCTGCTTACTACTACTACCTACTTACTGCACTCATCACCTCCTCAGCTACCTATCGCCGCCACCCCCGACCTCGAGCGAAGCGAGCCCAAAAAAAAAAAAAAAAAAAAAAAATTGGCTCCTACCGGGATTCGAACCCGACCCTCCTAGTGTATGGGCTGACCCAGTGTTTGATCCAGGGATAATGAGCTTCTCACGTCGAACCCGCGGCTCTTGCCTGCGTTCTAGGGCGGAGCCCTGCCCAGCAAGTCGCGACCGACGGATGTGTCAGAACCGCTTCACAATAATTTTAAGTCAGGGCATGCACCGAAGGAGTCTTCCAACAAGACCATAGCAGCTGTTATTGTGGGAGAGAGGGGTTTAGACTTGTTTATAGCCTTTAAAGGAGGGGAGGAGGGGGCGGAGTGGAAACTCCGGGGCTGGGGAGATGGTGCGTGTGTGAGAGAGCTAGTACGCGTGCGTGCTGGTGGCGTGCAAGGTAGCCATTGCAGACGCGACAATTGACTGCCAGATATGGCTGGCGACGCGTCTCGGAGGCAAGTTCTGCGGCCACGAGGGAGTCTTTCCGAATCCGTCACTTTGTGAAGCTGACGATATCCTCGACTGCGCACCAAAAAGGGAAAATGTGCACGATCAGCACCAACCACAGACACAAGACAGCAAAACACTCCTTGCGAAGTGATTTGATAGTTGTAAAGCAACTTGAAAGTTGAAAATGATGCTGATGAAGGCAAAGGGCGGAGCAAAGGGCAGTCAAAGTGCAGATCAGTTTGGACAGGTATACGCAGCAAAGATTCGGCAAAATCCACACAGGACATCGCCACAGACCAGTACAGCTTTTAAGGGTGGTTTGAAGTGCTGTTAATGTAAGCAAAGAGCAAGCAAGGCAAAGAGCAACTCAGAGTACAGATCCTCCTGGGCAGGTAGGTATATCTCATCAAAGGCTTGGCAGAAGTCTCAGGACATCAGGGAACATCACTACAAATTAAGACAGTGATCGTCAAAGCAAAGGGCAAAGCAAATACCAAGTAGCAGCTAGCAAGGAGCAAGGCAAGGAGCAGTTCAGAGTGCAAATCTTGTTCAGCAGGTATATCTCAGCAAAGGCCTGGCAAAAAAGGTCACAAAGGTCATCACTACAGTCAGCACAGCAATCATGAGCGGCGAAGATATAAGATATAAATCTTCTACAGCCATGGACATTGGTCTTATAGAGCATCGAAAGGACAAAAACGACTATTGTGCTCGATTTGAGGAGTGATGCCGGATGATGAAAATTTAGACTCTCATCCCGCACTTGATACGTTTCGGTCTCCACGTGACCGAGACCCACAGCAACCAAGGTTCACAGCCGTCAAGCCAACACATTAACTGCAACTTTCCATAATTTTCCCTCTTCCTTGTATCAAAAATACTCAAATGTCGATCTGTTTGCTGTCTGCATCCGCAAGCAAGCCTGTACTGTCCTGGAACACGTCAGACCCTCTTCCGAACCTCCAGTCACTGCCACCGTTGCCACAGTCACCACCGCCGCTGCTCCATGCTTCACCACTTGACGACCCCTGACTGCCGTGCTCTCTCTCCCATCAATCTCCCTCCCATCAACCTTGCCCTCCCGCCACGACCGTCACTCCCCCCTCCCGTCACTCTTTCTCTTAGCTTCATAACCCCAGCAACGCGCCACGGCAAGCACACAGCAGCGGCCATGGTCTAGTGGTCAAGACGCCTGCGCCCCGCTTCCACGCCTGGCGCCGAGACTTCCCAGGGCCCAAAGGTTCTAGGGGAGTCGATTTGGCAGCCTGTGGAGGTCCGACATCACCGGGAGTCCGTCTCCCTACGCGCCTCCGGGTCGCGCAAAGACTAGAGTGGCCGAACTCCAGGACCCCTGATGGCGCACAGCAGGAAACGTGGGTTCAAGCCCCACTGGCCGCAACATCATCCCTTTTTTGCTATTTCGTGTGGTTGGTAGGTACCAACCAAAAACCACCACCACCACCACTCTTCTTCTCCTCTTTTGATTTTCACACACAGGCACTCTCAAAGAGCTATATGTACCCACCCAACATGAGTCAAAGACATCATCAGACAACGCGGCTGTGGTCTAGTGGTCAAGGCTCCCGACACCTGATTAAGCACACCACTCTGCAAGCAAGGCGTTCTCCTCGCCTGATCACGAACGGAACGTGATAGGGCAGACCACAATCTGTGGTAGGGGTGCTTGCGGGCACTTTCCTATCTCTCTCCGTGAGGGGAGAGAACACGCCAAATTGGCAAACTTGGCTGGTGAAAAGTCAGCTGTGAGGAGGCGTCGCTGCAGGTGGGTGCTGGCCGGCTATCGGGCGACGCGGTGTTCGAATCCCGTCGGCTGCATTTGTTTTTTGGAACTTTTGCTGGGTTGATGATGACTGACTGGGTTGATGACTGGGTTGGCGTGATTGTGTGGTTTTTGGTTTTGTCTCGTCAAGTAGATAGGTCGTAGATCTTAGAAGATTCTGGCTGAGATGGGCTGCAGTCGTGTGTATCTGCTTTCGAGACACAGACTCAATCGTGAAACGTGGCGATAGATTGAGAAAAGGCCCTGAATTCGGCCATGAGCTCTCTGCTGAGAGACCATAGCTGGGCCGAGTGAGCATCTGCCGTGCAAGACACGCACAGCCAGCTCGTCTGTCGAGCATGCTTAGTAGTACCTACCCTAGCCACCAGCAGCACCCACCCAGCCCGAGAGAGAGAGAGAGAAGGTACACGACAAGCCAGGCCAAACCTCACCGACGGACAAGTACATCCTCCCTCCCAGACCTCTTCCGGCCCTCTCGCCCATCTGATTGGCCCAGCACCCCCTCACCACCCTCTCTCAAGCAGCCGCGAGCCTCCCGCAGCAGTTCACCACCACCCTGTTTAAACAGTGACTGGCACCTGCCCTCCCACCCTTGAAACCCATACATACATACATTACCTTTATCAACACCGTTTTCGTGGCGTTCAAAGAAGATACAACGGCCATTGTCTAGTGGTTAAGACGTCTGATTCCCAATCACTCCGGAGGCATCATGCCTTGGTCAGGACGACTCCTCACCTTGGCAATATCCCCCTCATCAGCGATTAGCTGCTTGGGGGGGGACACACATCCCACTGGATCCTTCGGACTAGGCGGGTGGATTGAGCCGGCTCAACATGACCCTCTCTGCTGGCTGGGAAGTCAGCATAGGGGGAATAAGCCTCTGGGGTGTGGATTATCAGGAAACGCGGGTTCGATCCCCGCTGGCCGTAACCTTTTTTTTTTCTCTTTTTTTTTTTTTTTTTTTGGACCTTGTCTGTGTTTCAATGACTTTTGTTCCTTTTGTGAACGAGGTTCTTGCTTCAGTTGAAGGGGAAAGAAAGAAGAGTGAAAAGTGTAGCTGAGAAGACATAATGCAAATTAACAGGCCTTGGCTTGTGGAAATCAGACACTAAATATGCTGACAATATCTCAGCTAGGCCCAACACAAGGACCTGTTAGGCTTCAGAGAGAGAGAAGAAAGAAAGAAAGATAGAAAGAAAAACAGAGAAACTGGCCTTCCAATAAACATTGTATTCGTTCATTCGTTGCTTTGATTTCATTAAGAAAAAAAACATTCCTTCCCACAAACATCATGTGCCTTCGTTCGTTGCTTGGTTTCGATAAAAAAAAAAAAAAAAAAGAAAATAACAGCTCAGACCCTGGCTTTCAAATGGACACCATGAAAGCCAAAGCCGACAGGAACCTCGCACTCCGCCCTCGCAATCTCCCGCATATCTCTGGCGTCCAGACACAGCAGGTAGCTCGTCTCCCTGACGCCGTCCAGGACAGCCACCAAGAGCACGCCGTCATCCTCCGACCTGGCCTCCGGGTTCGCGACAAAGATCGGCTCACCCGGCGTGTGCTTGTCGCAGGCCCACACCATACACTCCCCCGTCTCGGTGTCCGTCTTGCCGACAGCATCCAGGAAGCTCGACATGCCCCTGTTCAGCACGGTGTAGACGTAGCGGTAGGGCTTGGTCCTGTAGGCGCCGTTGATGACGGGCAGGTCGCCGCACAGGGGCTCGGCCAGGTATTTGATGCGCTCGGCGGTGCCGGGTGCTGCTGCCGTGGTCGTTTTCTTGGATGTTTTGTTGGTGTTTGTGTTTGTGTTTGTGTTGTTGGACAGGGGCACGGTCGGCAGACGGTAGCGGGCGAACCCTGCTGCGGATTTGGGCGCTGTGGGTGCGCCGGGCCCGGACGACATCATGTTCTCGTAGTAGAAGCGGTGCAGGATGTTCGTGTCGTCGAACTGGCACAGGTCGGCCATGATGTCGGTGGTGCCGTCGCCGCGAGGCTCTTCCCAGGCGTTGATCGTGTGGAAAGCGAACATGGCTGGGCTCTTGAACTTCTTGACCAGCCCGCGACCGTCGGTGCGGTCGACGACGAGCCAGGTGCACTTCGCGTCCTTGTTGAACGGCTCCAGGGCGTCGAGCAGGTTTCGCTCCCAGAGCACGGAGATGCCCATGTTGGCTATCAGGGCCGGCCACAGGCAGAGAATGACAAAGTTCTCTGTGAGGAAAAAGGAGTGGACGTAGGCTCCCTTTATGTCGGAGCCGCTGAGGGTTGCAATGACATCTGTCTTGCCGTCTTTGGCGTTCGTCCGAAAGATTCGATAGACTGAAGACGGGCCGAGGTCGAGGTTGTAGTTGTACAGATCACCGGTCTCTGGGTCGTGGCAGGGGTGAGCTGCTGATAGAGGACCTTTCAGGGCGGGGTTCAGCTGCTTCTGCTGCGTCAACGACTTTGGCTCGAGCGTGTCGAGGTCAATCTCCTTCAGCATGGCCCGGTCAGTCGTGGTCGAGACCACGTTGCGGCCTTTGGCGTGGTGTGCGGGAGCAAAGGCGACACCGATATTCTCATGGTCGGGCGCGAGAGGTTTGGTCGGCTCGAACATGGTCTTCATCTTCTTGTAGAAGGAGTCGCAGGGGTCACGCTTCTGGGCAAAGGTGACGCCGTTGAGCGAGCCTGTCCGGCGCGCCGTTTCGATCTGGGCGTCGACCTGCGGCTTTGCCGTGTACTTGACCTTGGTGCTCCCATCCTCCTGCGGTGTTATGGAGAAGCGATGGATGGTGGTGAAGCCGTCAAACCAGTGGCTGACGTGAAAAGTGCCATCTTTTGACCCTTCACGCTCAACGTCCCTTGCACCCGGCCCATTTCTGAGCAGATCCCCTGCGGTCCAGGGTGGGAATGACCCAGTGACTTTCAGGTCTACGGGGGCAATGTGTTGAGGCTTGCTGTGAAACTGGTTTTTTTGTTAGTCGCTGTCTTTTTCCATCAGAAACCAAAGGAGTGTGGTGCTGGAAAACACACCCCAGCATCATTGGGCCAGTTTTTAAAAGCCGGCTTGGCCGGCTTCTTGGAGCCATTGATTAAGTCTGAGCTCTCAATGACTGGCTGCTTGCTGTCTGAAATAGCTGGAACTGATGTCGGGGATGCGACCGCCATTGCAGATTAATAATTTTTCTGCTGAGATGACTTTCAAGGATACTCCTTTGCACGGCAAAACGGGGCAAAACAAACAGAAAAGGAGCGCAGGAGGTGCTATTTATCATTTGGAGACCAGTTACAGCCACAAGCTCTGTTACCATGGCAGCCTCTCATGGTAAGCAGACAGTAGCGATGCCATTACCTGCCCCATCGTGAGGTTGGGGTGGTGTACGGCCGTAGAGCCTCGATAGAGGCCCAGGTCAGGGCACAGCAGAGACTCGAGAACCGGAGGCTAACCAATGAGAAACCGGAGGCTAGTCACTTGTGATCTAGCTCACCATATAGGGCAGGAGACATTTGCCAGCCAGCGATGGCATTGGCTTTCAGCAGTTCGAGGTCTTGGAGAGCGATTGCGGGGATTACCATGACTGCGTCAGGACTCGTCCGATTTCGTGGCACAGTACCAATCGGGCGGCACTAGCAACGCCACGACTTAGGGATTTTTCGTAAAGAGGTGCGACCTGGGATTTAATAGTATTCTTAGACGACGGTGAAGAACAGGCATCACCAGCAAACTGAGAATACCGATTAGAGCAGAAAGATCAAGACCGGACGATAAGAATGAGCCTCATCGCTGTGATAGACCAATGAAGCATCGAGGAAGCCTTGTCGGAGATCCCTCCGTTGAGATCCGTCAGAATCCGCGAAATAAAACAGGTTCTCGAGTCACCGGCGCATGCGACGATCACTTGTCTCCAAGTTCTAGTGGCAATATCCTCAGCATAAGCTCTTCAAATTTCAACAATGTCCTCTTCAATAAAATAAGATGAAAAATAAATTTGTGAGTGGACGAGGCACGTGCAATGTCTCGACAAACCCTAAGCAAACTTCAAACGGTGTTCTTATCATCGGAGCAACCCCCGGACTGTCAGGGACATGGACACCGAACATCCGGACATGCTGAGTAAAAACATCGAGGCTTGAGATCAAGTTCTTCCGCGTCAAGAAAAGGACATTGGACTGTCCTTGTGGGTCTCTGTTCGTGAGACGGAGAATTCTGTCTTCTATCAGCCTCCATCTGACAGCTGCACCCCTGCCATGGCCACCAGATGATGCCTGTATTGCTGTGGAACAGCCATGCATACTACCTGTCAACCACGTTCATAACCCTGTCCATGCATCTCGAGGCTCAAGCATAATTTGCTTCGTCGTCACTAACGCTGTCTCATCGCATGTGGCTTAATCACCCGGTTGCATCTGCCAACCTGATGTATACTGCAGAAGATTCATGTTGCGGAGTGGTCAGAGAAGCGAATCTCCAGAGTGTCTCCGATATGCTGTCGCCACTGTGCAGTGACTTGTTCGTGTCCTCGATCCAATTCAATACAAAAGTCTGTATGCCCTCGCCTTGATTTTCTATTTGTATCTCTCTCATCATCTCTCATCAACACAGCAATCGAAGATTCCATTTCCCACTCTATCTTTCCAAAAGCTTGATAGTCAACGAGCCAACCTTCACCCATCATTATTCGTATTTAGAAACACAAAACAAAACAAAAATGCCTTCTGAAGAGCAGAAAGTGTTGATTGCAGGTGCTGGCCCGGCCGGAGCCGCGTTGGCTCAGATTCTTCGCAAGAATGGCATCGCCTTTGAAATCTTTGAGCGGGAGACGGACATGAACGCTCGCAGAGGGAACGGCTTCACCCTGGATGAGTGAGTATACATGCACGTCGGAAGCTATCAACAGCGAGAGATCAGACAGCTGACAGGATACCTCTGAATAGATCACTGCGGTACCTCGACGAGATGATGCCGGACGATCTGGGCGACTACGCCAACGCTTCGGCCAACTACGCAGCCGGCGACCTCGACACCTTTGCCTACATCAACGCAGTCCTGGGCGAGATCGTGGCGCGACGCGACAGCCCCCCTCGCGACCAGCCAGGCTTCACCATGGCAGCGAGGCGACAGACCTTTCGGGCCTGGGTCACGCAGCATCTGCCCGTCCAGACCGGCAAGAAGCTGACGCACTACAAGGAGGACGACGACGGCGTGACGGCATACTTTGGCGACGGCAGCAGCTCCCGCGGCACCTTGCTGGTGGGTGCCGACGGCGCGAGCAGCCTGGTGCGCAAGCAGCTGCTGGACGACTCGCCACTCGAGCTGAACGAGTACGTGCCCATCGGAGGAGACGTCGTGCTGCCTCGCAAAGCCCTCTCTGCGCTTCGCGAGATCGCCACCGGTGCGGTGCTCCTCAAATCTCCACCGGCACACATGGCGCTCGTGCAGCTGGACATGAAGCCAGACAAGAGCGAGGCGCTCTGGTGGTGGTGCGTCGCCTTCCGCTCCGAGGACCAGGCTGCCGACACGGCGTGGGTGCACGCTGCCTCCCCTCAGAGCCTGTACAAACGTGCGCTCGCCTCAATCTCCCACTACCCGGAGATCATCCAGGACGCGGTTCGACGCGGTGGGCCGGAGGGCATCTGGAAGCCACAGCTGCGGTTCACGGAGTGGGCGCCACCCTCAAGCGGGCTCCCTCGTGGCCGAGTGACTCTGATGGGCGATGCGGCACACAACACGACGCCTTTTGGAGGGATGGGGGCAAACATCGGCCTCATCGACGCCTGCGAGCTCGGCAAGCTGCTGGTCGAGCGGGAGTGGGGCTCGTACGGTGACCTGGAGACGCTGCTGCGCGCCTACGAGCGGACCATGATCCCTCGGGGCCGAGCCACAGTGCTGGCATCTCGAGACGCTGCGATGGACGACGAGTCGAAGGCTTTGACCATTGCTCGTCCGATCAAGTACATCCAGCCCCTTCCGCTGGAGATGCCGCTTTCGAAGCCACAGCCGGTCCCTGAGCCTGAGACCAAACGCTCTTCGCTAGAAACTGCTGACTTGTAAGGCCAACAACTGAGAGCGTGGCCAGCCAAGGTTTACTAATGTATTGCGATGAAGAAAGATCGAGGCGACGGGATGATTGTTGGTGAGCTGATTGAATCTGTTATCTGTTAGAGTAATCTTCAAGATCATTGTACGAAAATCAATACTGCAAACCCTACATCTATGTATCGTTCTGCTTGCCTCTTCTTTTGTTTTGTAATGTTCTCACAGTCTGCTCGACCCAGCACCTGCGGCTCAATTACACTTTCCGTGACCCGCAACGGCGTATCCATCCCGGGAGGTGGACGCCATTCGGGAGAAACCTGGCCGAATTCTCCTTACGTCACTCATTTTTCTACTTCAAGTCGATTGTGACAGAAATGGCCGATGTACTTGGCAGACTCATTGCTCATATCTCCCCTTGTGGTGTGTCCACTTTTTTCTGCTACCATTCTCTCTGCATCACTGCAACGACACTAATAATCAGCATCAGTGCGATGATAAGCCGAGTCCGAGAGGCAGAGAGATAAGCGCGGAGATCAGTCCGCACTTCCAGCCATAGTCAATCCGGCCGTAACAGCATCAGCCTCGTCAGCACTCGATCTGAACGACTGAAGCTCAACTCTCTCTCCTTTTTTTCTTCTGCTATCTTTAATTACTGGCTCATGTCCGGCTCATCAGATCTTGTATCACTCACAACAACCTGTTTGGTCCCAATATTTTGATTTATTACGCCAAGGACTGGCCAGTGCCCGAGTACGCGGCCACGAGACAGCCACAACCGAACCCTGTACGACTCGGATACAGCTCGCAGCCACAGGACCCGAGACGGGACAGACACTGGGACCAACGAGTCAGATACAGGGACACAAACGCTGTCTCATTTCTTGACGGACAATTTAATTGTCATCACACGGCGTCGACTATCATCTCGCTACTCATCAGTCCTCACATCGATACATCCTTATATTCACTCCACATCTTTCTTACCATCCCATCTCCAATCCCTAACCTCCATCACCCTAATCTTCACCATCCTCTCCTCTTCTCACCTCTCCATTCTCCCATAACACACCCTCACACACAAACACAAACAAAAAACCATGCATCCCCCTCCCTCCGCCCCTCCTCGGCCCGTATCCGCAGGAACCCTCTGGTGGAGGCACCTCCTCTCACCCAGCTCCGGCGGCGGCCTCATCTCCCTCACGGACCCCTGCTCCACTACCACTTCCCTCTCCGCCTTCCCGACGACCTACTCGTGCGCCAGCATCGCCCTGCTCCCGCCCTGGCTCGGCCTGCTGGCCCACCTGGCGCTGCGCATCGTGCGCGAGCTGGCCGTGTCGCTGGCCCTGCAACTCATCTCTGATGTCGTGCTCAAGGCCGTGGCTTGCTGGCTTGTCGAGGCTCTGCTGGAGACGCTCATGAGGGCGATGTGGGGCGAGCTGGGGGATGGTGTTGTTACTGCTTCGAGCGTTGCTGCGGTTGCGGTTGTTTCGTCTGTGGGGAGTGCTGCTGATGGTGCTGGTGACGACGCTGGTGACGACGGTTCGTCTGGGGAGTTGGAGGTCACGGAACGGGATGTGGAGGTCACGGAACGGGATGTGGAGGTCGAGGATGCTGGCTCATTACCGGACGATGCGCTGTTCTTACATGACAGGAGGATACCGGGAGCTTTCTGATTGACGGTAGTACGAACCACCGCAAAGTGTTTGACTGTGGAATCGAGCATTACAGAGTCAGGATCCGGACCATGAACGTCTTCGAGTATGGCACCTTTCACCTTGACCATTCAGTCTCCTCCTGAGCAGAAGCATCATCCTGTTCTGTGGATACATGAAACCACCGGAAACAATCAATCGTCTCATCTGCATACCGTTTACGAACTCGGATTCACGGCCATCAAGCATCGACAGACATCACTATCATCAATATCACATCCATCATCTCAGCCTCTCAAAACTATACCAGCTCCTTCACGACTTGACCTTCTAATCATCCCTGACGAACAATATACCCACGACTTGACGTACCAATATTACTCCATTTACCGATCTCCAGATCCTCAAATCAAGTTTCTCTCGTGCAACACGGCGCGGAAGACGCGAGCTTGGTTCACAATATACCTAGCTCTTTTGATAAACTACAACGCAATGCATTATAGATTATTAGATTCCTACGTTCAAGCCAAGAGACGACCTTTAGAGACCTGTCAATAGTGTATGAATTCGTACACTCATCTCGTCACGTGATTTCCTGATCTCAGCTCGTGGACCGGAGCCAGATCAGAGACCTCATTCATGAATTTACCCTGGAGATTGATTCCATCTCCATGTTCAGGTCGAAGTACATATTACTATACATCACGCGGTACACAAACAGTGTCATCTGCAATGACTGCTGATTTGCCCGCTGTGATTGGCTCCTTCAAAGAAAAAAGCAAACACTCGACGCGGGCGCGACCAGTCCACCGGAGTTTTCCTCCGATATACTCCCACCGCGCGTCATCGGCGCGTCTCCGCTGCCGCGTCTTTTTCTTGGAGCTTCCAAACTCTCGTCTCGTATGTACTGCTCCCTCACCCTCTGTACCTCGCACTCATCGTGAGTTTCTCTCTTCCTGATTTCTTCACCTACTCACTTTCTTTCGAACTCACCCATTCTACGCTCTGTCATGGCTCCTCCAAATGCTTCCGGGTCCGCTGGCCCGAAGCAGCGCTCCATTCTTGGATTCTTCAAGCGACCTGGGCCGGCGCAGGCTGCCGCTGCTAAACCACCGTCACAACCAAAAGCCCTTACAGAGAAGCCCAAGTTGGTCCCAATCTCAGGCAACAGCAGGGCCAATCTGACTCCCGCTCCCAGCAGCGATGCTCCTCGGCCAGAGGATGACGAGGATGGCGAGAACGTCGCTCCCTCGACCGGCAAGAAGCGGGCCCCGATCGTGGCGTTGCCGTCACCCATCACGCCAGCCAATATTGCTCCTCCTTCTTCCAAACCAGACCAAATGGCCTCGAGCAGCCCGTCGCGACGCGCCAAGAGGACCATCAGCTATGCCGAGTCGGACGATGAGGAGGACGTCGTCGTCAAGCCCTCCAGAAACAGAGGCCGGCTGGTCAAGCGGAGGAAGACTGATGAGAGCGACGATGACGACGAGGCATTCAACGCTCCTCAGAGTGAGGATGAGGAAGGTATGTAGAGGCCCTACACACTCCGCATGGCCGAGCTGACCATCTCAGATGACTTTATCGTCCCAGACGACTCCGACGAGGAGCTGCCCAAGCCAAAGCGCAGAAGCCCGAAGCAGGCAAAGGCCGGGTCCGAATCCCGAGAACGGTCACCGCCAGCGATGAAGTGGAGCGAGTCGGATGAGCTGCCAACAAGATCGACCGCGACTCAGTGGCAGTACGACCCCGAGGCCGAGCCATCCGCCCAGCTCATTCAGCGACAGCCCGTCGAGAGGTCTGCCAGCAAGTCTGACAAAAAGTTCAAACCGAAGGCTCACACCAGAGAGCCCGAGGAGCGATATCCCTGGCTGGCAGACATCCGTGACAAGGACCGCAACAAGCCCGGCGACAAGGACTTTGACCCTCGCACTGTCTACGTCCCGCCCCAGGCCTGGAACCGCTTCTCTCCCTTTGAGAAGCAGTACTGGGAGATCAAACAGAATCTGTGGGACACTGTCGTCTTCTTCAAGAAGGGCAAGTTCTACGAGCTCTACGAGAATGACGCCACCATCGGCCACCAGCAGTTTGACCTGAAGCTGACCGACCGCGTCAACATGCGCATGGTCGGCGTGCCGGAGGCTACCCTGCCCCACTGGGCCAACCAGTTCGTCGCCAAGGGCTACAAGGTGGCCCGCGTCGACCAGATGGAGACTGCGCTCGGCAAGGAGATGCGGGAGCGCGAGGTGGTCGCCAAGAAGGACAAGATCATCACCAGGGAGCTGACCGCCATCCTGACAGGCGGCACCCTCACCGAGGGCTCCATGCTGCAGGACGACATGGCGACGTACTGCGTGGCCATCAAGGAGGGCTTCGTCGACGAGAACCCGGCGTTTGGCATCGCCTTTGTCGACGCGGCCACCGGCCAGTTCTTCCTCACGAGCATCGTCGACGACCACAGCCTGACCAAGTTTGAGACCTTTGTGGCACAGTGCAGGCCCCAGGAGCTTCTGCTAGAAAAGTCGTGCATGTCGAGCAAGGCCATGAGCATCCTCAAAAACAGCTGCAGCCCGACCACGATATGGAACCACCTCAAGCCGGGCGTCGAGTTCTGGGAGTCGGGCAAGGCGCGCAGGGAGCTGTCCCACTCTGGCTACTTTGTGCGCTTTTCAGAAGATGCTGATGAGCAGAATGATGAGAGTTGGCCAAAGGTTCTGGAAGACATGCGCGACGACGATTTTGTCATGTCGGCAATGGGTGCCCTCGTCCAATATCTCCGCGTGCTGAAGATTGACAGGGACCTATTGAGTCTGCAAAACTTTAGCACTTACGACCCGATCCGGCAGCAGAGCAGCCTGGTGCTTGACGGTCAGACCCTGATCAACATGGAAATCTTTTCCAATTCCTTCGACGGCGGTATTGACGGCACCCTCTTCCTCCTCCTCAACCGCTGCGTGACGCCGTTTGGCAAGCGCATGTTCAAGCAGTGGGTCTGCCACCCGCTGATGGACGCGGCACGCATCAACTCTCGCCTCGACGCCGTCGATGCCCTGAACGCAGATTCCGACTTCCAGGGCCGCTTCACCGCCTCACTCACCAAGATGCCGGACCTTGAGCGGCTCATCTCGCGCGTGCACGCCGGCACCTGCAGGGCAAAGGACTTTCTCGCCGTGCTGGAGGGCTTCGAGCAGATTGAGTACACCATCAGCCTGCTGAAAGACATGGGCCCGTCTGGCGAAGGGCTGATTGGCCAGCTGGTCACGTCCATGCCGGACCTCGCCAGCCTGCTCAAGCCGTGGAAGGCCGCCTTTGACCGGTCCAAAGCTAAGGAGACTGATCTGCTCATCCCCGAGACGGGTGCAGACGAGGAGTTTGACGAGAGCCAGGAGCGTGTCGACGACATCCTGTCGCGGCTTGATAAGTTGCTCAACAAGAGCCGTCAGAAACTGGGCTGTGGCACGCTGATCTTCCGCGACAATGGAAAGGAAATCTACCAGCTCGAGGTGCCCAAGAAGGCGTGGAAGAGCGTGCCCAACGGCTGGCAGCAGATGTCCGCCACCGCAGCCGTGAAGCGGTACTACTTCCCCGAGCTGAAGGCGCTGGTCAAGGAGCTGCAGGAGGCTCAGGAGACGCACACGCAGGTCATCAAGGAGACGGCCGGCAGGTTCCACCAGCGGTTCGACGAGCACTACGTGCAGTGGCTGGAGAGCGTGAAGATTGTGGCCCAGCTCGACTGTCTCATCAGCCTGGCCAAGGCGTCCAGCGCGCTGGGCGAGCCGTCCTGCCGACCAGAGTTTGTCCAGGGCGAGAGGTCGGTGATCGACTTTCGCGAGCTGCGACACCCGTGCATGGCCGGCATGGGCGCCGACTTCATCCCCAACGACGTGCAGCTGGGCGGCGACTCCCAGAACATCTCGATGCTGACCGGCGCCAACGCGGCCGGCAAGTCGACGGTGCTGCGCATGACGTGCGTCGCCGTGATCATGGCCCAGATCGGCTGCTACGTGCCTGCAACGCACGCTCGCCTGACGCCCGTGGACCGGATAATGTCCCGTCTTGGCGCCAACGACAACATCTTCGCCGCGCAGAGCACCTTCTTCGTCGAGCTGCTGGAGACGCAGAAGATACTGTCCGAGGCCACTCCCCGGTCTCTGGTCATCCTCGACGAGCTCGGCCGCGGCACGTCGAGCTACGACGGCATCGCAGTGGCCCAGGCGGTGCTGCACCACGTGGCCACGCACGTCGGCGCGCTCGGCTTCTTCGCCACGCACTACCACAGCCTGGCCGAGGAGTTCCGCGGCCACCCGGAGATCCGCAACCGGCGCATGGCCATCCACGTGGACGAGAGCGAGCGCAAGGTGACGTTTTTGTATAAGCTGGAAGACGGCGTGGCGGACGGGTCGTTCGGCATGCACTGCGCCGCCATGTGCGGCATCCCGGAGAAGGTCATCGCCAGGGCCGAGGTGGCGGCGCGCGACTGGGAGCACACGAGCCGGCTGAGGGAGAGCCTGGAAAAGGCGAGGAAGGGGTGCTACGTGCCGCTGGGCGTGCAGAGCGATGTCGCCTGGATGCTGAGGGAGCCGCCGCCGCCGCCGCCGCCGCCGGCTGGGGAGCGGAAGGTGGAGATTAGCGAGAGGGGGATGGAGGTTTTGCTGAAGGCTATTGAGGCGCTGTGAGTGGCTGGTGTCGGGAACTTTGATGAGCGTTAGCTGGCCGATTTCTGATTGGGCGTTTCTGTGCTTTTTTGGGGGGTGGTTGGCGCTTGATTGGCTCATTGGTTTGGGATGGACAGCGAGCGGGGGATCCGGAGTAATGGGTTTTCAAATGGCTATGGTAGCTAATAAAGTTAAGAAATATTAATTCGCCTCTGGCTCTGAAAACTTGGTCCCAGGTCCGTTGCCTAGATATGTGATGCAGTCTCTCATCTCACTACACCATGCAAAAAGAAAAAGAGAAAAAAAGAAAAGGGGGGCCTACGAAGACTGCAATAATACCATGGCAGGGACTCCGGAAAGAGAACCAAGCTTGTCAGAAGTATGTAGGTGAACTTAACGTGTATTTGATATAAAAAATTTCTGTTTCGCTAAATCGCTAGTTCACGACATCATCCTAGGTCTTTCCATCCCAAGCCTGTCGGTATATCTTGCATCGACTTTGCTCCTGTCCTTTTTCCCAACTCTACTCGCACACTCTCCCCTTTCCTAGCCGGCTGGCCTCTCAACTCCGTCCGCCTAGCAGCGTATCCCAACCTTTGCCTCCCCACCCCCCCTCTATCTCCCTTTCCTTCTAGTCCAATCTCAACCCACTCCATTCCAATCCCAACCAAGCCCAGCCCAGCTCAGCTCAGCTCAGCTCAGCTCACCCCCGACTCAAGCAAACGACCTCCTCCCACCCTCAGCCCCACCCTCGGCCCTCTCATACCCCACCGCCAACCCCACCCCCTCCTCTCCCTCCTGTCCCTCCACTCCCTCCATTCCCTCACCAACCTCAAGCGCAACCTCCTCGAACCCGACGACCCTATAACTCACCACCCCCCTCCCATTCAGCATGGCATTGACCTCACTGGGGTGCATCCAGGCCAGCCCATTCATGATCAGCAGCATCAGGAACGCGTCAAACACGTAGGCCGCCCACTCGTGCGTGATGAAGTACCCGTCGTCGCCCTGCACATACTCGATCAGGCGGTAGATGCAGCGGATCAGGATCAGGGCGCTGGCCGCGTACAGGGCGGCCATGTGCTTCTTCCACGGCAGCAGGGAGCTGGTGGATACGAGCTTCGGCGTGGGCCGGGCGGACATGCGTCGGTGGAAGAGGATGGCGGTCAGGATGAAGAGCGAGAAGAACAGGATCTGCACGCTCAGGCCGGCCGTGATGAGCCGCCGCCCGATCAGCTTGATGTTGGCTTTTTTCGAGGCGAGGAGGCCGCCGCCTGTAGGAGAGAGTTAGTGTGTGTGTGTGTGTGTGTGTGTGTGTGTGTGTGTGTGTGTGTGTGTGTGTGTGTGTGTGTGTGTGTGTGTGTG